>VXBJ01005127.1:10534-31757 GCA_013400055.1 Nycticryphes semicollaris
AAAAAAAAAAAAAAAAAAGTTCAGACCTCCTCAAAATAACCAGCTGAGATTTCCTCCAGTTGAAAAGACAATTCGAAAGAAGTGTCAGTCTCTTCTTGGAAGAGCCCTAAGGTCAGAACAGCAGAGGGTGCTGTAAGTCTGAACTGAGGTGCCACCAGCTCAGCCACAAGGAGCACCCAGATGCAACAGGAAGCGGAAGGTTACCTCAGGTTTGGGGGTTTGATTTTTTGTGGCATTTTTTTGTTTGGGTTTTATGGCATTTTTTTTTGTGATGCAGGAGTCACTTGAAACTGGTAAAAGCAGATGGCAAGCAGTTAAATATTAATGTTTATCTATGCTGGTTTCCACAGAACATCAAACAAGACATTCATCAACAACATCAGAGAAGTTCCCAAAATATTAACAATTACCTGTAGTCCCCACTGATGTATACAGCGCTGGGCATACATTACAGACAAATTCATGTCGATGCTTAGATATAAAAAAATCCATATTTTGATGCCTATAATCAAACTGTAGGCTGGACATGCACCCCATTATTACAAAAAAATAACGGTCCTGAATCTAAACCCTAACGTAAATTTCTGCTAGCACACAGGAATGGAAACCCGAGCACTTTGTTAAACATTAGTTGTCTCTTAAATCTGACAAACAGTGGATAGCAAGGAGTATCCTGGTAACTGGGAGACAGGACGGATATGTGTTTGCACTGTATCCCTTTAGGCAAAGCATGCGTGGTGTAATCATCATTCCTGGGTAGAGAGAGTCAGCCTAACACACGTTCAGATATTAAACCAGAACCTAAATTAGTGGCAGGACACAAAGATGACTGCGATCTGTATGAGCAACAAAGATAATAATGATCAGACTGAGCCTATTTAAATAATCAGTAAGTCATTTTAATACCATTGTGCCTAAAGACCCCAAATAAGAAGCTGATTTAAATAATGGGGTTTTTTACTTCGTTTTGCTCATGCACTTGAACTATGTTCTTAGGAAAGGTTGATTCATATTCATCATGTAAACGAACGGGTAACTTACAGAATGTGATGACAGCAATTAATAGGGCCCATTATACATAATGCATTAATTTCCCAGCAAGGAAGATTCTGCTTTGATTAAAGTCACAGCATATAGAACCTGACATGAGTTTTCCTGCATTTTAAACTTTCATTTAGTTTTTAATAGCAATTGGTGAATGATACAAAAAAAACTCCCAAACCAATATGATAATGACAATCTTAGTATGTAGACTGGCAACTTGTTAAAATGCACACACACACACACATGCAGAGCCCTTCCTTAGTTATATCTTAAAGTAAGCTGGAGCCATAATAAAGGTTAGGAAACAAAGCAGTCGGTGAAAAATTGTTTTGTGTCTACCACATCTTTGCTGGTTTAGAACAAATGCAACCCGTGTGTGTCCTTGAAAGTTCATCTTAGTTCACAGAATGGATAAAGACAAAAAGCTGCCTGGGTTGGTTTTTTTTTTGCTACTCAGTCTTTCTCAACCTGCAGTGTAGCATTCAGAAAATGAACGAACAGAATATTTCCAGAGCAGATACAGAAAAAATGACTATTTTTAAAAGGTAATTTAGCACTTCAACAAATACTTGCTCCAGGTTTTACTAGATTTCCAGCAGTTTCTTGTTTAAATCTAAAGTTATCAGTAGAAATGGGTACTGCCCAACTAAGTGATTCGAATGAGTAGTCTTTATTGTGGGCTGTCAATCTTGCCAAAAAAAAAAAAAAAGAAAAAAAAAAGCATCCTTTACATTCAGTCTCAGTACAATCCTTTTAACTCTAGTTTGGCTAACAAAACCACACAGTGATTTGATTACTCAATAGTTAATCACAGGGATAAAAGGTAGTAAAAGGTTATGTTCAAATCTTTCATGAATGGAATAACTCAAGTAATGTGCAGCTTACAGTTGTGCACTCACTTCCATGTCTTATACCAGCCAACTCAGAACTTCATGCAGTTAATAGCTCTGGCATAAAAATTTCCATATTTAAAGCTGACTTCAGGAACGTCCCATTTGCTGCTTCGGAAAGAATTCCCCACTGCGTGATGACGATGAAGCTCACATAACTTTGTTCAGTCTTTGGATCACATGCAGGATTCTGGTTATAAGCCAGTGAAGAGTCGTTTTATCACTACTCAGAATATACACATCTGAGGGAACTGTACCGGCAACCAGGGAGCACTTCACTCTCCCCAGGAATTTGCTACCTAGATACAAAAGGTTACATTTCCAAATGCCACAGATTCCAAATTCAAATCAAAAGTTCTATTTTTAAAGTGGTGATGATGCAAACTATAAAGCTAGGAATGTCTCCCCCTCACCTCCACTCTCCATCCAAAACTGAAATCCTGATTTGTGTTGATTCAAGAACTCCCTGAAATTTTGAAATTCCAACTTGGGGGCGGGGAGGATGAAGAGGGAAAGAGAGAGGGAGGGAAAAAAATAAATCACCAGTTTAAGTTCTACTATTCAAACAAAATGAAATGCCACAAACTAGAGGAAAAGACTCACAATTAGAAAAGTCTCTTACTAGGAAATGAGAACAACAGTAAGGAAAAAATCCTAACAGGTGCTGAAAAAGGCGAGATGAAGTTAGGAGTCAGTCATTGAATGAATGAGAGGTCATTCTTATGAGCACCAACAGCCAACACTGAATTTAAACTTTATTTAAAACAAAAAAAAGAGAAACCAGTCACAAAAACTGCAGCTCTGACATTTGCCAGTCCTGAAAGAGCTGAAGAGGGGGACACCCCCCTTCCATGAATACACAGACATGATGTCCCCTTTCTGCCCGTTGAAAGTAGCTTAGCTGACATGCCTCAAGCACTTCAACATGAGTACTTTAAAGAGGGAAGAGAAAGAGCTTGGGAGCTGTGTTCTGAAAGAATTAATGGGATCAGCATCAGTTTGTCCTATACAGAGTTTAATATATCCCTAATCAGATAAAGTAGCTAAAAAATGCAACTCTTCCCCTGAAAATGAATGAAGTTTTACATTTGATTCTAGATGACACTAATTTTCAGCTGAAGTGACTGTTCTTTTTTCAGAATCAGTTGGATACAAAGCAAATTAGACCAGAGAAGTCAAGTTTTATTCACTATAGAGAACTGAATTATTCTGATGGTCATTTACAGTGCTGACTTCAAAACAACACTTCTTTTGTTCTCTACATATGCACGGGAAAAAAAAATACACTTGTTTATCTCAACTGCACTTGTAACAGTTCAGAACAACCTATTTCTGCTTGATCTCTAACAGATTCAATGATTTTTTTTTCGTCAGGCCATTGGAACAATATATCAAAATCCAAAGGTACTACCCACTACATCACTCTGTGTTGAAGAGATCTTCATTTTTTTTTTTCAGTATACTCACAGAAAAAAATGAAGATTACATGGAAACAGTCATTAAGGTGCAACATGTACCAAGACAGTGCAAACCGCAATATAGGGCATATAAACAAACCAATGCTACCCAGAACAGTAAATTAGGAGTTTATAAGTAAATCAAAATTCAGAACAAATGGAAATCAATAACAGAAGTAGCCATTTTGGCCAAGCACTAACGTCTATTAATTGTAGCAATGCACTGTTGGACTCTAAGTGACCCTAAGTGGCCATAACTCTTACCTATCCATGCAAAAAGTCTGCAAAAAATTATCTGAAATTTGGGGTTTATCTATCTGGCTGACTGTACCTCTGTAGGTGTACTACACCCACTTTACTGCCCATCAACCTGCTAGAAGTCATAAAAAAAACCCCAACTTGTGAACAGTAATAACTAAAATTAAAAAAAAAAAAAGGCGAAATTCTTTTCAAAACTTGGCATTTGCCATTCAGGCATAAAATATTAAAATATGCATATAGTGTCCAGCAGCACACTCAAGAATCCCAGGATTTGTCTAACTTGCATCAGTCTCTCAAATGGCTGTTCAAAAATTTTAAGCATTACTGGATTGTCGATTGTGGCAGAAAAAAACTAATCTTTTAACGCTCTTCCCTCTTCAAAAAAAAAAATTAAAAATAGAAANTGTGAACAGTAATAACTAAAATTAAAAAAAAAAAAAGGCGAAATTCTTTTCAAAACTTGGCATTTGCCATTCAGGCATAAAATATTAAAATATGCATATAGTGTCCAGCAGCACACTCAAGAATCCCAGGATTTGTCTAACTTGCATCAGTCTCTCAAATGGCTGTTCAAAAATTTTAAGCATTACTGGATTGTCGATTGTGGCAGAAAAAAACTAATCTTTTAACGCTCTTCCCTCTTCAAAAAAAAAAATTAAAAATAGAAAATATTCATGACTCATTGTTTCAGTTACAGAACAAAGCCAGGTCATATCAACAAACTACTCAGTCTATATCTTGACCGAACAGTGACCAACAGCAAAAGAATTTGCAAAATCTCCATATGGAACAATCAGGTAGTGACACAAAGAACACAAAGGCTTCAGGCAAACAACAGGAAAAAAAAAAAAAGAAAGAGGCTACATAGGGAGATTAGGTTGAAGTAGATAATGGGAAGGAAACAGCAAGCTTTTGGAATCAGCCAATAAATATAAAGAAAACAAATGAGTCACATGCTGAGAGAACATGACAGCAGAAAGGACTAAGTGACTCTTGAAGTAACATGCTAATGAGGGAGCTCCCACTGCTAAGAGCTTGGTATAAATAGATCTGCACATCAGCTTCATTCCCAACAGAATGAAAACACACAAACTGGCAGAGGGCTGTTTCCAAAACTTTATTCTTGAATATGAACGTAGACTTTCACCTCACCGTATACCACCACTTTTTGAATAACTGCGTCAGAACTACAGTTCTTCAAACAAGTTCAGTAGTCTAATGAGATGTCAAAAAGTGACGCTTCTGCTATTGTTTTTGCAAATTTTTTTTCTCGGTCTACTGCATTTTTGAAATTCATTTTCAGCATGATTTTCACTTTTGCCTTTTCTTCCTCAGCCCTCATCACTTGTAGTGAAAAATCACTTTCCCTTTTTCAGTTTGACAGGCATGTTTACTTTTTTTCTGGTTAATATGCAGCTCACTAGTCATATTGTTCCTGCTTTGTGCTGAAGAAATAGTCCCCCTCTGCTTAAGCTCTTCTGCTCCCAGAATAGTAAAGCTGTATTCACCTCAGTTCTTTCTTTAAAGTATTAGGAATATTTTGTCATCTATAATATCAAACGTGTTGCTTTTTATGTGCCCACCAACATGGAATACAAACATTTCCTATGGCAACTACACTTTCAGATACTGTTACTTCTTGAATGGACTCCCATTACTACCCAAGCATTAAATAACTCTGCATACTTTGAGAACGTTTCGTCTAGGGATTGAAAGCAGTGTAAACTCTATCAGGATAATTTATTTACCCAGCTTAGATTCTCCCACTTCAATGGCTGTTCAGAAACCTTGATGAGTTGACTGGGACAATTGTTTCCAGTTTCCATCTTTCCAGTAGGGCATCTGGAGATTAACACGGGGACCAAGAAGCCTTGAGAAGTTAAGTCTTTCCTCGTTAGATGATTCCAGCTCTCAACAGAAAGGAGATCCAAATTCAGTCTCTCAAAAGTCTCAAGTAGTTTGCCCAACAAACTATTTAATTACCTCACTAAGCCAAATAACAGTAGCAAGCAACAGCAGCTGAAGTCACTAAAATATTAATTTTTTTAAGAAAAAAATGTTGAACAACTTGGTCTCAGCATCAAATAGCCATTTTGCTTACCTAGAAGCTTGTAATGCAATTCCAGTATTCAAGACTGATCTATAAAACTTGCTATCACATGGTTCCATCCTGTTGTCATACTTGATTTCCCTGCCAATCTTGTGAATCCGTTTGCATAAACATTTGCCTGCTTCTTGCTTAATATTTTTCCAACAGTGGTTGATCCAGGAGAAAAGAGAGCTGCCACTGATGGAAGAGGTGCAATAAATCTGTATCCCTCATTAGGTAAGCTAGGCTTGCCAGGAAATTGCCTCAACATTACAGAACGCCACTGTATAATCTAGGACTAGGGTTAGCTGACTTAAGCAAAAGCTACACACAAGTACTCTTTAGCGGGAGAAACTCTTACCCTAAGAATTAAATACAAACCTCAGGAGTATTCATAATTTGAAAGAAATGAGAAACACAGCCACAAATAAACCTTTGGAAAAAAGTAATACTAATTCAAAGGCCGTTTCCCTAATTTTAACAAGTGTAACAACTGTCATAGGAAGAAAAATATAACTTCTTTACAACAAATATTAAGGTACTGTCTTGCCGTACACATTCTACTCAATACCAAACACCTTACTAATGTCTAATTCTTACTTCTGAAATTTACAGACTGCAAGACTAGAGGAATGATGTATTCTGTCCAAACACCCTTCTGAATGGAGACAAAACCTAGGTATTTCATGTAAGATGCAGCCCTGCCATAACGCCTCTCTTGCCTTTCCTATCTACAAGAGGTGGAAAAAACATACTTTGGTTCTCTAAACAACAAAGACTACAACCATATGTCAGAACTATGAAATGAAAGTCATACAGGATCTTTATAGGCATACACAATCTTCACAGATAATTTACTGAACACAAGACTCTAAGGTAGGGAAATCAGCACCACAAATTCAGAAAAAAACCCCATCGATTTATGTAAAAAACTATATTAAACTAGGAAATTACTGTCTCTTTCCAAGTCACTACTTGAGGAAAAGAAAAGGCATTTAACTTTCAGAAACAAGTCTTGACACTTCTGGCATTACATTCTACAAGACATTAAGAGTACACAAATGCAAACTCAGACTCCTAGGCTACTGCTAGTTTGCAGTGGGATCTTACCAAGGTCACAGTCAGCCTCTCTTCCCACCCATAGAACAAAAGACATTCATATCTATATATATTTGTTAAGTTTCATGATTACAGAATGTTCTAAAGCCTCAGATAAAAAATGCTCTACACAACTACATCATACTGTCATGAAACAGATAATGCTCACTCTAGCACATCTTACACGTCAGAAATGCAACTCAGTACGTATCTAAAAGGTAAACACAGTATCACAAAATGCCCATAGTATTTAGGATGAAATTGTATCAAGACAATACCATTTTCATTCTCAAGGAAACACTCTTTCAAGACATAAAACAAGCATTGGAAATCTTCAAAGTGGAAGGTTTTTTTTCCCCAAAACATGCCATTTAAAAATCTCTCCAAAGTATCAAGAATATGTTTCATTAAAAACCAATTAACAATAAACCACACAAAAAGCTAAACAGAGGAAATTTATTTAGAACAAGTCCTAGATTTGACTGCGATTTTCGAATCTTAATGAGGCATTTAAATTTAACACTGAGGACAAACAAATGAAGAACAGAAAGATTATTTTATCTCTGATGAAGCTCTGAAATGAACAGTGTCTAACATCCAACTAGTATCCATCTGCAACCTGCACATGAAGTTACCACAGCACTCTAATTTGACTTTCCTCAAATTCACGTAGCCTCCTGGCACTCCTTATATAGTTGAGCGACCACGATTCACTGGCAAAATTTACCCATGGCAGATGTTCGGGGTAATACCTGATTGGAGTGTTGTCATCTGCATTTCTGGTTCCAGGAGTGTCATGTTGATCCTTTTCTCAACAGTTACAATCCCTTAAAGGCCTTTCTTTATAAATAGACAGATATAGATATAATTACATTTAAGAAAAAAAATAATATTCCAAGAGAACGTCTCAACTTTAATCTTGTTTAGAACTTGAAAAAAAATTCTTATCCTTATATGATGAAAAACTACTCTGAAAACTCAGTCTTTAAACATGCAGTTCTCTGCTTATTCACTACAGGCAAGTTGGAACAGCCCAGAATCAAATTACTGCTAGGAGAAAAATGAGTACTCAAAGGGGAACGCAAGATGTGTAGTTTGCAGAAATAAAGTCCGCCCCCTGATGCTCTGTAAGTAAAAAGGAGGGGGGAGGAAGGGGTCAGAGGCACTACAACTGGCAGCTTTTTCCCCCCTATTAAGAAGAGAAGGATGACGTCTTGAGCAGACTTTCAATCCCCTAAGGGGCTCTGCTGATGAGGCAATCTCATTCCAAGGACAAGGAGACCCAGTGTTAACATAAACATGCAGACATCCTCAGCTTTGAAACATCATGGCCAAAAACATATATACATCCTGCTGATTGATCAGTTGCTTTTCTTCAAACTTTACCAGTCCTTGTTAACAAATGAACTATTCCCCTATCCCTATCAACCTATCATCCCCTATCCCTATCATCAAGACTACTAAGCGTCAGCTACTGTAACAAAGGACTGGAATTTCTTCCAAATAGATGGTAGCTTCTGGTTCCTAAAACCAAACAAAATGCCCTTTCACCTTCAGACTTTTCCTATTGTGGATCACACCCTCCATCCAACCTGTCTAGAGGTTAAAAACAATAAAATAAAGCCTCGTTTCCCACATGCAGATGATTAGTTCCAAATTATTTGGGATAGCAGACAAAACTTTTATCGTCAAATATTTCTTAAGTTACAGATAAAAATAGAATTAAATCTTTCCTTACTAGATGGTTCTAGCTCCCAACAGAAAGGAAATTCAATTTCAGTCTCTAAAGAGTCTCAAGTAATTTGTCCAACAGATAGTTTAATTATCTTAAACTAATTTCCAACGCTTCTGTCCCTAGAGCAGCTTTCCCTTATTCCCCATCTTTTGCCAAGGTTCATCGTCATTTCTCATTAGGTCACCTAAGTAACTGCGTATATTTGCTCTAAACCCAAAAATATATTGAGCTCTGCATCAAAGATACAGACCAATTTTTAGATTTAAAATCCTTTTGTAGCAAGTCAGAATCCCTCTCTTGCCACAATCGTATTTATGAAGATGAGTAACTGGGTGTTCAAAACTGCTTTAGTGCTGTATTCTGACCCCTCCGATCTCAAATAACTTCAGGGCTTCTCTACTACTCAGATACAAGAACTGCCCAACAGCTGCTCCACAGCTGAGAAGAGCGTGGCAGGTTTTAGCAACCTATCTTCCTTCCCCCACACAAACACATCTGGAACTTCAAAGGAGGCAGCAAAAACACATTTGGCAGCTTTAAACAATACAGGAAAATCCCTTACCGTGATGATATTGTAGTATTTATCTGATTTCCATACTCATCACAACAGCAGCATGTTTCAGAAGGACAAGAATCAGCTCATTTGAGCTTCTCTCATACTCAAACACCACCTGTGCGGTCCTAGATTTGCAGCCAGACTAGGCAAAAATTGTAGGCCTAAATGTTCAGTCTTGCTATGCAAATCCTTACGCAAAGGAACTGCAGTGGTGCCATTTAGAAACACTAGTGACAGAAATAAGTCACCATAACACCTACTCCGAATAAACAAAGGATACCATCAATTTTCAGCAGAACGTGTACTTATTCCTGCGATAATACGTGGAAATATAAGGGGAAGCAGTAAGAGGAAAAGAGGAAAAGAATTTTTTCCTACAGTGTCCAGGAACATCACCTTAACTCCCTGAAGTATGTACACGTGCACTGTCGGTGACAATAAACAGACAGACGAAATGTAAAGCACTAGCCAGAACGTTGCTGATTTGACCAGGAAGGAAGATTAAGATTGCACTACAGAACACCTTCGGGCAGAGATTCTTTCATTATACTTTATGTTAATGCATGATTGTAGCAGAGGGAGAGTTACAGCCTGCAGAAGTGGCTGATACCATCCCAGTATAAATGAATTACAGAAAACTTGGCATTTTCATGAGGAAAGCCACACATTACAGAAGCAAGCTGTCACCCAAAGCTAGGATTCAGTTTGCTAAGTACTAGTAACAAGTGACTATTGTGAAACGGTGCAAACTTTCTTGCATGAAGCGGCCACTCACTGTTGAAGCAGAACAGACTGAGAATCTTGCTGAATGGCATTGTCCCTTTAAAGAACCAGTCTTATTTTCCCCATTCCTACTTTTAATATTTAAAACAGCAAAACCAGCAACAGAAGTCCTTACTCATACAGACAACAGAAGTCCTTACTCACAGACAGAACAGCTGCCCAGATCTGTCTGACATTTGTAACAAGCAGTTTAAATCCATGAAAAAGGAACGTTTTTTAAATAGCTATCACATTACATGTCTAATGTTCATCCATCAGCGCTGAACCTTGAAATCTGAGAGGCAAACTGGAATAAGAGAAAAACTTGAAAGGAGAAACAGAAGGGAGAGGAATATTACAAACCAGTGACTGGAGAAGGACATTGCAACCTTGTTAACTTGATCAGGAACAAGCAAAAACTGTGTTGAGAGCTAATTTGTTAAAGCCAACACATTAATGCTTCTTTTGGCATTACTCCTTCCAGTTCAGCTATTCCTCCATCACTATTTAGAAGTTTGTTTTAAATATTTCAAGAGATTACCACTTCTCAGCTGTTTCGTAGCTCCCATCATAACAGGCCAGTCGTTTCTACCAAGCTCTGAATCTCACAGCTTTATCAGAAACTTTCAGACAGCATGCTAAATTTATAGTCTCCTGGGACAGAAAGTCTCTTAACACAAATCTATCCAAGACAGACTGGCTGTTTTTATTCTAACAACCATTCCTCATACTCACACACAGGAGAAAAAAGCAAACCTCACTGGAATGCATATGAAGGACAGATCAGAGAAAGCAATATATTTCCTGTCTTGGTCCTTTTGTTACAATACAGACTTAATCTTCTTCACACGTAAATTCTGGATGAGGCAGTAAGCACCACTTGTTAATTAAGTATAACTTTGAGTCACACAATTCCAGAAGTTGCATATACACTAGAATAAAATAAATTAAAGGGGGGGGGGGGGNTAAAACACCATTCTTGTTGGTAAACAAACATGCATAACTTATTAAATGAGTTCACAAGTTATAATACTCATTTTTTAAAATCATGACATTAATTGTTCTCTTAAGAAAACACTATCAGTGTTTTTAAACTCACAGTAGCAAGAAGACAGTTATAAAACTTGCAAAGTCACTGCAATAATTTATATTTTAAATAAATTTTGATTCTGACTATATTCATTGTAGTGACAATCCAGGATGGGAAAGAAGGGGAGGGAGACAGGAACATATAACCTAATAAAAGAATTATAGGATTAATCACCTACACAATTCTTTAAAATAAAACTAGGTGACCTAATAAACATTTTAAGTATTACTCCTGTCTTTTAACAGGAAATGGGCATAGGCACATAGGCACTAAATTAGCTCCATTAGAACCATTTAAAAAGTTCATCTCTCCAATTTGTAAGGGAGTATAATTACCAACAGCTTATGCAGCAACAATTAATCCCATGCTTTGTACAACACTCGATCTTTACAGTAACAGGAGCACCTTCTGATACCTTAAGCACACGCCTGCTACATGACTTCAAGTCATACTGAAATTCCACAAATTCCAATTAGTCTCTTTCCCACCAGCACGTATGGTACTTTGTAGAAGGCAAACAACTCAGATCAAGTAAACCCCAAAAACTGACAAGCTGGTACAAGTTTTATCCAAACTTGTAATCCTAAAATGCAACAGTTCATTCGAAAGAATGTTACCTCATGTTAAACAAGCCTAAAGCGAGAAGAAACCAGGACTTGTCAAAGGCTGTTCACGACCTCTGGAAAAAGATAACTTTGAATTCGTCTGGCAAAAATGGGTCAAGAGAGAGGGTCAATAAGCTAGTAGAGCAATTATCACAATTGCAAATCAAAGTAAAATAGAAGGACGATTTTGATTGGAAATTATCAAACTGTATAAGATTTGAATATTCATGACCTGTTTTTTCTTTTTTGTAATCACATTCTCCAGGGCCTTGCTTTAACCATGCCCTAAGGGTTGGGAAGTTATCTTGGCATCTTAATACAGGTGACTGAGAAAACTCAAGATACACTTAAGAGTTTCAGATGACTCTGTAATGACCTTTTTTTGACTTGTGCGGCAATGAATGAGTCAGTCATGGGTAATCTCTCCGAGTTATAGAAAGTTGAAGCTTTGATGGACATGGGTACAAAAGGAGAAGGAATGTCAATTTTGGATAGAAAATTCACTGTGAAGCACAAAGGCAAAGTAATAACTACACCTTAAATGTTCCGTTAAGATTAATGTCTGAAAAGAATCTAATAATTGTGTCAAAAATTTTTTCTAACATCTTACTACATAAGCTTTTCTTCAATTGAGGTGACAAGAAATTGTTTCCTATTTGTCTGTTATGTTCCAATACTTCACACATATCCTTAATAGCTTTTATTGCATTTTAATTTAGTGTAATGTAATAACAACTATTCAGTCAAGATATTTAGGTTCTTTACTCATCTACCTAGATGTACATATCCATGCAGGTACACACACCTACAAGAATAACGCGTAGCTGTGGTAAGGGAGAAGAATATGAAGAAGGACCCGGGTCTAAAACAAAATGAAAACAACAAGAAAACCCTCAGGAAAAATAAAAATAAATAAATAAAAAAAAGGAACCCGCTGTCCTAGGACATATAGCAGCATGTGCAAACAGGACTGCACTCCCAGTTCTCCCATGGGATACATAATTCCATGATGCTTCACATGCCAAAGAAATGTCTATTTTAACTCAGCTAATAGTTTATGTTCCACAGCCTGAAGTAACTAAGTCAGTATAAATCCATGTAATGTCGTTCTACAGACATCAACAGATAAACAAAGGCTGCTGTAAGTCAAAGTCCCACAAAGGGTTAATCTGCTGGAAGTGCTCAGTGTGAGTAGTGAGTTCAGCTGTGAGTCAGCAATGCCTGTCTAGAACTGCAAACAGGAGACCCTTTGACACAGATAGTCAGCTCCCAGCAAGTCTCTTATTTACCATCCCATCCCCTCCCCTCCCCACTGCCGCTCCGCTGGAATCTTCCTCATACCTTGAATTTGGCAAGTTGTCACAGAAGCAGCTTCACTGCCCAAGATATGCTTCTACAACCACTTGGGATTGCTCAAATGTTTAAGCAGATTGCCGTCTCAACTGACAGATCATCTCTAACGATTTTTTTAACACGTTTGAAGCCAAAGGCACAACAACAAAGATATACCCTATTTAGAAAAGGGAGCTTTAACAAGTTCAACAGCTTTCAACAGCTGGGCAACCTCTACCCCAAGATAACTGAAAAGTTCCCATGTGAAGGAACAAATTTATTAATTCAAAATGCATCAGCTGTTTCCCAACAGCTCACTAAGCCAAGACGCCTTTTATGCTGTGACAGTTTGCAGACAACCATATTTCAACAACGCTTTTCTGTCCCACAATACTTTAATGAATGTAGACACAAACAACGCATAAAAACATACTGCAGCTTAGGGGAAAAGAGCCCTGTACACCCCTGAAGATAAGAAATATTCAGGTCATCTAGATCCGGGACTTTGGACTTTATGCCTTTTCTGAAAAGCTGCACGTCCAGCAGTAAAATTCCCACTATTGTGCCGAGCCCTGATAAAGAAGCAGCTCTGAAGAGACCCACCTAATGACTCATTTCCGGGAATATCCTAATTTTCTTTGGCAAAAGGTATGGGCAGAGGTGTTCCTTTTCAAATACTTCATAAACCCAACCCATTCCAATCTTGCAGCCAACAATGATAGAGTTTCCATAATAAAATGATGCTGACAGAGGAAAGCTATTTCTATAAAATATTCCCAAGTAACCAATTTTTAAACCCGTCTAAACAACGGAATCATATAAAAACTCTTTCCTTTTTGTAACAGAATATCTTTTTCTCTGATCATAACAAATGCTGTTGTGTCCTACTTGTAGCCATTCAACGGGCTGCTACAAGTTTCATTTTCCTAATAAGATACTCACCCATTCCAAACACCAGCATCCCCTTCCCTGTACTGTCAAGATTAAACTGCTTCTTCCCAATTCAGGACTCTTAATCACATCCTATTCACTAAGAAGAGAAGAACCCTGCCTCCAGTAAATTCACAATGTCACCCCCAGGTGACCAGCTGTCAGGTTTTGGAAACAAAGGCTCATATGCTTTTCCCATGCTGCCTTCAAGTCCTCTACCACCTTCAAAAATTACATTTGAAATCTCTCCTTGCCTTCATAATCATAAAATGTCCAAGTCTTCCACTAGTTGAGATGTGCTGAGATCACAGTCTACCATGCTGACTAATATTCCAATTTCTTCTTTTATCTACCACCACCACCTTTATCTTATACGTAGAGGACTGCAAATAATAAGGATTCAAAGTTTTTTGTTCTGTTTTTGCAGTTTCTAGTGTCTTCATTTTGAAGGCCTGTAAACATGACTATAATCACATAATGATGGTATAATCTACATCAATGAGGAAACTCTTTTTATCTTCTTAAAAAACAGTATTTTGGGTTGAAGTTAATTAATTCTTTCAACCAGCAAAACACTGATACTCTGTTCAAAGAAGGACACGCTCAGTTTCTGGAGGGAAAGCACTAGGCACATCACAGTGAGGTAATCCTCCAATGTAAATTACTGTCCTACAGTTCACATATTCTAAATTACTTTAACATAAGTAGCATGTTCTGGTTATAAAGCCACTCCTAATGTCCCCAGCATTTCCAATATGCTGTGCCATGCAGCTCTAATTAATACATTTAATGCCCACCACTATACGGCACCCAGGACTCAACCATGATCAAATTTGTAGTACTTTGCACGCAAAGTTGATAGCAAGAATTCAGATTCTAGCAAGACCTTCATAGGGCCACCAACATATACACCAGAATAAAGGGAGATCACCAAGAGGAATTCATAAACAGAAGCCATTGGTTATCAGTTTCATTTGTCACAGGATGGGGCTGAATGTGGTTTCATGGCAGCCTGGTGATCCTGAGCTTCAGACAGTTCATGTTCTTCCAAAACAAGGAATTGTGGTCACCAAGAGACACTGTATTTTGCTACTCCACTGTCACTCCTCAAACTGTCAGAGGGATTCATACCATAGTTTTCCATAAGCTACTTGCAGCTTGAGAAACATAAGCAGGTGTTCTCACTCTAGGATTAGAAGGCCTACTGGGATATTTCACTTCTAACTTTAGGTCTTATTCTTATTTCTAACAAGCCTGACAGAACTTTTCAGATGCCTGAAGTGAGAAAGTTACTCACCCTTAGTAAGCGCCAATCAAGGTGGCAAAGAAAAGTCTACAGATGCCTGTAGTCTAAAGGTGAGCTAACACTTTGACTGATTTAGCTCAGTTTGCAAAATTTTTAGTCACCACAAAGCACATGGAAGTTGTCTCTGGTACATCTAAAACAGTAATCTAAAGCATTTATCATTGGAGTTCTCTGGAACTTCCACAGCAGTACCATCAATCCTTCCCATCAAACAATGTAAATCAGTTTTGTCAACTCTAAATTATTAGTTCGTCATACAAAGGAAATACTGTAAGAAGTAATAAGAAGCAGCCCTGTCATCAGAAGGCATACCATGACAACACCACGGTACTTCCTTGGTGAGGACATACTACATGAGAGCACTGTACCACTTACCATTCTTCCTTTCACTGAGAGGAGGAAGGTTGGGGTTTCGGCCATGGTGGAGGTTGAGGGTCAGCTCGGGCTGCAAGGAGAGCTCCTGCAGCTCATTGGCAACAGCTTCGCTCTGAGGGCTGGGGGCTGCCGAAAGTGACACCAGCACCGGCTCATCATCATTTTCGCCAGCCCCTCCTCCGTCCAGCCCATTTCCAGCAATGACGGAAGGGGGCAGGCACACCACACCCGAGAAATCCACTTTGGCTTTCGTGATGGCAACCTGGAAGACAAACCAAAAATAAATAAAAAAAGGAAATATCACATGAGAGTCTTAACTCATACGTCCAGTTCCTCATGGCGTCTCCATACTCTAGAGAAACGTTCTTTAGCACAGTGTTTGTGTTACCATCACCGATTCAAACCCAATGAGTGATTTAAACTTATTAAACTCAGCAGTTTATAAACTTGCATAAACCTCCAACAGTGTCACCACAGAAACTACCAATGCAACTGAGATTATTATCATTTTCTTAAAAAGTATTAGAACATTCTCAACTTTTGGTACTTTAGGAAACCAATCTTGAGAAAATACAGGCTGACTTCACTGGAACAACTCAGTCTATCTAAAAACTTGCTGAATTCTTAATTACTCTCCTTTTATACCAACAATGGTATTTTAACAGGACAACTGTCAATTGGTAATGTAATCTGTCATAACAAAACTGGAAGTACAGACGAGTACCACAAATGAGGTTTTGCAAATAAAATCATTTGCATTTCAAAAAAATAATTCTCTTGTCCCATTCTCTCTTCCCCACTCCCTATCAGTGAAAATGAATGCAAGCAAAATACTCCACATAAAGCAAACAACAGAGCTTTCCCATCTAAAACCACAGCTACAGTAACGGAAGTGTACAATATATAAAGGGCTTTAATGAAAAAAAAATTTTTTTTAATGTTTTATGATATCCCCATAATTCTTTAAATAAGTATTTAAAAGCCACCACTATGTTAAAATTAAAATCCTTTTACGTTCAGCAATTTAAACAGAAACAAACCAGCTGGAAGTCTCCAGTGAAATGGTTACTGTGTCAACATTTAAACAGTAACGGACATTATACAAGGGCAATCGTATTTGTTTTTGATTAATGAAGGAGGAAGTCTACTGCTTCTTAGTATGCTGCTGTTTCAGCCAGTCTAAACTCAGAAGACTACCGCTACATAACTCTGCTGCACTGTAGTAGTTTCTCAAGCAAAAAGCATTTCCAGAGGCTAACCTTTGGCTTCAAAAAGATGCAGGTAAAGCAAACTGCAAAGAAGCAAAGTAAAAACCATCAGGATAATCCTCTAGAAATCAATCAGAAAGTGTAAACTTGGAGCAACATTTTTAACAATACAAATTTTTATTAAGTATTCCTCACTTAGCACTCATCATTAACTTGAATGTGTGACAACATTCAACACAGTAATAGCTGATAAAGTAGCTCAAGTAGTAATTTTCCCTACTTCCATTTCAGTTCTTTTCTTGAGTTGATTAGTAATGTTTGCTCTGTAATAACCAGAGCAAAGTTAGTAAGTGGTAGCATATTTGTTTCAAAAAGTTATTCAGGATATATTCAAGGCAACAATAAGAATTACTGGTGATGAATACACACTATTTCATCCTTGTTGTCATGCATTCATTCCCAGGATCCTATGTCATGATCGGAAAAGAAGCAAGGAAAAGAAGGGTGGAGGAAAAAAAAGAAAGCAACAAAAACCACCAACCGAAGCTGGTGCTTGTTACAACTAAACAAATGAGACTGAGCCAAACCTCACTGCCATATGAAGTATTTGCTTTTACTTCAGTTACAATTTGGCTAGAAAGTGTCTATCCCCTCCTTGATATATTTCCTGTCCAAAGCAAACATCGCTCATACCCATTTGAGAGCAAATTGTAACGGTAAACTGCAAAGAGAAAAAATTGGGATTGTGCCCTTCTTCTCTTCATAACGTATACAGAAAGTCTATGGAAACACACACCCCTTAAGCCACAGACTTAGAATGACACTATAATAACCCTTGGAAAAGCTGGAAAGAGTTAAATCGTGACCGAGATGATTGGCCTCAGGCCCTCTCCCTGTAGCAATGGGAGGCCTGTGGAAAGGGGCTAAAATGAAGAGTAAATTGCTCAGTGAGGAGGCTGCTGGTAAGGACTGCTGCCACCGAAAGACAATTTGCATTATTGAAGATGTACTGGAGACATCACCGGAGACTTGGAGACTTTGCCTAGTGTCACGTGAAGGTTAGGTCAGACCATTCTGGAAGACAAGCACAGCCAGGCCTGAATCCACGAACAGGTGACAGACACATCTAACACCCAGCCAGCAAGGATTTGGCATGGCAGAAGACTCAACCTTCCCCTCTCAATCCATCCTAGAAAAGAAAGAGTTCTTTCCTCTTCGCACAAGGAGAAAAAAAGTTGACATGCCTCAAAAAGTCAGATCCGCTTCAGCTAGGAAACCGGCAAATGGACTTAGGAACTTCTGATGTGCTGGATTTTCTTTTAAACAGGAGCTCATAACCTGAAATCACTTTTCAAACACTATTTTGACTACAGTGGTGTAAAACAGAATCTATTTTCCTAATCTAAGTATACTTACATTAGCCAGCTCACAGAAGCTGTATCCTCTACGTAAAAGCACAGCACCAAGCCACAGTAAAGGCAGTTTAGCCTAACCAGCCACAACATAGAGCGGAGCAGGAGACCAATGCTCCCACACCAGTTTGCTACATAACCCTGAGTGATACTGTACCAAGTGGTGTTAGGCAGGTCCTCCAGTCAACTGTCCAATGGAACTTCAGCACAGGGGCTGGCTTATCACTAGAGTTGTACCTGGATCTGCAGGTTTCCTAACTCGTGCAGAAGAGGACACTGAAGGAAGTTACCTTCATCTTAATCCTAGTTGGCACATCACTCAGCGTTTGTCCCACATCACAGGTATAACGGAGCTTACACAAACCTTGCTTTGACATTCACTGTTACCTTGCCACTACGTCCCGCATCGTGCCAGCTGTGCTGCTTGCATAGCCACGCTGTGAACCATACCAGAAAGCCAATTCAGCTGAAATGCAATTTTTCTTAGGTTATTTTCAGCTGGACCGATTCATCCATAAAAACCGCAGTTGAACCAGGACAGTACAGGGGAACACTGCCACAAAATTTAAAATAAATAAATAGATAAAATCACAGCGTGACTCTGTGCATCTCAGACAGCCTGGACAACAATTCCATTACTCCAAGAAGGGTTGCAGCTCAAATGAAACAAAACAGGGATGAACACCTTCCTCCACATCCCCTCCTGTTTCAGGCCAGCACAAGAATCTGCAGTGACACATGATGAACCAAGGAGAGAAGTGACCCAGATGTAAAAGCCAGCCTTGTGGTTCGCCCTCCAGCTAAATAGGACCCTACCCTAATGCAGTTTGCTGTGCAGCCACACCGGTGCTTAGAATCCTAGAATTTGGGAAAGGTTGGAAAGGACCTTTCAGATCACCTTTGTGCCAGCACAGCACAGGGGAGAGAAATTGCTTAAATCTAACCATGTAGTCACTATCTGAGGGAAAAAGAACTTTCAGAGCAATGCCAAGCCTTAGCAAGCAACATACCCCCACTGAAAAAAAAACCAAAAAAAAGTATCCGGTACACAAGACCACAGTAAAAACTATAATTGGGTGAGTCTTATTTTAATGTTTTCAATTAAAAGTCTGATGAGGACATAGAGGAATTTGGAAGATGCTTTGAGGATTTATAATCATCCATCCTGCATTATTTAGAAGTCCTGTGAAAGGCATGGAATCCTGCTCTGTAACCAACAATGGGGCTGCTTTTAGACTTCCCAGACAGTTATACCACTCTATAACTGTCATTGTAGAATGATCAATCAGATAGTTACAAACATTAATATTTAGAACCTAATTAAAATTTTAAAATGTTTGTTTTCCTGTTATTTCTGAACAAACTAGAAACTTTCCCATAAAGAAATGTGACATCCCATGATCCTTAAGTGAGTCATCCAGAAACTGATGGACAGTCTGAAGAGCAAATATTTCTTATCCTCAACAAGGGTTTCAGGGTGAGTGCCCTCAAGGATTTGTATCTGTTGCCTAACCAGGCAAAAACTCTGTCGTGGCATTTTTCTACTTTGGGGCCAGCTGCTGCTGGGACATGAGCGCCTGTGATCCCACAGATGTTCTACAGCAGCAGCACCAGCTTAAGCAACCCCCAAGTCCTCCACCGTCCAGCTGCTCGTTTCTGTCCCTAGACTGCCCCTTCTCCAGTTGTGGAATCAGTTTAGCTGAAACCCAGCCATTCTTTCTGGGTATTCAGCAAAATCAGTTCCTCAGCCCCATCCATTGCCAACTACATACACAGCCGTGTCACCATAATCCAGGGGCAACAGTGAGTTTTCAGGAGCCAGGAATGCCCAAATTCCGTTGCTATAAAGCACAAAACCACTGCCACAGCAACAGAAGCACGGAGCACAGCACTAGGGAGAAGATGGAGCTGCTCAAAAGGAATCATTACACACTACTCACAAATACATAAATAATCTTTATCCCGTTCTGACTTCTGGAGGCATCTAAGAAGCTTCAATTGCAGATAGACAAACATGGCAGAGTCAGTTTTGTGCAACTGGTAAGATTAAAAAGTACAGCCAATGAAAATTTAAAAATTTTTGGAAAAAGCTGATCTTTATCAAACCTACAGACTAAATCACAACTTCTACATGGTAACTTTTTAGCTCCATCCTCTGGCTATCCTAGTACCATATGACAGTGAACACACAGTAAACCTGAGTAGCTTATTCCTTGGTAAAAAAGCTATTCTCCTTTGCATTTACCATATGACAAAATTACTTATAGAAGTTTCTTGTGAAGCTGCTGATCCAAAATCACCGAAGGATGGCTCAAAGCCCGAGACGTGAAAGGGAAATGAAATAGAAAAGACCCACGCAGTACCAAAACCTGTCTGACACACAGTAAGATAGTTCATGGAACTAAATGAAAAGAAAACTGGGAGGGGGAGAAGGGATTAGGGTTAGTTTCCTGCCATTTTATCTCCATTAATCACCCCATCATAAGGCCAGACAAGCACCAATGTTGGCACAAGGAAGCAACAAAGGCATGCATCCAAGACCGCCCCTTTTGGCAAGAGCTAGTTTAAACCAACTTAGCTGTATCATAAGACCACATCCTCTGGTTAGACACTAAACTGGCATTGCCAACAAAAGGAACAGTCCAGCCTGCTCATTTCTCACCTTCTTGTGGGCCAGCACAAGCTGAACCAGATCAAGGAACTGACCTGTGTTGAATTTGACCTGGCCACATGCACACAAGCTACTAGTTATTTGCATCAGTCCCTAATCTGGCTTGCCACGCAGCCACACAAGAACTTGGGCTAGCATGGGAGAGAATGGGGCACAAGGAAATAAAAAAAAAAAGAAATCAGGATGGCTGCTTTTGGTTTGATATATAGTTTAATCTATCTAACATTCATGTTGGACATGGACACATGCACTAGGTCTTCATGCATTAGATTTCTCTTGATTTTGGCAATATTCAACTCTTGGTATAATCAAGGTCTTGACAGTTAAAACTTAAATTAATCAAAGCACAGTACCACCATCCCTCAACAACCAGAGTAATACATACGAAACAAGAAGAATTCA
>VXBJ01005127.1:31768-44427 GCA_013400055.1 Nycticryphes semicollaris
AAAAAAAAAAAAAAAAAAAAAAAAAAAAAAGCAAGGACACCTCCATAAACAGCTTTCCCTTGTTTGCATTTTGGGGCTGAGTTGCCAGGGTAATAGCAATTTCCTACCAATTTAAGAATTGCTAAGCAACCCCCAGCACCTAACAGCAACAGCATGTGTGTGCAGCTGGGCTATTTTGAGAAGTCAGGTTTTTGTATTTTAAACTTAAGAGCAGCCTTCTGTTAAATGATTATGCCAGCTGAGATGATCGAGCCAAGAGAAGGCTGGGGCAAAGTGGCTTTAAGTGGATGAATGAGTGAGAAGAGAGGAAGAGAATGCCATGGCATGCCCAATGGCAACTATGTGCCCCAGGCCATCACAAATCAAAACAGTAACCCCAGAGAAGTGAAGTTTGCAGCAGATGGGAGGCAAAGCATCACATTAGCTTGAGAAACTGTAATGATCAGGGAGATACTGCTTTTATCTTTAGGTATCAAAGAAAAGTCACCAACAGGAAGACTGTTGTATTAAAAAAAAAATAAAATCCTTTGTTTCCTGCCAGTCAGCTTAACCCAGGTACACAACTGTTAGCAGAATTACTTCTCCATTTAATTGAGAGTTAAACTGATGACACTGTCAATAAAGTATATACAATACAGTAAGCAACAATGTAAGCCTCACAAAGACTGTACCCTGACAATGTAATAGCTGTTCTCGAGGAACCACCTTAAGTTAAGAAACCAAACCATGCAAACGACTAAAGAGAGACCTTCTTAGATTATGGAATTTCATTTTAACAGACATATTCCACATGCATTTGTCTTCTGCAAAATGACCCAGTCATCAACTTCCTTCATTTTCACAGTCACTGGGAGGGGAAGAAAAAAAGGCAAAAGCAGTCAAGAAGTACCCAGATTTGTTCTGGATTAGAACCAGGGACTTGAAGGTGTAAACCGTCCATCTTACCACGATCAGAGGCCTCAGAAACCACTACCTTATGAAGTCCCTATTACAAATGCAAAGACTGCAACACGTGAACAAAGATGCCAGTAAAACATGGAAGAGCAGAACTTTCTCTCTGAGCTAAAGAACATGAATCTGTATGTATACTGTGCCAGTAACATTAGAGTAAGAGAGGACATCTGAATCATCACCACAAGTCTCTCCACTACCGCCTCCAGCAAATCTATCAGTATAAGAGTCAAAAAACATGCTCGGGCCAGCAAGCAAATGGCAAGAAATGTTATCAAAAGGCATGAGCCGCTGTACAGAAATGTTAGAACTTGAGGGGGAAAAGATGCAAAGAACACATCTAGTACAAAGCAATCAACTGCATAATTTCTGCCGTAGACAGACACAGCCTCACACATGATTTTAACAACCGCTCATCAAGAACCCTATTTCTCAAGCCTTAAGTATTTCCTTCATAAGACACTAGCATTTGTTTCACTCTGTCCAGCAGTGAAAAAATGTCTTTAAGAGGTCTTGAAAAAAAATCATCAGCAAACATTCATTTCTTAAAACCACAAATATCAGGCTGGGAAATGTAATTTGGCATTCCAAATGGTTTTTAAGAAATACTTTTCATGGTTCAATACGTATTTGGAGGAACTTTGTGGCTTTCAAGCTCATGGAACTCTGGGTATGCAGAAAAACTGATAATACCAAAACTAGTTTTGAGAATCATAACAATATTTATAACAAACAATCCTTGCTCAAAAAGAATGACCTCCCCACCAATTTCTGAAATTCTTATTTAAGCTCAGAGCGCGAATGAGGAAGAGTCTTCTAATTTCAGAGGATGTTGACCCTTAGACCGGTGAAGCAGTTTATACACGTAATTTTATCACACTTCTGAGTGTGTTGAATTAATCACCTAGTTTGTGAGACTAAAGATAAAGGCTACTGAAGAAATAACAACTTCTACTGGAGCTCAAAGAATAAAAGAGAGAAAAAAAAAAAGATGCGATATTCAGGTCTCGTTTCAAGGGCTACACTTGCATATTTTAGGCCCTGCTCATAATATAGCTCAACGTCATAATTAAAAGAGGAATCCAGCCCTCTGCTACCATGCTATTGAATAGCTCTGCTGCTTCCCTTTCGTCTGATCTAATGAAGTGTGCACCCACGGGGTGACTCAGGTCAGCTGAACCAGCAGACGATTAACTCTGCAAAAGATTACGAACCGTTTTATACAGGATCAGTCAGCTAGCTGGACGTGCCCTGTGGCTGCACAGTCACTAGCTCTGGTGCAAAAGCAGCAGCAGGAGTGCACAGCCGCATAGAGGTTTGACCAGCCTTTGCAACAACAGCTCACTGAAAACTCAGATTAACTGTAATGTCAAAGAGCACACTTAAACATCTAGCAGCGGTGCCAACTTAAGCAGTCTGCTACACGTTCCCACTCTCATACCTTCCTCATCGTGAAACCGACATAAATCTTACAGAGACAACATGTACTGGACCAGATGAAAAATAATCTAGAAAAAAACCCACTTCTTTCCAGGAGGATCTGTTCCCCCAAGTGGCTCACCATGGCCACACAAACTGCCACGCCAGCAAAACAGAGGGAGCCGTGAAACGGCGCAAGCTGTTTAAGCCTGCCCTGGTGCCAAAGAAACGCACGATGAACTCCCGTGTGCTTAGAAGAAGACTGCCTGTTTTCCACCACCTTCTGACTGACTTCCTTGCCATTGCTGTCTGATGCATTTTTTGAAATCTCCTTCGTGGCGGAGACAAAGCATTCCTCCCAGCCCCACAGGGGCGAGCAGATGAAGCAACGGATTCAGCCAGCAGCAAAGGCATGTGGCAACGGATGCCAACAACCAAGGGATGGAGGGAGGCTGCAGCAAACTAGAAAAGGGAATGCTGACTATCTGCAGCCAGATGTTAGCTTTGACTTGGAAATTCACGGCAGGAAAACTGAGGGGCTGAGAAAGTAGGAAGGAAATCATGTTGAATGCGAATTTAGGGTAAACTGGGACAAGAGGAGAGTGGAAACAAGACCTCACAAAAAACAGTATGCTTACAAACGTAGAAGATTTGATGACCCTTGGGCACAGCGAAGTGGTGACTTGGGCAAGGAACAAAAGAAAGCTCAGGTAATCAATCTAGACTAAAATAAACAAAATTTTAAAAAGGACAAAAAGGAAATAAAATAAAGACAAAGTAGTTAGATTTGAGTGAGTTCGGCTCCCAGCACAAGCATTCCTGTCAGCAGAAAGCAGCAGGTAAAACTGCAGAACTTAAGAATCTTAAGGAGTTCGCATCAAGGGGTTTTGGCTACTTACTTGTGTGTCTGAAGAAGTAGTTTCATATTTTAACTAATTCAATCTGATCATGGGCTGTGACCGAGAGCGTAAGTCCATAATTGTATCACCTCACCACCGCTTGAAATTCTCATCTTCAAATCCAGTGGCTCTGCAGCCACAGAGCAAGTCAATTCAGCCTGCTCTTCTGATGGGAAGCTACACCTTGAAACAAGCTTTATTTCCCATTATGCTAGCAATCTGAACCCTGCAACCACACATTCATGAGATCTCATCCAGAAAACCACCCCAAGCAAACAGAGGAGCAGGGCACACTGAAAAGTGACAGCTTTCGGTTATCTCATGTTAGGGACGTTGTGAAACCAAAGCGTGAAGCAGAGCCGACAAGTTTTCTGACCCCAGCCACATTCTTTAGTCATGACATGATGAAAATGTCTGGAGAAATTAAACCCATCTGAAATTACTTTGCCTCTCCTCCCCGTCAATGGACACTGCATGTGGCATCCAAATTTCTTTGAATTTATTAGCATCTCCTAATGCAGCTACCCAGCATGACATTCATTTAAGTGGAAAGTCCAGCAACTGAGACGGAGTTACCAGACCAGAGCTTCTGTTCTGCTTTTCCTCTGAGACCAGACTTTCCACCCTTGGATTTCCCCATTACTGAAAAATAGGTAAGAATTCTCTTCAGTGATTCACAGAGAAGCATGTAGCTATATTACCAGCTTGTCTAAGCTAACCAATTTATTGAAAAGTAGTAGTGAGTACTCAAGAGGTGCTCCCTAACGTGTAAATTTAATTAATGTGGGTAAAGAACGTGGTGGCGGGATGGGGGAACTGGTGCCACTGCTGTTCTTTGACGATTCAAAGGATATCAAATTCAGCCTTCACTACTTCTTTCTTCGAAGCAACAATACTAAGAGCCAGCACATAAAGAACATCTAAACCAAGACATTTGTTCTGGTGCTAGGATAGATTAAATCATTTTCTATTCTTTACTGTAAGACACAGCATGGGACCCCAGAGAATTTATGAACAAATCATTCTCTCTTTTGAGTGCTACTGTATCATGGTAAGCTCGGTTACGGTTTTACTGTATAGATTGTCTGACTTCATATATGTGAATAAATCAGTCTAGGAGCCAAGTATCAGTAACACTGAAAAAAGTTTGCAACACAGTACCACTAACTTGTGTGTGACTAATCTGACTAATTGCTAGGCAGCAGTGAAAAGGGCACAAGTATACCATTTATACTCTTACACTATAAAGTGCTCACTGGACAGCCGATGCTAGCAAATTCAAAATATTCCATCTCCAACACACTATCTTTCATGTTAAGTGACCAGAAGCAATTTTCAATTCAGCACATAAGGATAAAAGGTCCAGGCTAAAGACAAATTAAAGAGAACACAATATTTACCTTACTCACAGCTCCCACGGACAAACCCAGCTCACTTCCATGCCAGCAGCTCTCTCCCCAGTCACTGAAACGGAAAACAGGACAAACACTCAGAGATCTTAAAATAAATTAAAAAAAAAAAACCATCCTCCCCAGAAAAAGCCCAATCAGAGCCCATTTTTTTCTTTAAGAGTAAGAAGCAACATCCTTTATCTAGGACCCTATTTTCATATAATCTTTAATTCATTTGGCATACTCAACAAAAGTTGGACTGAAATACTTTAAAGACTGCCACACTTGTGTACACATACTCCTGCTACTTGCAGAGCAGAACTTTTAATTTAGGTTTGTCAGTTCTGAAGAATGTATTGTTTGAGATTTACTAAGCCAGAATATTCACCTAATGATACACTCAATCTTCCCGTCCTTGTACTGAAGTCATTCTTAAATGCTGGATAACAGAAGATGGAGACTGTTATGACTAGTTCATTACACCATGTGTTATCTACCCAAACAAAAACAATGAAATATACTTTTTTTATCTTTCAGGGATTTGTCAAGACTGCAATAGGAATCTCAATGGGGAAGGGGGTGAGGGTAGAGGGGAAGAGGAAACCATCCTGCACACTTTAAAAGCTCACAGATGTACTGAAGTAACACACTACTTTTCTCTGGCAATACAGTTTTACCACACATACACAGCGGTACTTGACTAGAAGATAATTACTTCAGAGGCTCTGGAAGACCATTGTCTCAAACAACAATAAAAAGGGTCAGAAGTTGATTTGTAATTGCCATACTTTCACTCCTACCTCCTTAGCCACTTTAAAAAAAAAATTATAAATCTTCATATGAGGTTTTTAACACAAAGTTTCCATTCCATTTCTTCCCCTGAGCTTTACAGACTTTTGGGTTTACTAGACACCGGAAGCACAGAACTGCAGTTGAGATGCCATGGTATTCTGTCATGAATTCATTCTGTCAACGAAAGAAACCCAGGCACCTCCTCAAATACAAATTCCAGACTTGACAGACTTAGGACACAAGCATTAACATAGCTGGAGTGAGGGAAAGAAAATCTGTCTACTACTTTAACGGAAGGAATAAGACCAGTTAGACTGATTAGCCTTTTCTGAAGAAAGAATGACCACAACTAGACTAGACACTTGGATAATCAGCGTGGTTATTGCAAAATTTGAAAGAATTCCCTGATTCTCAACAAATAAAAGAAGGAAGCTGCTTAGAAATTGCATATCTACTTGGCCAGCTCTCCCCCAATTTATGATTTACATGAGAAGAGATTTACAAGACTGATATAAATAAATAATAATAATAAAAAAGTAAGGACACTACTACTCTAGAAACTTCCCTTACAATCCCCTTCAGGGAATGTTTCAATTTTTCTTTGAATAAAATGCATCAGCACACATTAATCATGGCTCCACCACAGAATCAAGAAAACATTCTGCCGCCTCTTACAGTATTTGTCATCAAGTCAATATTTAGAATTACTTACGACCCCTTAATTATTTAACATGAGAACCCATAACAAATAATTATATTTTCTGTAATAAAGCAGCAGAACTGATGCACCGTAATTAAAATATGATAATGATGCAAGGCTACAAAACCAAGTATATATTTAGAATATAGTTTTCACAGAATTGTGGATCCTATATTTCATAAGTCAAGAAGTCAAGGGAAGTCTTCCACAAAAATTGTAAACAATTCAACACTGTTAGAGTTTGATATTCCAATCACATAAACAAAGTGCTTTATTATATAATCTGAAAAAATATTTTTCCTAAACATTCTTCTGATAGCATTAGTACTAAACATCAAAATTTAGGTATAGAATGTTTGCTTTTGATGTTGTTTTTTGTGTGAAATTTGCCCATATATTAAATCTTTACTTGAGTGCAAGCTTTTGGCATTATTTGGTTTTGAGTGTGATATTTTTTATTTGGGTTTGGGTTTTTTGTAAGAGACAGGTATCCCTGAAACTGCTTTTCACATGTGAAAGCATGGAGAAATTAGAGATGCATTTCATTTGAAGATTTCTGCTAGCCAATCCCTAATTTCCAGCAATCTTAGTTCACTTAGTGCACTCGTGTGTATGTGTACATGCAAATACACAGAAAACAGGACAAATTATTCCAATAACTTCTTTGCCTCATTTTATTTACCTCTTCTGAGTTTCCAGCACTTCCACTAGCCTTTTCAGGTGTCCAGGGATCCTTGTTCTCCCACACCCAACTCATCCTCCAGGACAGCATATATTTATCTTCCTTTCTCAACTAAGAACTAAAGTTTTATTCCAGGTGGTTGGGTCAATAGAAGGCCAACTTTAAAACTTTCAGTCCTGTTTGTCAAGGAAGTTTCTGCTCAGTCTTAGCAGGTGGTAAAAGTATTGCATCCTGCAATTTACTGCTTAGTAATCTGAACCCCAAGAAGGAGATAAACTGGCTTGCAATGGGCATGGACAGTCAACAACTTTTTTCCTAAAGTGTGTGCCATTAAGCTAAGAGATGCTGCAGGTATAATGTAATTCTACCATTATCCTTGTCAAGTCACCCCCTGGAATTTCAATCCTGCTTGAAGATGGAACAACAGAAAACACTGACACACCCCACCTTCAAAATAACAAGTTAGACTTCACAAAAATTTAGCAGAACAGCCTTACAGCTGTAATGAAAGACGAGCTCTTCACTGCTTCTTCTATGCTGCAGCAAGTGAGCAAAGATTAATCTGATAACTGAAACATTTTCTGGCAAAATTCCACAGTTGAACACTGCTTTTGTTATTCTTTGCTTATAGAGCAATCAAAACATTCCTCCAACTCTCCTTCTTCCTCTTACTATACAGTCAGTGCAGGCAAAACTGCACTGTCCTAGATTTTCTGAAGAAAAAATAGTGTCATCTCTAAGAAATGCAGAAGTCTCATCTTGCTGATAAACTTCTCCATCCAATGGAAATGTTTATATGTCAGTGTTTACACATTCAAGCCAAATGGCTGCTATTCCAGTGATTACAATGGCTTATTGCCTTCGCTGGTGACTTGGAGTTTGAGCACGTCTGAACAACACAGAAATTCACCGACATGATTCGCAAGCCTGTTATGAACACAGCAATGGCAGAACTCATATCCTGTCTTCCTAACAGCCATACTGCCTCTCAGATGGAGGCTTTGAGAAGATTCAGACTCCAGGCGACCTGTTGCTGTAAAGCATGCCTGACAGGACATGTGGGAGCAAAATTAGAGACACAGTTATATTAGGCCTAACATTAACTTGGGCTTACCAGTCACTCAGAGAAACCTCTCACCCAGGTTTGGGTTCATCTTACACAATGGAACAGAAATTAAGTTACAATACAGACTGTAATCACATTCAGCTGGGAAGCTTCTTATATTGCTATAAAAATCAGAAGAGAGAACAAAAATAATAATTCTTAAAATAAATAAGTCAGCCACATAGAATCTTCCAATGCTTTTCTGAAAGTTTCCTCCTGAAGGAGGAAAAGTTTCCCTGTAATTGACAGAAAGTGAATCCTGTCTCATGTTTGCAAGAGCTGTACCTTGTCACACATAAACAGTTGCAGCAAGAATGAGTTCATCATAACATGGGTATGGCTGACTGTAAAGGATGACCTCATCTGAGTAAGCCTAAACAGGGTGTTGACCATATGGATCAATCATGCAGCGAAGACGTATCCTCAGTGTCTCTACTAAACCACAGAAAGGGTTAGAACTCAAGGAACCACAGTATGTACACACCCCCTCCCTAACGTGGCAGGAACTTGTCACGATTGCCGTGTACTACAGGAAGCATTAATTTGAGGTTCAAATAATCTGCGATGTAGACACATGCCACAAAAGAAAATTAATTTCACAAAACTAGACATGTCATTTCAGCCTCCTGTTCCCCTAATGTGAAGGTGCTCTCGAAGATGATGTGTGGCCAGAACATTTATTTGCCTTGCTGGAAGATGGCAAAATAGGGAATTTTCTGCATTGCTTTATGCCAGAGGCTCTTGCATTGAGGTAGATACACACTTCAATATGCACCCAGGGCAAGCAGAGACAACAGCAGGAGCAGCTCCTGACTGCGTCGAGGGGAAAATTTTTGTTTCAGTGAATTAGGAACTTCCACAGAGGCAGCCCCCAATGATCAGCCATTAACAAATAGCATCCTGGCACATGCAGCAGCAGTTACCATGCTACTGGTCTGCACTGCAAAAACCCTGCTTTTCTAGATTAGCAAGGCCAAAACAAGCTGAAACAGGGAGCACAAGTTAATTAAGAAGGATAAGTAGAAGCAGTCGACATGCTGGGTTGTGGTACAACAGCAAAAGCAGATGGATGGCACGAGGTTAAGGTGCAAAAGAAAATCCCCAATTAAAAGCTCAGCCTTCAGCTTTCATGATTTAAAGAGACGTGTGACTGTGTGTTAAATTTCACCTTCTAACAGAGATGTTATCAATATGGCTGTATGCCTAAATCCAAAATATTTCTTCACACAAGAATAATGATGCTGCATACACACAAGAAAATGGGGGAGGGAAAGGGAAAGGAATGCTGTACAAACTGGATTCGTTACTTCAATTTCTGAAATATAAACCAACCTAATTCAAACAATTACAGTAGCTTACTCAGTGACAAACTCTCAAATTTATCTCTCTAGAAAATAAGTGTCTCGTATCAGAAATGGAAAAGGATCAAAGAAAGTGAGCTGCTGTGACCAGCATTGTTTCTTAATGTCTGAAAACATAATACCAACTGATGGCAGATTCTTGTGTAAGCTGCACACACCATTTGCCCTCTACAAGGACAACCTGCATTTAAAAATCTCCAGGCATTGACTGACCACTGTGGCATACCTAAGCCTGGTAATGTAAACTGTCCTCACCCCAATGCCATTCATTTCCCTTGAAGAAGCCACTTAACAGTGTTTGCACTCCATAAAGCACTCAAAGGAGGTAAGGTAAAATATACACATTAACCACATGCATTATGTCCCTGAAGGACTGACCAGAGTATTTGACAAAGGAATGAGTTTCTGAGCTCACGCTAACTCATCCATTTCATCTATTTGACACACAGGCATAGAAGAACAACCATAGGAACAGTTTTAAACTATGGTTCCAAAAACGTCCCCTTTAGCTGCAGCTCTTACTAGTCCACTTCTGTGCTCCCTCCCCTCCACTCTGCATTCCTTTAGCCCTCCACCTCCTTTTATTTTGGGGGCTGAGGGGCAGAAAACAGAACATGCACAGATTAAAAATCAGGTTTCTTACCTGACTTAGCATGCAGCCCCACAGACATGCCATTACTACTGAGGTGATAGCACGTGGTGGGGAGAATGAAAGAAAGAAAGGAAAAAAAAAAAAAGAGAAAAAAAAAAGGCAGATAGGAATATGAGCTGTTTAAGACAGCCTCTCAACAGTAAAAGAAACGTCTGTGTAACCACATCCTCTGTTTTAAGTCTTAGTTCAGCAATGTGTCCAGCAGGAAATAATTAGATTTGGTTTTCCCAGAGTAGGTGTTTGACGGTTTCAGACCTCTGAAAAGTTGCTTTTTCTGCTTCCTCTTCAACAGTTTATCAGGAAAAGACATTGACCCTCAGGACACATTTGATTTAAATGATAATTAAAAAAAAGTTTAAAGGAAAAGCATTGTACAAGTGTAATAAAATTTACTCATTGTTACCTCTTTTTACATTTACTCTTCAAAAGGGATCTTAATCATAATACTGAGTTATCAGTAAGTAAGCAGACATTGAGACAGTTCAATTACATCATCTACGACACAGAAAGGACAGCTGATTACAGAAAGTAAAGACAGAAGACTCTTGTAATTGCTATAAATTGTGCTTTTGAGGTAAAAAACACATATGGAGACACTTCGTACGTTCCAAATTAGTGTAACAATTAATCTTGCAATGTTTTGACACATCCTAAAGAATTTATCTGCTCTTTCCTATACCATCCAAAACCTTTTTGTTCTGATCCTTCTCTGTATCTAGTACAGCTGCCCTTTCTCCCCTCCAAATACCACACCGTAGTGTAATCATGGCTCAACAGTAAAGGAAATCCAGTAGGGCTTTTTATTATTCTTAATTAAGGTGAAATCTGATTGCCTGATTGTACATTTTACCTGGAGGTTAAAGGATGAAAGGGTCTATGAAAAATGCTGCTCCTTTACACTGCCAGCAGGAGCTAGAGTTAGAAAAATCAGTCATAAGCAAGCCCTCCTCCCCAAAGGCAAGAGACTGCTTTTGGAAAAACCCCATATTCTCTTAGCCCTATGTCGAAATATCTGCTTGAAGATATTTTGAAGAATATTTGGGGGTCTTCTCCCACCTAACATTAGAGTAGATGCCCTTAATTAAAGAGAAATTAAAGCTGCTTCCACAACTGTTGGAACCAGCAAACACAGCACTACTTACATTTTGTACAGAACACTATGATGCCCAAGAAGCTCTAACTAGCAATTTTGCTCTTTTCCTGAAATCACATTTGGTATTTAAATTATAACTGAGAAAAGACTGAAAAGGGCTCAGTAAGTCAATATCTGGCAATTAAGAAGGGCAAATTTGCCTACTTGTGAAAAGCTTATGGCATTTGCTTTCAGCCCAGAGTCTCTTTTCTCCTTTCAACATAAAGCACAAACCTCAAGAACAGAAAAGGAGTTCACAGTCAGCTTCAGATCATACACTTATTTTAAAATCTATTATTAGATTCTATTTAATCACAACCATTAGATCACTCATTTAATCACTGCAGCAAATGGGAACAAATGGGTGTCCCTCTCATTTCATATTCAGAAATAATTGAAGTATTTTTGGCAATACATATGAAGACCTGAAGGCATTACACTTCTAGCACTTCTACAGGATTTTAACAGCATCTTTACAAAAGCCTACTGTGCATTTTGTGTGAGCAGCACAATATACTTTGAAATCAGTGCTGAGAGTTTGTTTGTGTATTTACCTGAAAGTAAAACCAACACGCAGTTAGAAAACACACTTTCAGTAAGTCAGTTATGCCACAGTTAACTAGCCCTGATGTCAGATGCATATTTTATATAAAGACAGAATTGCATACTGGGTTGTCTAAGTGCCCATGCTGGAAATGTTGGCATAGACACACACATCCCAGAACAGCTATATTTTATATTTTCCAAATATTCAAAGCTGTGTCTTCAAATCCTACCAGGAAATAAGAAGCACGTTTTGGTTTCCACGATGCAGCAAAGAAGCTATGGAACTAAACAGAAACGTTTTTTAATGCCTACAAAATGTATTTTCTATTGATGGTAGACTAAGATGCAGTTTCATGGCAGAAACCCTGATACTGTCTGGACAAACGTGATACAAGAAAGGAAGTGCTATAAGCAGCAGCCAGCCTGAAACCCCTTATTCATCCCACTCACGGTTCATCTTGTAAAACAGGACCACGTTAGCACATGGTTTGCATGATGCAGTATAAAGGTACATGGATGCAGATCATAAAGGTCTCAGGAGGGTATCGCCCCTTGCACACAAGGAAAATGGTCAGAGTTTTTATCCTTGAGCGGGGCATATGTGAAATTACAGCCCTCTTTGATACAAGATTTTATAGAGGGAGGTCTAGTCTTCACCAGACAGGCATCTGGGACACGTGGATATTGCCTGAAAGATGCATCTAGCCATAGCATGGACAAGCATCTTTTCAGTGGGGAAAATTAACCACGCTTAATACAATCGCGTGTGTGCATGGAGTAGCGAGGATGGCAGGAGATTGCTGCTGCTGCACAAACCCTTGCAAACCACTGTCGCCACCCTTGCAAACCAGGCCTGTAAAATCGGAAAGAGAGCACTGAAAACAAAACACAAGAAGACACCAAACCCACCTCAGACCTACTGAACGCGAGAGGCTTAGGGCAAGAGAAGGGAAAAGGGTGCGCCGAGCCCCTCTAAGGGGAAGCAGGCAGGGAAGAGGCCAGAGCGGGGCTTAAGCGAGCCACGGACCG
>VXBJ01005127.1:44623-100625 GCA_013400055.1 Nycticryphes semicollaris
CAATGGCCTGCGAGCACCTGGGGAAGCTAACGGGCCCGAGGCAGGACGAAGGGACGGGAGGGCGGGGCACCGCGTGCCTGACAGGGCGGACAGCCAATCGAAAGGCAGGAATGATGTCATTTGTGGGGGGGCGGGCGGGGCGTCCCCTGGGAAGGCGGAGACGGGAGTGTCTTCGTCCTTAAAGGGACAGCGGTGTCCTTGTGTCCTAGTGCATGGAGGGGGCGGGTCTATGGCTGGGGAGGCCGATTTTTTAGCTTTTAGGGGGGTGTGTGTTTTAATTGTTTTGCGAAGGGGGGATGTTTTTCCAAATGGTGCTTCCAAATGAGAACAGCCTGGCTGGTGAAAGCGGGGAAGTGTGGCCCACCAGGCCTGGAGAGGGCACCGTCTGGTGAGGCAAGGCCTACCAGGGCAGCCCTGAGGCCGGGGCAGGGGGGATGCAGAGCTGGCCTCCCCCTTTCACTCTCCCTACCCTGGCCCCACAACGTGCCTGCCCAGTGCCACCCACTCCAAATCCTTGTGGCGGGAGCCTAGCAGTGGCAGAGCAGGATGCCCCCTGCCAGAGGTGGTAGGGAGGGTCTAGGTGCTGTGTTGCCATCACTGCCTGACCTGTGGCTGAAACCTCCTCATGTCTGGCCAATGGGTGCGCTTTTCCTGGAGAAACTTGGTTTTTCTTTGATTTGATATGGAGTTTGGAAAATAAATCACAAATGGGTGAAATTTCCAGAATGAAAACTTCGGTTAAGTGGGGCAAGATTGTTGACAGAACAGAGGAATGGTGCCATGCTTAAAGAGCAGGACAGAGGATCATAGTTAGACTATTATAATATCGTTATAAATAGTTGGTGAGTGTCCACCTGCAACATTGTTCTCACTCCTGCTTGCTGTATCTTACAAGGACATTATGGACATGAATCATGACAGAAGCTGTGACAGTGCCCAGGGAAGGATCATCTCAGTGCAAAGTTGAATTAGAATCGCCTTTCAAAACAAAGAAAAGGGGATGTGAGGGAGGTATAAAATAATAAATGGTGTAAATAAGGCAAGATTGGCCTTTCCTTACCCTCTTATGTAGTCAAAGGACTAAAGGACATGATATAACCGCAAAGCAATGTATGTGAAGTAGTTAGGAAAAAATGTTTGTGCCATGTACAATTAACCTAAGAAATTCACGATAAGAAGCTTGATGATACAAGAATGCTGCAAAGAACCAAATAGCTAGTTACTGCCAGCCAGCCACTATCTTGCCCTGGTTTCTAATCCTGACATTTACAGCTCTTTGCTTTTCGTTCCCAGGGATCCAGTTCAGCTTTGGCTATGCACATAAATCTCAACGTAACGTAATTCTTCTCCATGCTCTTTGACAGGGTTAGCCCTCCAGAGGTAATTCAGTGAAAGAGTAGAGTCAAAAACATGAAACGTTCCCATGGATGATGGTAATTCTGGACGCTTTAGGTTTAATGACAAGTCAGGAATATTTAGCTTCCTTTTCACCCATGTTTTCTAAGAGTAGCTCTTTAGGGATCCGAGAGAAATGCTCCAAGTGGATGCGAAAGCATGGAATGTCTTTCTGGTTTTAGCAAGAATGGTACAAGGCTTGTTCTTGAAATCATTTGCTTAGGAGACTCGTTAATAGATCTGTGTGGAGAGATGATGCATCCAAGGGCATACCATGAACTGATGGCAAAGCTCACAGCTGTACCCATATTTTCAATTCACAAGCCAGAGTCCTACTCACCAGGCTATATCTCTCTTCAGACAGATGAACATGTAAGAAGTGGAAGCCTTTCCCTTCATTTCTGTGCTTAGGTTTCTTTGGTTTGGTAATGTCTTTACTTATTTACGTACTCCACATATTGCTGATTGTTTTCAGTAGCTACTGCTACATTTTTCTAAAGTTCAAAAGGTATTTACAAACCTTAATAAAGATACAGTAGGGAAAATAGAAAGCAAGAAATCTGCTTGCCCATAGAAGATTTCTGTCTTCACCAGGCATAATGAAAAGTGAAGAATATTTATTACATGCAAGCTATATTTTTTAGTTTTGAAGGACTTGTTATTTTCATTAGCTTTCGGTTTCCTAAAGAGTTAAAATGAATGAACTAAATTCACATATTAACAGACGCATAAAACCAGTTTGCAGTATTGGTAAAGGCAGCAGATCAAGTATATTAGATGACTTCCATGTGATTAAATGTCAGATGAAGATTTACACTGAACAAAGAAAACACCAATGAGGTATAACAGAATACAGAAGAAGTCAATCTGGTTACAGTGGGACTAACTCTAAGTGCAGACTAATTCTGAACTCAACTGGATAATTACAAAATCCAGTTACTTGATGGTGTGCCTACCATGGGCAACTAAAGTTGGAATCTTGCAAAGAAATACTTGATTTCCCTTACCTGTTGTCCTAGTCATCACTGAGTTGGCATTACATTTGCTTTTGCATTTGGATTTCCTTTCTTTTTAAAGAAAAGCTGGAAGAATGGGGGGAAAAAAAAAACATCAAAAGAGAACAAAGCTAAAAGGTGTCCCTCGGAGTGTTTCTAAAGATAAAATTCTTAAAATGGCTCAATTCTAAGCTTAACCAGAGAGGCTGGATGGCCTTCAGCTATCTAAAGATGACTCTTCTTAAAACCATAAGCTATTAAAGAAACCTTAATGAACCAACAACTCAGAACATGCCTAATAATGTTGATTGTCTTGGCATTAGGCTGATGGACAAATAGTCTCCTGGTGGAGAAAGAACCGGATTGGCACAGCTAACTATTCCAGCTTAATTTTTTTGAAAGTAATGAATTCTGCTAACTTGGCTTCTGACTAGTTATACACATCTTAGCTGCTTGGCAAGAACTCAAGTTTTGCAGTGGCTTGCACAGGCCACAGCAGCAGATGCTCATGTGTGTGGTGTGCAGGGGAGAGTGTACAGGGGCTTTCCAGAGCCCTGAGGAAACTCCTCCCAGAGGCACATGGCCAAGCAGGGGTGATTGCCAGGCCTGGGCTCAGGCAGGGCTTGCATGCTGGCTGCCGTGGCCAGGCTCCTGCAAGACGCTGACCTGGGCTGCAAGGGAAGCCACCTCTGTGCCGCTTCTCCCCCAGCAGTTCAGGTGAGCGCTTGCATGTAGATGGTTTCTGCCCGGCCATAATTGCCTGCATGGAGGCTGGCTGAGCTCTTCCAGCAGACCAAGCGCTGCCAGTCACTTGATAAGCTCGGCTTCTGTGTGTGGCCTCCAGCTAGAACCTACACTTCCCTCTCGGGCTGGAGGGCAGAGGTTGAGAAGGAGGGTGTGCCTGAGAGGGATGGGCAGGGAAAGGAACAGGAGGGTGCAGAAGCGGGTACTGGAGTTCAGGCACATATATTTGAATATACAGGAGGAGTAGTGGGCTGTAGACACTAAAGGTTGGGCTCTTAACGGAGCACAGTGTGAAGACACCCTTCTGCGTGTGGTTCAGCTCAGGGCAGGCAGCTGCTGCTACCACCCGTGGTGGTACCCCAGTCCTGCTGTCTTTGAAGCCCCTGTGGGAGCTGTAGAGGCAGCAGTTGAGTTTGGGGTTGTGTTGTAAATCTAGGAGGAGATGGTATGTTCTCAGCCTTGTGTAATCAAGTCCTGACAAGCAAGAATAAGAGACAACAACCAGAGAACGTTTCCCTGCCTTTAGAGAGGCCAGTTGCTTGCACTTTTTTAATTGAATCATGTTCTTTACAAGGTTTCATTCTTATTTTCCATGTCCTGGACATCAGCAGCTGGTTGCTGTCCTCTTATCCCCATGGTACAAGTGCATTTTGAGAAAGGAGTTGGGAGAGGGCAAAAGCATGTTAGAGAGATATGTCAAAGGCTGTGTTCAAAGCATTGGAGTCAAAAACTTTTCCTGTCTTACTAAGGTTTCTCTGTTTTGAAGTGGGTCAACAGTTTCAGTTTGGTGAACAACATCACGTTTCTATTAATGTAAGCTTTGCTGGGCAAGCAACCTACCTTCCTATCAGTCCTTTTCAAGAAAAGAGGATTTTGTATGCTCAACTGTCCAAAGAAGGAGTAACACACCGGAAAAGGAAAGGAACAGTACAGCAATTGAAATCTTTAAAAAATTATGTTGTTTTGGCAAACACCATGCACAGGAGTTTCCGATGAAAAAATTGTTTGGGGAAGTGTTAAGTGCATGTAAAAAGTGTGTGGACTAGTATCAGAGTTCAGACTTAATAATTACAGTGTTGTCTATCAAAGAATAAGTAAATTATTAACTTAAGGCTGTGACTTCCCAGTTGTGACCCACATGGGTGGAAAAGGGTTCACCGTAGCAAACAACACAGTTGCTGGGTTAAACATGGGTTCAAAAGTGCAGTGATAAAGGTACATTGGGGTTTATGAGAAAAGTTGAAGGTTGGCCATAATCTTTTGGTCCGAAAGGACTGGAACAGCCCCCAGCTCGTCCCCGGTGTTACTGTAGTATGTTACTGCTTCCCATAGATGGAGCCAAACTCACATCGTTCAGCTGCGTGTGACTCACCAGCAATCAATGCAGTTTCCCCAAAATCGCAGAGGAGTACTCTAGTAAGAGTTTGCCATGTGTCCCCAAGCCCCATTTCCTGCCCATTCCCCTTGGCTGAATCCCTCGTACTCTTTGAGTTGTCTCCCAGGTCTGTTCCTACACTGCAGCAGCAACAGGCAACACCACATGAGTGCCCTAATCCAACAGCGACCTTCCCATACAGCTTGAGGGGAAACATTTTTAAGATGTTGCAAATATTACCTTTCTAGCTACACGTTACCTCACAGCTTTGGCTATTGGCCTGTTCTTCTGCATATTGAAAGTTCTTCTAATACATATTGCATTAGAAGGGGTCTTAGGAAACATGTTTGGGAAGCTTCTTCCTTCTGCTGCCGCACTGTGATCTTGGACAAAGTTCTCATCCACCAAGTCTTGTGACTCTGGGCTTCCACTGCAAAATAGTTGGTATCTACAGATGTAATGCAATAACTTTTAATAGAAAGTAGGAACTTCAGAGAACAGAGAGGAGGATCCTACCGTCTCTGCCACCTGTGAAGCAATAGCAAAATTATAGCAATTTGATCAAATAACTGTGGAAGGAAGACAGGCAGAACTATCAGCCAAATAAGGATGAGATCAGTACAAGGTAAGGAGTGAGCTTTTCCAGCCTTGGGGAGTAAGAAATAGTAAGAAATAGCTTCCCTCCTGACAACAGCTCAAAGTTCTTTGCTCAGTTCAAGAGCAAAGGAAGGCATCTTCACATCAGTGTTCAGCATAGTGCAAAGCCACTCATGTCCCAGTAAGGGACAAGACTAAATATTTCCACACTGATTTTATTTACCTGGCAACAAGCAGAAAATTTTCTCAAAAGACCATTAGACTTAAAGGGGCCGCCTTGTTTTTCTGCTATTCAGTGTTCAGACTGAGTCACAAAAGATCAGTTGAAACACAGAGACTATGTGTCAGTAGTATGTCCCAGTGACACAAATGTGCCGCAAACTGGAGAAGAGTTCTGTGTCTGGTTTGATATCCCTGTGGTTCTATGCCTATGGTTGCACTTGCAGCAGTCACTCTACTTTATCCCTTTGACAGAGAGATGTGGAGTGCAGCAAGACCTTGTGACAGTGAAACACCTGAGGAAGCTGGGAAGGGTTTTCTGGTCCCAGGCCAGTCTTTTTTTGGATGGAACCTCCTCTTCCAGCAGCTTGTTGTGAAGAAGGAAAAGGTGCTGGAGCCCACTCTGGTTTAGCACATCCTCATTAGCACCGTGCTATTTCCCAGTTGCCATTTTGACTCCAAAGTCTGCTCTTGGAGGAGTTACGTTCTCCGAGTTTCTTTCATTGCTTGAGAAGGTGCAGCTGGAGGATTTGGAAAGATGAGATTTGATCCCCACACAATCACAGAGTTCCCCAGAGAGGTGAGTAATCAGCATGGGGAGAGGAAGTGTGTGACACTCACATCTTTACTTTGTTTAGATGTTTCCCGTGGAGCAAGTGAGTACAAGAGGATCTTCGGATTTCTCTGTGCAAAGCCTGGGTCTGATTTCAGCTGCGATGTCATCCCGAAAGAGCTGATTCATGCAGCAGGGCTGCAGCTCCAAGGAACACATGCAGAGGCTGGGAAAGTTCAGAGCTATTTTCAGAGCTCAGGGGAGTTGCACTGTGGGGTCCCACTCTCTGGAAGAGAAGCCAGACAGAGACTGTGGAGTCCCGAGAGCATCCAAGAGGCTCAGTAAGAACTGGGCAGTGCCATGACCCCTCATACTTCAAAGCAAACAGACTGCAAAAGTAGGAATTAGTAGAAGAAAACAATCGCCATCCACTGGGAAGGTGTGTCTTTGGCATTTCAATCTTGCCAATCACTTTCACATAGCTTAGCTGCATTAAATAGTCCCTGGAGCAGGAATTTGGCAGTGTCCAGACAAAGGTGGTCCACAGGGAAATTGTGCAGCACAATGGCAGAGCACGCTGATATTCACCAACCTGTCTGCAGGCTCCTCTTCTGCCTCAGTTTACCTTTATCTGTTTACCTCAAAGCAACTACCATGCCTGGTATTTCCCAAACTCTCCCTACTGTGGGTAGGGCTTGTTAGCATAACATGTAGCCTTCCAGCCTTTGTAACAAGATTTACAATTGTGACAATAAACATTTTAAAATGTGATTTAAAATATATATTAAAAGCAGTGGAGGGAAAAGCTCTGAAGGGAAATTAGAGTATTCTGATTTATGTCTTGAGAAAAGAGGAACTCAAATGAAAGGGGAAAAAGAATGAGTGCTTAATGCTATCTGGGGAACACAAGAACAGCTGCTCTCAGACAGGCCTGATGTTCCCACAAAATAACCAATACAGGAATGAGCATCCCGGAAAAAATACAGAGGCATGAACAAAGGAAGTAGGGATGAAATTCAAGCAGAACTGCTTTCCACTTTCCCCTGCCCCTGCTGCAGCATAACATTGAAACTGAGCAGACAAATTTGCTCCCAAAGAAAGATATCCTTGTGTGGCAGAGCCGCCCAGCAAACACCAAGGACTTTTCCAGCTGCTGGCAATGTAGCAAGAGTGACAGGCTCCTGGCCAGGGCTCTCCTGACGGAGCCCACGTAAATCAGAGAAGTGCCTGTGGGCGACTTGTTAGCCCTGGGGACTGCTCAGCATCTTGGATGCCAACACTCCACAACTCCTTCTGCTCGCAGGGAGCTATTTGTCAGAGTCAGAGTTAAATGTCTGGTTAAAGGGCCTGATGATAAAGCACTCTCTGCAGACCTGATTTCTCCAGAAATGTGCGTGATGCCAGTATGTAATGTCAGGGGGCAGCTTTGCCTGAAATATCCAGGGGATCTCATTTCAAAAACTGGATACTGGAGAAAGGGGGGTTGGTTGAGAATTTAAGGACAGATATGATTAACGGGAGGGAGAGACTGCTATGCTGAAGCCCCCCTGTGATTATTTAGTTTACAGGGAGACGTTCAGAAAAGAGCTCATAATAGAAAAGCAGAAAATAATGAAAACTATAAAGGTGCGGTATTGGGTGCTGCTTGGTCCTCTACTGAATGAGTGCTCAGTGAACCTGAAAGGTGATGCATTTTTAAATGGGTAACAGGAGGTGTGTTTATTACTGAATAATGTTATGTGTGTACAGGAAATGTATTTACTACAGAATAATGTTATTTGTGAGAGTTTCACAGACCATCATTGAGAATAAGAGTCAGCTGAAGTCTTAAATAGGATTAGAGGGGAGAAAAAAAGAGGACAATTAGAGGTTGCTGCTTTTATTCTGTCTTTCATGTTTGAGGGGTGAAATCCCACTTCAGGGCATAGAGCAATCTCAGAAAGCCCATGACTAGAAATAACTTCTTGTGTGGGCAAATTATCCTATTCTTCTCTTGAAACTTTCTGGGAGTCATCTTCTACTGGTTCCTGTCATAGACAGGATAGTAGCCTGCAGGAGTATTTATTTCGGTATGTTTGTTACTGCTGGGGTGTGTTAGTAAAGGTATGAGCTGGAATTTCAAAGACTGCTTCCAGGCCACTTTCTTTGGCAGAAAAACACAGTGTGACAGATGTAGAGGTTTACTGACTGACACGTTTTTCTCACCACTCCATTCTATCCCAAACATAAGAAAAAAAAATGTTAAATCTGTATGTTGTGACTATGTTTCTTTTTTCACAGCAATCCAGTCTCAGAGTATCTCTTAGGTTAATATTGTCCAGCTTTGTATCTTGGGCAGCATTTATCTCCTGGACGTTGTCTGCATCTGTTTCTTGCTGTTTCTTGTAGTGAAGAAATCCAACCTTCTCTGGTACCACCATGTTCTAGACATCTTCAGTCTTTCCTTAGTGGTTCATCTTTGGGATCTGTCAGCATATGAGCAGTGAGGTCTGGTATGTTGGGAGACCCCATGTTCACTCTTCCTGCTATGGATGTCAGCAGTTGCCCAGCACCCCTGTTCTCACTGCTGTGTCTGTAGACCGATATTTAGCCAATATTCATCAATTTTCTCTGTAAGATATTAGAAGTCCCCTCTTGCTGACTTGACCATTTGCCTCCTGTGGGCATGTCCTCATCAACGTGACCCTGGTTTGGCTCCGTGGCAGGTTTATCCTGGCCTTGATGGTGCCAGAGTTTCTGGCATTCACTGTCCCTACTCTGGCTGTGTCCTATAGTGACCTTCCCTCCTCATGTGATGCTGCCTGCATGCAGATACTTGAAAAATTAAATCTCTTCTGTCCCACCTGTCCAGCAAAGCACCTACCTGAGGGTAAAGTGAACCACACAAACTGCCATATGCCTGGTCTTTTCTATCTGCTGGGCATGGTATCATTTGCTGCCATAGATATGTATACCCTCTCATCCTCATCTGTTCTTGCACCTGAAATGCGCCCATCATCCTGGGCTGTGCAGCCAGCTGGCTTGTCCCCTCCTATGTGCTTGCTGGGTCATGAGAGCTGTCACTGAGTTTCTCTGTCAGGTCAGTGGCCCAGGACTGGCAAGAACTGACCAAACTTTTGCCAGGAGGCAGATAACAAGACAGAGATTAATAGTATTCAATCTAAAGAGTATATAAAGTATTGCATGCAGGTGCCTCAAGTCCAGAAATACTTCAAAAGAGTGTTTAATTTTCCCTGGAGAATCCATGCTTTAAAATGTTTAAACAAATCTGATGTATAATTTGGTCGAATGACATCTGTAGAAGAGAATGTGATGATAATTCACAAAATTGGAGGATATAAATGTCAAGGAAGGAGGAGTGGTTATGGAGGTACCAGTGTGGTAGCCAGGAGGACTCAAGTAAATTTGAGAAAAGGAAAATTCTGGCTCAGTACAAGGAACAAAAGTATAAACTAAATAAAGCAACCTAAAATAAGTAACTGTACAAAGCCTAAGAAACCAAACAAAACCTTTTCTCCAAGCAGTTATTTTGAAAGAGGAAAAGTACCAGATACTTCATTGAGTTCTCTGCAAGCCTCACTCTTGTTATGAGTTTTTTTATATGGGAGCCACTAAAAAAATTGTGGTGACGATGTCTGCCTAAAATGGAAAAAACCAACAATAATCTCTGCTTGATTTGAATAAACCCTGAAAGGGAGAGGCTGAAACCCCTCAGAAGCAGTAAATTAAACTTGAACAGAAACCTGGCACGTACACTAAATGACGCATATAGTGAATGGCATAATCTTCTGTTGGGCACTGTGCATAGAGGACAGACACATCATGATTTTCCGTGTCTAAAATAAAAAGCCTGTAAAAAGTACTTCTTCCACTTATGGAGACAAATAAATTTGACAAGAGTGATTTGTCTTCTTATTATAGAATTTATCCTTTTTTTCCCCCTCTTTTTTTCTGTTTGTTTTCTTTTTTCCCTGGTGATCTTTAAGTGCAGAGAAAAAAAGTGTCGGATCTGGGTAAGAGTGGTCTGAATGAGATGAGGGCTGAAATGGAGAAAATATTGCTACTTTTCACATGGACAGTGTTCTCTCTTCGCTGGAGTGTCCCTGGGGTTTAGAGGTTGTGATAAAGTATGTTCGGTCCAAGTGGGGGAAATGAGAAAACTTCAGACAAGAACAGAAATAGCCTTTAAATTTACGCACTGTATTAGAAAATTGTAGCAGTAGCTAAACCAAATGTTTAAAGATGTGGAAATTTAAAGTCTTGTTAACGGGCAAAAATAGAGATCAAAGCTGGGCTTCCCAGGTGGATTTCTTCCTGGTTTTTGATGAAAGCTTTTTAAAACGGAAGCTAGAAGTATCTGTATACTGATGGTTGTGCTTTGGTGGATGAGTGTGTAAAAACAAGGCTGGTCGCTGGATCAGCGGGATAGATGCTGTGAAGGAGAGCATCCTCTTCAGCATCATGAAGCGTTGACTCCTGCACGAGAGGGGAGGCAAAGGGCCACTGTGCCGTGTTTGCAGTACATTGATTGCTGGTATTTTCAGTGCATACCAAACCCCAGATCAAATAACTCCACTGTTAGATCATGCTAAAGTGCTCTGCTGCTTATTTCTCTCTGTCACATACAAGTTACGGAGCTGCAGAGGCACCGGGGAAAGTGGTACATGGAAGTTTTAAACTATATAAACTTTGGGTCTTAAAACAAACAAATGTGCAATCAATTGCTCTGTGTTTATGCTTTGAGGAAGAAGGCCTGGGGTTCCCGCTGGAAAGTGGGATGACAGTTTTAAAAGGGCATGGCACAGTGCCACGCAGCAAGTCCCCACACCACCCTGATCTACCTGTCAGGGCCAGGGTGTGCAGAGCCATTGCTCTGCTCCTTCCCACTCCCCTGGTTCCTGCTCCGGAGGCAGCTGGCTCAGTGCTTGGGGCTTCAGGGCTGGGGCAGGACGGTGGTTGCAGGCAGGGAGGAGGCAGGTGATAAGAACAGACTGCCATCGCCGCACTTTCCCTTCCCTTCTGTTTGTGTTTTGGAGCTTTTGGGCATTTTGGTTCTAGGGCAGCACTCACAGGATGTTTTCATTCACATCTCTTTGCAGATGTGATTCTCTGCCCAGTGATGCGCCCTGGTTTTTTATCTGGGAAAATCCTTGGTGTGTTTTTCAAGACCGACGCATGAAGCCCAGAAGCTACCAGCACACACCAGCATCTGCAATCTTCCTTCAGACAAATCCCGCAGGCCCGCTGCCCCCTAATCCCATCCAAGGAAGCCAAAATCAGTGCTCAAAGTAGCTCCTGGGCGCTTTTTGCAGGAGAGGCTCCCCAGCTGGCCCTGGGCCAGAGCCTGCAGCCCCATCCCAGCCCTCAGCGGCCAGGCAGACGTGCCATGCCCAGCAATGTTCTGCTCTTTCTCTGCTCGGCACAGCAGCCTCCAGAGTGACAGGGCTGCTAATATGCAGGAGAAGGGTCTGGACTGCTTCAGCCAGCGCAGGGTGGGGAGATGAACTGCAGTGCCCGGTCAATTGTCAAAGCACATGGAGACGAGTTTAAATCCTCTCTATTGTTTTGCTACCGGGACCGGCACCATCCTCTCTCTCCCAACCCCATCCTTCCCTCTCTTTGTATCCTGTTTATTATCTTCTGGTCCCCAAATTTCTGCCACTGTTTTTTTTCCCCACACCTCTTGATTTTTGTTTTAACCCCACCATCCCCTCTACTAACACAAACCCAGCACCTGCACTTGGACACAAATACTGAGAGCCCTGAACACACCAGGGACAGTCTCTCTCAACATTGTTTTTATTACTAATATAACACCATGTAATCATTACAATAATATATAAAACAGGTAAATTAATGAAGGTAACATGACAGTATCCTACAGCTGGGAGGAACAATTCCTGGGGAAGCTGTCCTGCACCCAAAGATGGCACATACCTTGGGGACAACACTTGCTCAAGATGAGGGAGACGGAGGAGCCAAGACAGGAGTATTCTGTGTTTTTACTAAAAGGCTCGTAATGAGAACAGGCACGGAGCAAAAGGCAGTAGACAGAGTAGCCTCTCATCTCAAGTCTCTGCTTCAGGGCAGGGCTGTGCTAGAAAATTTTAAGGAAAGAGGATGTGGTTTTCTTTTTACATTAACAAAGCTTGTTTCCCTCAGTCAGGTTTGGAGAAATAGCCGAGTTGTTTTCGCTGAAATTTGTCTGAGACAACACAGACACTGGGCAGACACCCAACCTGGCAACTTTCTGCCAGTACCACTTGTCAATGTTATCAGCAACTTTAAACAAGACTTGATAAGAGGAAGGGTCAGGTAAACTCAGCTATTAGTATTCCTCCCTGTGCTTTTCATAATGAGATCTAGCCTTGCTTGTCTTGCCAGGTGAGCAGTTTTATAGCTAGGTGAGACACTGGAGGAGCCACGTGTACCTTCAGAAAGCTGTAATATTTAGCTACCCTGGCTTTTTTTTGTGGCAGAGGCAGCAAGCAGCAATGTAAAAGAATGGAGGATATCCAGCAGGATGGCTTGTGGTGTGGAAGAAGGACACCTATGTCCTCTCTGAGCACCCACCTCTCTTACTGCTGCTAGTGATGGGTCTGTAACACCAGCAAATCAGTGATGGGATTTATGCTTGCCACTGAAATTGTGACTGTTGAAGTGGCTGGAAAAGCCTAGGTCAGAATCAGCAGGAATAAACATGGCTGTGTCTTTTCTTGCAGTTTGGAGACTGATACCCTGAGAAAATCAAGCACTGTCCAAAATAGGCAAAATGTTCTTATATTTGCCAGCTCAAGAGCTATTTCATTAGGGATATCAAGAAGGAAAACACAAATGTCAGCAAGGTCAGGCTGTCTCAGTTCATGCTTATTTGTGTTTTGGATTTGCTGTGAGCGGGGCTTTGTAACCCAGCAGTGTGAGCCCCAGCACCTCATTCTACAGGGGAATGTCTCCAGCAGCAAAGCCGCCTGGGAGAGTGAAGGGGAAGGGCTTGGCAATGGGGGTCCTCAAGGGAAAAAGATCCAGTTATGTGGCTTTATTTCTACAGCCTGTGCACTAGAGCTCTGGACAGAAGTCTGAGACCATCATCTCTTCTTTCAAGGTCCTCTCTAGCAATGCCGTTGCTCATGGAGTCATTGCTTCTCCTTACATCTCCAACCATTCCTTCCGTCAGATGCATCTCAGCACACTGCCACCTCTGCAGCACCAGCATGATGGGTTATAGAGCCAAGCACTGATTCCCATCAGGGAGCTGATCCAGGCTTAGACCCCGATATGGTACGGGAGGAAAGAGGGCTAGACCTCTTCAAATGGGTATTGCCACAAAAAGCCCTTCAGAAAATCGCAGCCCTTGGGGTACAGATGAGTGTGACCAGTCCTGCCTGTATGTGTGAGCTCAAGGCTCCCCTGGTCCTGCCTGCCTTTCTCATGCAGAGCAGATGGGCACCAGGCACCCTACAGTCTGTGTCCGTACAAGCGTTTCCAGATGCCCTGAAGCCTGTTCAGGACTGGAAACCCCAAACATCCACAGGCTGTCCAGATGATCATTTGAGGTGGGAAAAGCAAATGTGCCAAAGGAAACCTGGCTGCATGGTTGCCCCACTTAGTTCCACTGACCAGATCTGTTTCTGGGTTCAGAGATAATCTTCATGTGAAAAAAAAATAAAGGGGGTGTGTGTGTGTGCTTTTCTGCCCCACTTTTTTCACTACTCAATGATAAATTAAAGTGATTGGGAAGGTGCCCTTCCTCACCTTCAAATTTTTCTCTGTGTCAGAAATTGAGGTCTTAGCAAGCTGGTTCCCTTGAAAGCTTCTAGTGATCTCCATCAGAAGGAGCAGCTCTCTGATCCACCAGCTGCAGTAATGCTCAGGGGGAATCTGAGGGAGGGAAAAAGGGGAAGGTAAATTTTCCAGGAGCAGTAGGGAAACAGCCCTTGCACAAGATTTCACTGGTAAATTTGCATTGTAAATGCAAAAACTCCTATATGTGGACAGCACCTACAATGTTACACCCTAATAAAACTTCTCCCTCAAATCACAGCCACGGATCCTAATTGTCCTTGCAGTTTACCTTCCTCTTACATGTTTTTTGGGCTTCTCACCACTGCCATAGCTGACGACTACCCCCGCTTCAGCGTCTGCTGCAGCCCCAGCTTTGCTTACTCAGTTGGTGAAAAAGGTTGTTGCATGTGGTTGTCTTTTTGAAGTTCACCACTCACTTCAGCCTGAAAGAACTGCCCACACATGGACGTGGGCTGAACCCCAGGCAGATATTGCCGCTAAATAGCCGGTGATAGAGTTCAGTTAAAAAGCAGGGGGCATAGTAAAAGCATGAGTAGGAGCTTTCATGGTGAAAAGGAACAGTAAATTGAACCATAAGCACAACATGTCTCTCTTACACTTAATTTAACACTCATTCTGACAGCTCCTGGTGATGCAGACCTTTTATCTGCTGGCTGCAGCCTCTCCCACAGCCGTGACTCAGCCAGCCCTTGCCTACATGCCTTGTTTGAGTGGGAACCTCCCCAAGAAGCCCTAATAAAGTTCAGTCCCCATGGCCCCAGCTATTTCTGACTTCTCTAGTCATGATTGCATCAAGCAGAGCCCAGGAAGAACTGGTCCCGGTCACTTGTTGTTTGGGGAGAAGCAGTGCTTCAGGCCTAAGCTCACTTGTGGACAAGGAAACACCTCTGTGCTGTTGGTGTCTGTCCTCCCCATCCCATGTCCTTCCTCCATCCTTGCATTTGAGGAGCTGCATGTTTTGTTACATTATCACCACCGAAGGAATTGCATTTGCTAGTCCATTTCTGTCAGATGGGGCAGGGGAAAACAAAGACTTGGTGGTGTTGCCATCCATTGGTCTGCAGATAGGAAGACTGGTTGGTGATAAGAATATTAGCATTTCCTTCGTAAACAGGCTTTCCACCCAGCGTTACACTTCCCCAGCCTCTCCCTCTTGGCAGGAGAACTCTGCCACTGAGAGAAGCCACCTCACTGACCACCCTTGTGCAACCTATAGCAATGTTGGTGTCTGATCCATGGGCAACCAGGCTGGGTAGGTAGAATTTAGCAAAATATAAAATAAAATTAAACAGAGCTTTAGAAGAACAAACATAAAAGCTTTTTTTGTCAGATCCGCTGCCTGCCCAGGCTCATTAAAGGCTTCAGTGAGGATTATATCAGGGCGAGCGTGGCCCCACTTGCTTCCATCCTTGCATCGCCCCTGCCCTGGCTCTTCCTGGCTGCTGGCCGACTGAGGCAAAGCCTCAAGCAGGGAATGCAGGATGCCAAATAAACCAGGTGAAAAGTGGGAGGCAGGATATCATGAGCTGTTTGACCACATGAGGGCCTGGGACAGCTCGAAGTGGGGAAAGAACAACCAGGGAAAAGGTGGGGTGACGCTGAGCTCAGCTCCCCAGGACCTGCCAAAGAAGTTCCCTGGGATGTTTGGGGGATTTCTTGGGTGCTGCAAGGACAAACATTGCTACCTCCAGCCCCAGCGTTGAGGACCTGAAAGATTGTTTGCCCTTTTTTCCTAAAACACTGCAAGTTAGTGTTATGAAAGCTACAACTTCTCTCCAACCCCTTGCCTGCATCCCTCTGCAGGCTGAAACCATTCATCTCAGCCTGAAGTTTCTCCCGGGGCAGATGTCGGGGGATGGAAATGAAGGCAACTGCAATGGTTTGGCCACAGTGCGCTGCCTCCTCCAGCCATCAATGTCCTCTCATACAGCTAAAAGACTGCCAGAGAGGAGAGGTTCCGGGGATACGTCAGCTCCCTGATGACATCACCCATACCAGCACTTGGATGTGTAAGAGCCAGCAGGACTAAGGCCCCTCCAAAAGAAGCAGACTGAAATTTAGTTGCCTGCAAACCCAGCAATGATTCCCACTGGACAAAGCTCTGGCTTCAGCAGCTGGCACCTTCCCTGGAGCCAGCAAGAAGCCCTGAAAGCCAGCCCTGCATCATGCTGGGGACCAGGCAAAGCTCATGGTCCATCAGGGAGATGAGGAAGCTTCAATGTAAAGCCTGAGATGCGCAAAGGTTTGGAGAGAAAAGGACTCCAGGGGGGCTGATAGGAAGTGGTCTTCACAGGGCTGACCATCTGCTTGCAGTGGTTGCAGTTGCCCAGGATGTTCCAGGTTTAAGAGATGAAGGAAAAACTGCCAAAAGGTGGGGAGCATAAGAGCAGGGATGATCGCTGACTATGCAAAATCCTGTCTGGGGCATGTAGGAAGGTGAATTTAGGAGCAGAGGGAACTGAGGTGATGCTCTGCAGCCACTCAATGCAGCCTGCCCCCTATCTTCATCCCACAGGGGAACCCAGGGGAGGTTTTGTTTCTGGCTCAGCCACTTTGCTCCAAGCAGGAAATTAAGAAATGTGTTTACTTCTTCCTCAAGAGGAAAACAAAACAAAAACAGAGCAAAGCCTCCACTTGGGATTACAGGAATGAAAGATGGGCAATGGGAAATACTATTTCCAGTGCTGGGAAATGCAGTTGTCATGTCAACCAGCTGCAGTTGTCAGTCCCACACAGTGTGATAAATGGGAATGGGCTTGGCAGGGAAGGAAGCTGGCCTGTGTTGGCCAAATCCTTATGGGAAGAGAAGAGAGCTTGAGGTCAAGTTCATCTGCACCCAAACGTGGGTGGTTTTGGAGAGCATCACCTACCAGTGTCCCCAGCTGGTGACACCAGCCCCAGCAGAGCACCGCAGCCAGCACTGGGATGGATACTGTGAGTGTCAGGTATCAGACAGCACTGAGAGATTACAAGGGAAAAGCCTTTCATGCACCACAAAGCCAACATCCAGTTCAGCTCAGTCTGAGAGAAGATCAAGGAGCAAAAAAAGGAAGCAAACTAGCTGAAATTGGTGATTGTCCTGAAAACTGTCGGTGTGGGTGCTTGCACCCACCTGCAGTTTCCTTTCACCTGACACAGATGAAGAAAAGCCACCGAGAAACCACAGAGGGCCCTTCAACAGCGTCCATGCCAGCTATGTGCCTGCAGGAGCTGCTACCTCATTGACCTCTGCTGGTGACTTGTGGGCTGAAAAACCCCTGTGAGCAGCTTTGCTCAAAAATAAACAGCAGAAACACGTTTACTGTGACACCTTTGTAGCCCAGAGAATATACAGATGGGGATTCCCGTGCTATAGTGCCAGCAGCTCTGCAGGATAAGGTGCTGGCTTCTGGATCTTGGAAAAGCTGGTGTACTGATTCCCTTCCTTTGAAGAAGCAAAAATTGCAATTTCTGTTGCAAAAGTGACTTTTTAAAAGTCACTTTTAGTAACAACCTTGCAGTGGCCTCACACGCTGTCCTAGGGGAGACCCGAGATGCTTGTTTTGGAAAAGCAGCATTGTCAGACAGATGAATTACTGCCTTTCCCTTCAGTTTTAAGTAGATTTGCTTAATAAAATAGCGCCCCGTATTTTGTTTGATTGCTCCCCCATCAGCCAAGAAGTATTCTTCGATGCATTGAAAGCAACTATGCTAACCTGAGTGGCTTTGAGAGCAGAATTAGCAATTTAGTCCCTTTCTAATGGCTGGTGACAGTATCTAATGCCGTGGTAACGGTGTGCTTTTAAAATACAGGGGACAATTATTGTGCCCTTCTGCCCATATAAAATATAGAGGGCTATTGTTGTACCCTTCTGCCCACACCTATGTTTGTGAGCCTTGCAACCCAGCCCTTCCCAGGAGGCAAGGGAGGGCAAAGCCCACAGCGGTTGATTTATTTGGCTTTGCCAATGTGTATTTTTGTCCTCTGCTGTACATCTTGCATGTTGTTTTCATGCTGCTGTAAGAATCAGCGCAGATTAATTATGTTAAAAAAGGGACAGAAATATTGTTCTCAGATGTACTAGATCTTGGCCCTCCCTGAAAGATCTAATTTCTACAGATTAAGCTGTTTAGAAAACTGTGGATGTAATTAATAACAGCCAAAGGGCATTTTAAGCAAGAGTATTTAAGCAAAGAACAAAAGGGAAATTCTGTGGGAAATAAGCTTCACTTTTATTGTTAAAAAAATGATTGAAATGAAAGTATTCAACTTCATCAGTGCTGTCACAGCTAAAATTACCAATAAGTAAAATTTAAAAAAGCCTGACAAACTCACTCTGCTATTGTCTATCTGTTTCCGAGGAGCTTTTGCCATCTCACGGCTGCTGCCCCAGTAAAGCAGAAGAGAAGAGAAACTGCTTTTGGCTGGCAGCTCCCCTCTGTCAACCCGGCCCATAGGTGCTGCCAGAGGAGCTGGGGCCTGCATGAGGGTGCAGATGGGGATGCTGAAGAGCAGCAACTCTGCTCATGGAGCGCCTCATCTACCCCAGTCTTGCATTTCGGCAGGCAGCTGTGAAAACCATCACCAAAAAGATGGCCTTTCTGTTGCCTGTAAAGGGATATTGTTGGGCAAGTTGGTTGAAGAAGAAAGAGAAGGGGAGGGAAAACCAGCAGGAGGAAAGATCAATGTGTTTCCCTACTGGCTGTGGTGGATCCTGGTAAAACTTCAGTCTGAGCTCCTGTCCAGAAGCGCTGAATTGGCACAAAATTAACTGAGGGAGAGAAAATGAGAGAAGGAGCAAGAAAAGTGGGGTGGGGTGAATGGGAAAAGGAAGAGAGCAGCAATCCCTGCCACAGGTCCCAACAGCACCGTCTCCAAAAGGCTTTGCAGGCTCTTGTCCACCCACCCTCACACATGTATTCACAAATGAAAAGTGCTATGTTGTATAAAAATATGACTTAGTTTCCTTCTTTCTCATTGCTAAATCTTGGCACAGTGCCTCCCTCACCAGCAACTCTTGTGCACGTAGGGTGTCCAACACCAGCTAAAACAGAGCCAGTCTTTTCTCTAGGTGCATCCCTCTCCCTGGTTGCAGGGCTGCTGGCACACTGAGAACATAAGCTGCCAATTACTCAAGAAACGAGTATTTCAGCACAAAGCAGAGTTAGTAGGAGGGTGGGTTGGAATGGAGGCAGGAGAAAACAAAGCTGTATGGGCATGAAATGCCAGAAGCACCGAGTGACAGCTAGGATGGGTGAAGAAGGGCTTATTATTAAGAAGAGCTAAAAGCAAAGCCCTTAACTTCAGAGCCCTGAAGAAGGAGCCCTTTCATTTGCACCTGTAACTCATCTGCACTTCCCAAGGCCGCTGAGGGACATGCATGTCCACAGTGTCAGATTCCAAACTTGAAAATAACTGGTAGCCTTCAGGTCGGCTGTCACCTCCGGAAGGACTGTCAAACTCACCCAGGGCACAGAGGGAGCAGCCAGTCAGCAAAAAAACTGTGGGTGAGGGGCAGGAGGCTGTCGAGCACAGAGGAGCAGGGAATTGGTGGCAACTGAGAAGGCGTGAGGTGGGTGGAAATTTTGCTGGGAGCAAGGGCAGGAAGGGAAGGATGCTCACACGGGATTCTTTCCTCATCACAGCTTCCTAATGCCTCCCGGGATCCACCTACAACTGCTCCTCCGCAAATATCACCGGCCTCCCTGCACCACATGGTGGGATGTCGTGGAGTGCTGTGGGGGAAACCTTGGGCAGATGGTGACCCCGTACCCATATACAGCCCATTTTCTCTTTCAGCTGGGTTTGGCTTGGCACAAGCACATGCAGGGGGGTTGCATTCCCAGATGTGCAGAAGATCAGACAAGTTGGACTGGTTTTGGCCTGTGAAGAGTTACATGGCCTCGGGCCCATGTAACTTTAACTTTCGCCACATCACATTGCTGCAGTTCTCAAGCACAGCGGAGCCAGCAATACTGGGGATCCCTCCAAGCATGATCCCTCAAGCTGGCTGCCTTAAAGGGTCTTTGTGAGAAACAGCCTTTGGCAGAAACCCTGGAGGCCCTGCTGGTCCCAAATGACTCAAATATACTGCTTTTTGGGGTGGATCACAAAGCTGCCTTAGGAGGAAGGGATGCCAGTGGACCAGGCACAGCAGAAGGAAAAGCAGAGGGTGCTTTTGCCAAAGGGTTTATTGCTTTGCCAGCTGCATTTTACCAGCAGATATTTTGCAATACCTTTAGGTGGGCATCTGGGCGTGTGAAAGTCCCTCGAGCCATACATTGTGCAAAGGGAGCGAGTGACAATGATGATGATGATGATGCCAAATGTCAGCCTCCGTGAGGCCTCCGGGGTGATAGGAAGGAGCTGGCAGGTGAGGGCAACAGTGTGCGTGGGGATACGAGCAGGGGGCAGGAATGGCAGCAGATTTTTAACCACCTGCTCACATTACAGGCCGCTGGCATCACCATTCGGCTCTTCTGCCCAGCCCTTCTCTGCCTGGAGGTCCCTGCCTGCAGCACAGCTGGGATGAAATGCTAGGGGTTCAGCCTGACACTGTCCCGACCTGTGTGGGAGGGGGTGGCACTGTTGATTTTTTGTTGGTGGCATTAGAAATCAGTCTCAAGAAAGGCTGCTTTGGTTTCCTTTCACTTATTTTATTTTTTCCCATGTGTTTGCAACTTTCCAGGGAGATTTGGGGTTATTTTTTAATTTGTTTGGGTTTGGGGTTTGTTTTTTTTTTGTTGTTGTTTTTTTGGTTTTTTATACTTGGTTAAAGAAAGTATGGGTTGTGAAAGTAAAGGGCCTAGGAAAGGCAGAGATATCACCTCCTGGCAGTGGGAGAGTCCCTGGCCATGTGGCCATCAGCTCCTCATGGACACGTCCACCTATGAAAACTGACAAGAATTAAAGAAAAAATAACGTGGCTTTACCCAAATGGCACACCTGGGCTCGCCTGTTCCTGTGATTACAGAGTCAGGAAATTAATTGTTATCAACTGCTCCCACATATCTTCCTGTGCAAAGCAAACCTAGCAGGATTTGGGGTGAAACTTGTCCCTGAAAGGCCCTGAAGTGCTTTACTAAACCACCTCAAGGTGCAGGGACCTTCCTGTAAGGAAGAACTGGGTTCCTTGCCCATCTCAGTCAGGAACACTGGGGGCAGCTCCATCTAGATGTGCTTCAGCTTGTGGGGATGTAGCAATGGCACCTCCCACCCTGTCTGTGCCAGCTCCATCCACCCCACACTGCTGGGCCAGAGTGCTGGCACCTGCCTCAGGCTTAGACCCACTTTGATGAATGACCAATCTACACAAGAATTAATCTTGTAAATGTTTGGAGAAGTGGTCTATGTTGTAAGTTGGGGTGGGGTGGAAATCATCTCTATCTGACTGGCCAGGGAAATTATAAGAGTACATTTGCAATTTAATAAAATAAATTACCCAGCATGAATTTTGTATCAGTGATCTACACATACTGTTTAATACAATATGGGTAGTTGCCATTTGATTTCAACCCAGAGACCTGCCAATTGGGCAAGAACAAGAGGTACTTGCTTCGAAAAATCAACCCCAATTGATCAAAAAAAGTCAAGCCAGCATCACAAATTGAAGCCATCCGGTACTTTTCACCAAACAGTCTGAATTTCACAAGAACATCTCTCACTCCGGACAAGACTCCCAAGCTCTTTTGTGTGTTCCAGAAGGAGACACAGATTTATTTTCCTTTTGTTTTCTGAGGCACATCTGAAATTTTAGAAGTCAACCACTGACCCTGTGCCAAAGAGACATTTTTCAGACATTTTTGGCTGTAGCCCACCTTTGGAGAAGGGCTTGCCTGATGGTGGTGGAAGGAGGCAGCAGAGGCAATGGTCCCCCACCCTTCAGGACAGGGAGCTGCTCAACACCTGACTGCAGGCAAACTGCCCCACTCTATGACAGATGACCCAAGTTGCCTGTAACAAGCCTGGGAGGAAGGGATTTAACAAGTCAGACATGAAGCAGAGAGTGCAAGCTGTTCATCAGCTGCTCGTGTGAGTGCACAGGAGCCAGCCTGGACTTGTTTGCTGGCTGTATACGATGGGGTCTTCTGTTTCTTATCCTGGACCCTGTGCTCTCACCCTGGGCAAAGCAGCAAGGACACTCTGCTGCTGGGCACTCCCGGCCAAAGTCACCCTTTGATGCATCCCGCTTGGCTTGTGAAAGATCCATCTGCAATACTGCAACTCCCTTGAGCGCTGTGATAGTCCAGATAAGGACGACCACAAGAAAAATGCATAAGTATTTTTAGCTCTCATATTATTGTTTTTTTTTTTTTGCTGGGTCCACTATGAAATAAAAGACAAGAGGAAAGATTACTCATCCTCTGTAAAATTACCAGTTCTCTCCTGAGGAGAATTAATTCAGCCAGTTGACTCCCCTTCACCCCAACCTCACATCCTAAGACCGAAGAGGAAAAAAATTACACCCCTATTTTACACAGATAACTCCAGACATTGAGAATGAAACTATTTTTCCACTATGTGTATCTTGTGTCCTTTTCTGCCTAGTGCCTATCCTAGAAAAGTGACAAATGGGAAACTAAACCAGGAGCTTCACATTTGCTTTCCATTGGAAAGCGTTTAAAGCTTAGAGTTTCCACCTATTACCATGACAAAAAAAAAAGTAATTTGTACAGTGAAAGTAGAAAGAGGAAAGGAGCCTCTCTCTTCCTCTTCTGTCTGCATCTTTTTAAATCATCAACACTAGAGAACAGAGCTATAAAATAACAGCTCGACAGAGACTGTCCTCATTCCTGCCAGATCTTTTCTCGGTAGAAGAGTTAGTAAGATCTCTGAGGTCTTCTGCATAACCAGCATGCCAAACTCACCTTCCCAGGAATTCCTTTACTGACAACAATCATAAAGGAGTTCAAACCATACTTGCATTTCTTGCATTTTCAACTTATATTCCATAGTAGTGATCACAGATGGATTTCACAGAATTCACAGGCAGAAAATACAAACTCACCATAAGAGGCACTATCACACAGGGGACAATCAGTAGGAGACAAGGAGGAAGAAAGCCTTCATAGTCCCTGCCATTTTTGGCTTCTCTTACCAGACTCCTTGCAAGACAGGGCAGGAATAAATCATTACCAGTTGTGACAGTGCTGGTACAGTGCAGACCTCCGTCCAGAAACAGATGACTGCATCAAACAACTCAGCCTGACTCATCAAAGCAGCCATCACCGGGGGGATTCCTGGGCTTATGGCGTCTCTGGGCAGAGTTGTTGAGGTTTGGGAGGTCACCTACCAACTGAGAGAGCTCAGAGTACTTCCCCAGCCACAAGTTGCATCATGGCCAAGAGAAGAAACATGTTAAACTGCCCATCCTGGGATATTCAAAGCCTGTCTTGGTGACAATGCTGGGCTTTTCTAACCCCCTTTGCCTGTGGTTAGAAAAAAACAGGAGACACATCAAGTTCACATCTCTCACTACGTGCTCAGTGGACAAAGGGACTTTCTGCACCTGTCTCTAGATTGGAGCAAAGCATTCTAAGCAAGCAAGCTGTAATTCCTGCTTCGTCTTATCAATAGTACCACCAGGGTAGACAGAGCTGTCAGAGATGGACTTAATTTGCTGTAACCTGCCCTAGACTTGATTTGGCCACATCTCTGCAAGCTGACAGTACTGTGTCAGCAGTGATTTCTCCAAAAGTCAGCACTGAACCAACTTACTTTTCAAGCCTAAAAGCAGGTCACATTCATGTGGCATTTGCATCGACCCCAAAGCAAGGAACAAGGAAATTACCCTTATTAAGGCCTCTGCTCTCGGGAAGTGTGGTCAGATGTTATACCCACTTTACCAATCATGAGACAGACAAAAGGACCATGTTTTGATGTAAAATCAAGCACACGTTCCCTGTTCTACACAGCATGAGACACCTGGGAAAGCTGTAGCACATGATCTGATCTGAACTGAACTAAGATGGCTGAAGGATCTCAGAGCCCATGATGTTGAGCTTGGTAGCCCCCAGACCTTCTTGAGGGAGCTACTCAGAGCCTTCACATGGCCCAAAATGCACTGTATGCCCTGTGCTCTATTTTGTATCATATGGTAGAGCCAGTTGGATGCTGGGTAACCCATGCACCATTAACCACATGGCCCAGGTTGCATGCAGACACTGGTCATTTAGTGGGACCCATTGTCCCCAGACCACAGCTTCACTTCTGGTTATACAGTGGCCAGGGGGCTTGGGAGTTCCTCAGCAAAGAAGGCTGCTGTGAGAAAACAGTTAAAGAGCAATTCCTCCAGCCCGTGACTGAAAGATGCCTGGGAAGGAGAGGGGCCAAGAGGAACCCTCGGGCAGAAGTTGCTCTGGTGGGCCACAACCAGCCCTTTGGACAGAGCTGGTGCCTTTGCACTTGAGAGCGGCTGGCTGAGCAGGGTCTGGGGAGGCTCTGCCCTGCACCCCTGCCGAGGGCAGTCAGATGTCTTTCTGTGTGGCATCAGAAAGCCAAACTTCATACTCAGGCATCATATCACACATCACATTAACCACTCAAGCAGCTAGGGAGGGACAGTCAAGATTCATTAATGCGGTTTTAACGCTAATTACATTTGTAGAGCGTGCTGCAAGAAGCCTTTTGACAAAGATGTCCTTCCTTGGTGGATGTGCCTGGCAGGGTGAGGCTATGTCATTTTTCCCTTCCTTTGCCTACCAGAACTGCACACCTTTTTCCACCAACAAAAAACGACAGGGCATTAAGATCTGCTAGGAGAGAATAAAAAAGTTCATTTAACAGATCTGTGCATTTAACAGATGATTTTATCTTTTCCTCCCCACTTTTACCAGTGTATTAACCAGTTATCAAATAACTGCCCTGTGGCAAATAACCTAAATCCCTCTAGCTTTTGGAAAACAAGTGAAGAAGTGTCTCCCTGAGACAGTCATTGTTGCAAACAGTCAGTTTTCTTAACACAATGCTTCAAAGGCTTCATTTGTTGCCTCAGATGAAGGAAGTCCACGACTTCAATCACCCTACAAACCACACAAGGTTTCACAACTGAAAAAGCCTGTTTCCACAGCTATCAGGCCAAGTTCTTTCATTCACCTCTGTCTTTCTAAAGCAACTAGAAATCCAACTCCTCAGGAAAAATAGACTATGTTTAGGCAGGATGAGAGCTGTGGTGAAGTTGCAGATGGGCAGAGGAAGGATGGTTCAGGCTTAATTCATCAGAAGAGACTCAATTGTACAAACCATAAAGCAGAGACTGAAATCATGACTGTTGGTGGCACTGTGAAATTATCCAGTGACCTCTTTAAGCCAAGTGCTAATAAGACACCTGCCCAAAATGCAAGCAATCACACATAGCAGCAACGTCTACTTTTCCCAGCTCAAGTAATTCACTCTGCCTTGCAAAATCATGCCAAATCTGTGAAATAAAGATTACACTGAAATGACCTAGCAGGTTATGGTGGTGGTGGTGGCAGCAATGTGAGAATATCATCCCACCATATCCCTGGAGTGCCCTGAATTCAGATATAATCTGTTACCACAAGCACTTTACAAGTGCTTCCTTCTTGCAATTTATTTCTTCCATTCTACATTAACTCCATGGATTTCACTCTGACCTCTGAAATGTCTTGCACTGAAACACACCATTTGGCTACTTTTTCTTCCCACCAAACAGTCCCCTCACTTGATTCAGCATATATTTACCCAACTAGAGCACCTTTTCCCCAGCAGCATTCAATGCAACAGGCAGAACGTTCAATTCATTAATGTTCTGACACAGCACGAAGCAAAAATTTTGCCCATATTAAAACAAAGGCCTTAAGTTCATCTAGGATTTTAATTCACTATAATGCTGTAATGATACAGAGGCGAAAATTTAAGCCCATCAATTTGTATGAGCAGCGTATGTCCAAAACTGAGCATTCCCCCTCCCGCCCCAGCCCAGCAAGGGGATGCAACTTTTCTATTTAGAATGGCATTTACCCTATCCTCCTTTCCAGCTGCTGGTGTGCTCTTCCCCCAGGCTAAGGTTCAAAAGCTTCAGATTGTAATTTGATTTCCTTTGGATCACAGAAAAATCCCGCTCTGCTTCGGATCCTGCCCTGCCCGGTCCCCGGCAGCAAGAACAGAGCCAAGCGGAGAAGCAAGGCTCGGCTGCCATCTGCCGGGGTCCAGCCGCCTTCCTCTACCGGGTCAAAACCCACTGATACTGCCAAAGGAAAAAAAAAAAAAAAAAAACACAACCAAAAAAAACCCCAAAACGACCAGAAAAAACCCCAAAAAAAAAGAATACAGCCACTGCCCCACAGCTCNCTGCCCTCCAGCTCCTCAGATCGAGCCCCCTCCAACTCAACTAGAATAAAAGAGACTCCTCAAGGAGAAGAGGTGTGTGATCAGGTTGCTGAGCTTCACAAATTAATACGGTTTTAGACTCAGCGATGAAAGCTCAAGGTAAGCTACAGGAGCGGTTAACACCTTGCAGACGGGGAGCTACCAGGTCTCCGGAGTCAGTTTTCATTTTAAAAAGGTCAGTCAAACGGTTACCTTCTCCAAGGTGAGGCCCAGCACGCCACTCCATCACAAAGAGACTTCCATGAATGTTTCCCATAAAGCTTTTATGTATGTGTTCCAGAGAAAAACAAAGTGGACATAAGAATTATTACTTCTTTCCCCATTTCTTTGTCCTCTTCCCTGCTGATGGGGAAAGGAGAAAGTTTCCCCACTTAATCCTCTAACACTAAATACAATATTTCAGTTCCCTTGGAACATCCTGATTTATTCTTGATAAATACTTTAAGGCTTTTGAAAGCAGCATATGAAGTCCCCAACTTATATCTCTTGAAATGTTATGGAAAGAGTAAAAATACAACTGGGAAATAAAAGGCTGTCTTCTCTTACAAAAAAAAATTATAAAAACCTCATACATTGCCCGCTGTAATCTGGGGAATCTCAAAACTATAGAACTGTGGTGTCAAAATATTTTATTATGCACAGCCACAAGACCCGCCTAGGAGAAATAATTCAGAAGAAAGGAAGGCATCATTTTGTATGCAAAGGGTGACTCCAAGGCTTAGGACTACATGGACATGTGCACAAGGAAAGATGATGAGAAAAATCCATTAAATTAGTTTTCTCACATCAGCATTCACGAAAGACAGCGCTTCATAAAACGTTCTCATCACTAAGTCATCACAGCTCCTCAAGGACATTAGAACAGCAAGAAACTTCCTAAAAACAAGTGGACAGGGTCGATTTTTTTTGTTCAAAACAGCAACTCTGGGCCTCTTGACGTGCTGTCCCTCAGCTAATGGGACATTTAGTGGAGCCTTATCACATCTCTAATCCACCCAGAGATGCTGAAATCTTCTGTCCATCACAGATTAAGAGCACAAAGGCCAAGCCAAGAATTGTAAAGCGACAATTTTCAGTAAAGAAGCCACAGTGGAGCCGGCCAAAGCCTGGTAGGCATTTGTCTCTAATTCCAAACAAATCCTATCGGGGGAAAAAAAAAAACCCAACCAACCCTAAATGCATCCTCCATATCTGGATGTAAGTGTACAGAAGAGATTAGCTGTTACTAAGAATAAGACCAATGCGTGCTGTGACAACAGTTGGATAACAAGGGCTAATGATCACAACTCTCTCAGTGTGAGCTGAGCTTCAGTGGGTGAAGTCAGAAAAACATGTTTTCCTATGGATAAACCGGGGCTGACCCCACTGCGCCGAGACTGACAAAGTTTGATCCCGGGCCCCTTCCACATAGAAGCCCCCCGAGGCCAGCACACGCGTCCAGCTGGCACCTGGCATTAGAGGTAAAGCTACAAATACCAACATTGTGAAGAGGATTTTCCTGTTGTTAAAATCTGCTCCTCCGAGGAGCTGTTCCCAATGTGACCAGAAACTGTGTACCTCTTAAGTCGTATCTGACTCAGTAACAACCAAGCATATTGGCATAGTTGGGGGACCTCCTAAAGACCAGAATGCAATGTGGGTAGCTGAACTCCAGGCACAAATTCTGGCAATATGGACACACCTATTGCTTCCTTCAGCTGCTTTGAAAAATCGCAGCAAACACCACTGCAAATTAAAGGCTGCAAGAAAAACCAAAACCAAAACCCACCTATCCACACCACTCCAGCTCCAAAAGAATATTTTCCAGGCAGTGATCTTAAAAATGAAGGCTCTCAATGCTGATACGGCCAAGGGGATGATGTGACTGCATTGTTCATTACTGCTGTGATAGCACCCCCATGAGCCAAACCCCACTGCGCAAGTGCTACGTTAGGATCTGTTAATATCCTGGAGGTGGACATCTAGGAACCTCTCACAGACAGTTTTTGTCCTTGTGATTGCTTGTACATCTCCATCGCTGGTAGCTATAGAGACAGACTCCTGTCTCACAGAGCTTTCTGATCTGAACCACCACCAAACCAAAGCTCTTCCCTCTCCTCAGCCACAGTAAACTGTCTTTGTGCAAGCTTCTGCCCCTTACCTTAAAGCAGCTCCTCTGTCCTCCCAACTGTTCTGACAGATTCACTTCATTGCTACAATCAGCAGAGAGAACTGTTGTTAGCCAAACAGAAAGGTGGATAGATCTCCTTTAAATTACTACTTCCCAGAAGGTTCTGGAGTCTGTTTCTCTCAAGCACAATCCAAAGGAAGAATGGAGACATGAAACTATTTCTGTACCAGGCAACTCCCTGCACGGTGTAGCACAAGCTCAAAATGAGCTCTCTCGCTGTTGCTTATTGAATTCTAAAACTAACCTTACTAATTTACCTAGTGCTATGAGAACCTGTAGACTATAAATATCATTAAGTAAATTACACCCCGATGTTACACCATGGTGAAGTTATACAGTGGGTCTGCACAAGCAGCCCCATCAAGACCATGAGGACACGTGTAGCTTTATTTATGCAAGAAATGGACCTGATCCCCTTCCACACCATAAAAACTTGCTTTGATGAGGTCTCTGTAGGCTACACTGTTGGAGCATACCCTAAGAAAGAGGTTTCTGCTGCAGCAACTGCAAGAAGCAGAGAGGTCTGTTACGCAAAGAGCATCTTCTCCCCCCCATGTGAAACAGTCTTTGCAGATTAAAAACAAACAAAAAAAAGACATAAAACCCAATCTCAGATGTTAAGCACTGCTGGCCTTGTAAAGAGCTCCACCTCTCCCATGGCTCTGTACCCTCCTGTCCCACACACAAGTTGAGAAATCTTTTTCACAAGCAATGGAAAAATAATCCCATCCATGCAGGTTTTCAATGAGAGATTTTTTCAATGAAAATTTTAACAGTCATTTTGGTCCCTGATCAGCTGTACTCAGACTGGAAATTCATTTTCATCTCCATTTCATTTTTAAAAAGAAAGGGCAAAATTTGGGTTTTCTTTAATTCACCCTGCAAATGCAGAAAGACAGAGTCTCACAGAAATTCAACATGGCCCTCAGGCTACCCTTTAGCCTCTACTCTTAGGATTGGAAGGGGAAATGTTGCCCCCATCATGAGGGCTTGGAGAGGTTGGGGTTAGAATCATAAAATGGTTTGGGTTGGAAGGGACCTTAAAGTTCATCTAGTTCCAACCCCCCTGCAATGGGCAGGGACACCTCCCACTAGACCAGGTTGCTTAAAGCCCCATCCAGCCTGGCCTTCAACACTTCCAGGGATGGGGCAGCCACAGCTTCTCCAGGCGACCCACCATGGATTACTCGCCGCTTTCCTGTGCGCACCTGATCATCACCAAAAATGCATCTCCCATGCAGATTCCTGCGTTACTCCCATTGACAAAACTCATGCAGTTCGATGAAGAAGTACCAGATGCTTTCTGGGTACCCTGAACCTGCTGCAGGCATCTGGGCAGGAAGAGAAGGTAGTCTAAGACCCCGATTTTAAAGACTGCGACTGGAGTGCAGCGCTTTGGTGTGCATCAGGGCACTCAGCCAGCTTCATCACTAGACAAGATTTACTCAGGAGCTTAATGTAGATTCCCCAAAATAAAACAAAGTTACAAAGATGCCCAAACAACATTGTTTGTATTATTATGGTTTTACGTTCCAGGAAGGACTCTCCTTAACACTTCCAGTACTTCCGCTCACTCAGAGGGGTAGCTGATGACTTCCACTTCTTTCCTGAACATCTGCAGATCTAGAGTTCCCAATTTTACTGTTAAACATAGTTTAATGTATCATTCCAGACAATCCACTCCCTCCCTAGCCCGAGGACTGAACTCTTCTTTCCTCTCTCATCCTCTTGGCATCCCCTTCCTTCTCTGAAATTGGGCTGTGGGGGAGCTCTCTAAGGGAAGCAGCACTTCATTCACCCTCCCAAAGATTAGGAACCTCAAGTGTGCCCATTTCTTGCGTTATTTGATGTCAGCCTACCTACAGCCTCCTGAAAGTAGCCACATCATGAGCAATTGTGATCATACTAAAAGGGCTCTTAGATTGCTAGTGTTCTTCTTGCTGAGAGGTTTGCATGGAGCTTGTATCAGGTGTGCAAACACAGATGGTGATTTGGCGATGGGATTCCCCTAATGGTATGGTCCTGACCTTGATACTTGGTTAGTTTTTGAGGAATGCACAAGCATCCACCCTCTCTCCTGCATGCTGGGATGCTCATGAGAAACACAAGATCCTAGATTCTTGTTTGGCTTTCCCTTGCCTTCCCCCCCTGTCTTTCCACCCAAGCTGCAGACCTGAATCCCAGATCATGTGATCTAAAGGTCAGGACCAGATGGATGCATATGGAGAGCCCACGAGCATACAGTGCATTAAAAATCACCCATTTCCAACCTTCAGCCGTTTCCCCTGTGTCTCATTAGAGCAGCACTGACAGCAGCCATCAAACTACATCAAGTAGTTCACCACACACCAAACAGCACTAGACCTTGGCAGACATAATCCTGTCCAGCCGAGTCATACATTTTCCACAGAAGCTACACAGGAACGCCCCATGCCTATCAGCATTTCAGAGGCCTTTGCATAATGCCATTAATACCATACATTAATTTCTGGTGAGCCCTGAAGTTGTTGGACAATTGGACTAGATCATCAATGTAGGTCCCTTCCAGCTGAGCTACACTATACTATTCTATGCTATTCTTCTTCGTACCTCCTCCTCCTCCTTTCCCTAGCAGTACATGCTGAGGAAATCTCTAATGACATTTCTTCTCAGCTCTGCACTAGCAGATGGGACTGAATGGGTAACCATGACCCAGCCCAGGCATTGGCTCAGTCACTTTGTGGGAAGGAGGCACATACCTTCTGATGGGGGTGAGAGCTGTGGATCACCTCGAGATAATTTGACCATCTGAACACATTTGCAAAAAGCATGCATGAAGAGGTTTTTGAAAGTCTCCTGTGTTCATCCAGTTTAGCTGGGTTTCCCCAGGATGGTGAAACCCCCCACCTCTGACACTAGTGAGGCTCCAAGATCAAGCCTTATTGTTGAAGACAACAACAAACAGTTAACAATGATGAAGAAGGAGAGGACAATGATGAAGGAAAGCTGGAACCCCTCCAAGCAAAGGCTGTTTTGCACCAGCAAGAAAATCCCGGGGAAAATGGAGCCAAGGGCAGAGCAGAGCTCATTCCCACTACAAACTTGCAACGGGCAAGAGCCAGAGAGAACCGGGGTGCAAGTGGTGCCCAGGAGGTGCAAGAGCAGCAGGCGAGAACAGAGATGAAAGGGCCCAGAGGAGCCCTGACAAGGGCTGTGCTCAGTGCTATAGAGGAAAAGAAACAACACCTGGAGGCCCACCTTGGCACTCTAGAAAGCTTCCTGCCCTCCAGATGCAGGGCATAAGACACTTTTGTGGAGCACGAGCAGCAGACTCCTAGCCATAAATGGCCCAAAGAGGCCCTGGCAAAGGACCATACTCAATGCTGCAGAGGAAGGCAAAAAACCCCAGAGACGCTTGCTGGTCTGCCTTGGGGGAAAAAAAACCTTCCTTCCCGCAGCTGCAGGGCACAAGACGCCATCTCTGTGGTCCATGAGCATGCAGGCAGTAACCTAAACAAAGCAGACCACAGGAGCCCTGAAAAGTGGTCATCCCTAATGCTGCAGAGGAAGGCAAAAAAGCCCTGGAGACCAATGCCAATTTGGCTGGGGGGAAAATTCCTTCCTGACCCCCGTTGCTGGCAATAGGCTGTTTCCCTGGAGCATGTGAGCAAGACTGCCTCCTTGTCTCACAGCCAGGTCATGCCTCACAGGAGGTGCCCAAGCCTTATTCTCGCTCAACCTGGAGCCACCTCATAGCCTTCTCACCTGGTGGGACGTAAGTGGGTGCTCCAAAGCACCGGGACTCCTTGCAACATCGCTGCATCCCATTTCTTACGGCTGCTGCCACTGCCACTGCCTCCGCAGAGGATGAAGATGGTGAGCTCTGCAGTGCTCCTCAAGAAGACATTTCCATGGTCTTACCACTGCTATCCAGCTGAAAAGGCCTGATAGCGTCAGGTACCTCCAAGTGCTGGTAGTTATTCTCATCTCCTGAGCATCTTCCCAAAGGCTACAGCCGGATTTCCATCTATTAGATAGCCTTTGAAGGTGGCCCCACCAAGAGCTAACCTTGCAACAGAGAGCCTCTAGCAGCCTCATCAACCACTGATCTTCTGTCAACCCCTCCAAATAATTTCACCACAGCCTCAAGATGTTTTCAAGCTGTTCTCAGGCCAGCTTTGGCAGTAGTTCACAGGAGGATGCCCCGTCTTATCCTGCCCCAGGACTTTGTGACAGCTGTGCTGCAGGGCAGTGTGACATGGGCCTGCTGCCCCTCACCCAGCATCCTTCAGGGGAAGGCCTTTGGGGGTACAAAGGCAAACCCTGTGCCCACAAGGCCCAGGAGGCTCTCCATGAGGCCACACAGCGAGGAGTACCAGGGACAAATGTTTTTCTGAGGGGATAGCAGAGGATGGTTTCAGCAGCTGCAGCCTGGAGTAAAGCCAAAGCAACCAGAGCCATAGGACGGCAAGGACACTACCAACAGACCACCATAGAAATAACACACACTGAAAAAAAACCAGTGAGCAGAGGTTACACTGGTGTGGTAGAAAGGCTGGCCATTTTCAGACCTAGAACGCTGGGATCTGTGCCCAAAGCAAAGCCAGGCAAACAAGAACTCTTCCAAACAGCAAAAAGTAGCCTAAATTTGCTGTTGCCATCACATCACATTCTCCCACTGAAACCAAACTGCACAGTTCCTTTGTTACAAATACCGACTGGCTGTGTTCATATGGGATACAAAATGCACTTCAGCCACAGGGTAAAACTTCCATGGCTTGTTTGTGACTATCATCTTTTGGAGAGGAGAATTCAGTTAGAAGGGACCTACGACAATCGCTTAGTCCAACTCCCCGACCAATTCAGGGCTGACCAAAAGTTAAAACATGCTATTAAAGGCATTGTCCAAATGAGTCTTAAACACCAACAGGCTTTGGGCACCGACCACCACTCCAGGAAGCCTGTTCCACGGTTTGACCACCGTCTTGGTAAAGAAATGCTTCCTCATCTCAAGGCCAAACCTTCCTTGATGGGCACAACTTTGAGCTGCTCCCATGTGTCCTGGCACTGGGTACCAGGGAGAGCAGCAGCTCCCTCTCCACTTCCCCTCCTCAGGAAGCTGTAGAGAGCAATAAGGTCACCCCTCAATTTCCTTTTCTCCAAACAACACAAACCCTATGTCCTCAGATGCTCCTCAGAGGACATGCCTTCCAACCCTTTCACCAGCTTTCATGCCCTCTTCTGGATGCATTCAAGGACTTTTGCATGTTTTTTAAGTGGTGGGGCCCAGAACTGCACACGATATTGGAGATGAAGCCGCACCAATGCTGAATACAGCAGGATAAATCAACTCTTCTGCCTGGCTGGTGATGCTGTGTTTGATGCAACCCAGGATGTGGGTTGCTCTCTTGGCCACCATTGCTGACTCCTGTCGAGCCTCCTGTTGACCAGCACCCCCCAGACCCTTTTCTGCAGGGCTGCTCTCCAGCCGCTCCTCTCTCAGTATTTGTGCTTTCTCAACAGACCCTTGTGCAGGAATATTCTGGAAGGTTCACCTATTTTTATCTGAAAGAACTGTCTTTGCCTGCCTTTCCCTACAGAAGGCCAGTGAGGGGCAGGGTCAGCACTCCCCTCTTCCATCCTCAGCAGATGCGCAGTAAGACGTGTAATGGAAGGATTAATCTGTACTAGCAGCTTTGCAGTGCAGGGCTCTTTATTCCTCTTGGACTGGCTACAGATAAATCTCATTCTTCCTCCCACACAGGGTATGTGCTTTCAGGTTTTAAGAACTTTCTTTGGTGCAGCCAAAGGCAAACTGCTCGATGGAGTGAGTCTCTTCCACAAAGTACAACCAGCTCTGCAAAAGACACTGCTATTTAGCGGCATTCAGCAATTCAACAATGTTGTTATTTAAGACAAAGAGCATACGTTATAACACCCATCAGCTCTCAACCTCTAACCTGGGGCTTAGTGAGTAACGTTAAAGAAGCTAAAATGTGTTAAATGCCATCCTACTATTATCTGTACGAGCACATAATCTGTGTAAAGATGAGAGGCATGGTCTGGAACAGAAATAGGAGCAGAAATCTCAAACATCACACATACCCGAGGAGCCACTTGCTTTGTAATCTCTAAGGTGCCTTAGGGGTCCTCTAGCTTCAGTCAAAGCGTGAGACAGGCCAGGGAAAGAGCAGGATGGGATTAAATTTAAATCTCCTAAACCGAGCCAAGGACAGAATTATCCACTGTGAAACCTGGCTAAGACAGACAATCCTCCCTGCTGCTGTCCTTTGTAATCATCTTCTTCCCTTAAAAATAGTATTAAAAAAAAAAATAATAAAAGGAGGAGGTCTGTTTTCCACTTCAAGATGAAAGTATTTCTGCCAGGTTCCCTAGAAATGAATTGACAATTTTTTGGCTGGAACGTGCAGTTACATACCGGCCACACAACAGAGATGCAGCACTCTTTGCAATGAAAGCCTTGCAGCTCCCAAACTTGCGCATAGAGCTTCTTGTGCCACGCACACCCCAGACTCTGTCTCCATGCCCACTTCCAGCTCCAAAACGCCCAAACCACGTCTGTCAGGAGGCACTTCTGTCTAAAAGAACGTTTGTATGGTTCCTGCTGTTTGTCACAGAAATGCCTTACTAGTTCTCCTACAACTATTTTTCCAGTGAAGTGACTTAACTGCAGGGCCAGATCAGCTGAATCGTGCCTTTAGAACAACACCTGAAGCTACACACATGGCTTGTGAGGGGGACACCTGAAAACATGTTTTAAAATACTGTAAAATCATTGCAGTATGATTTTTCCCCTGGACAGTATTTATCTGTCATGGGTGACTAACAACTTTAGCACCAAAGATAGAAATATTGTCTTTCATAGTTTGCTTTGACAAATTACAGGTTTTGGTGTTTGTTTTTTTTACATCTCAAAGACATTCACACACACCTGTGAAGCCTGAAATAATTTTAGCAATTCTAACAAAAATGTCATCATCTGTTCAAATTGTGCTTGAGAAAACTTAGGTGGAGGTACCACCTGTAACACGAACACGTGCCTGCTGATGGAACAAACGGCTGAACAGTTCCTCAACCATCTGGAGTTTGGCTTGGTCAGGCGAGATTAAGTAGTCTTTCAGGGAACTCAGTCTGACGTCTAAATCATCACTGCAGAACGCAGGAGAAAAAGCTTTTAAATACCACAGGTCTATCACTAAAAGGAGACTGAAGATGCTCCCAGCTTTAACAGTTTTTGTTTTCATCCCTTTATGAGACTGTTTCACTATAACACCTGGTCAGCAGAGCAGAGAGTTCAATGCAAAATGTCTATTCCAGGTTTAACGCCGAGGGGCACAGCCAAGGCCAACGCTCTACACACTTGTGCCGTACTCAGCTTCTTTCCAAAAATTAAGATACTTCTTTACCCCTTCAAAAAAATCACAGTGGCTGGTTGGCAAGTATTTTCTGGGTAAAGAGCGACCAAGTGTTTACTTTCTTCTTAAAAGGTCAGAAGCCAGAAAAATCTTTCCGTAGTTGCAGGAATCTCTCCTTTGTGCCGCAGACCAGAAAAATCTGAGACACTCTGAACAAAAGCTTCCAGCAGCCACGCAGACTTCAGCCAAAGCGGCACCAGAAATGCTTTAGATCTGCAGAAAGCCCAACAACCTCAGAGTGATCCCAACAGCAGGAATTTCAAAGTGAGATTGCTCATCAAGAACTGTACTGCTGAGTCCAGATTTCCCCAGTAAAAGCACCAAGAAGCCGGCAGACTCTCTCTGCCCAGGATAGCTCATTTCAGTCAGAAGAATATTTTCACTGAAATCCTTAGAATTGCCATTGTTTCTTTTCCAGTGGTGAAGCCTACAGCCTTTCATTAAGTTTCATGTGATCTATCAAAGTATAATTACAGCTCATTATGCTTTTTTCATTCTTACTTGTCATATGTAAATACCATTTGGACTGAAAAGCATCCAATATTGAATGAAAAGCATTTTTCTTGCATACAGATACTCCCAATACTCTTAGAAGCAGCAGTTGGTGTAAAGGTTTTCAGGCTCGTTCAAAAGACACCATTATCTGCAGAATTGCATTCCAATTTCATACTTAGAATTTACTCCATTGAGACCCAAAAAAGGGTGCCATTGAGCAGTTCAGTAACACGCTTCCTGCAGCACTTCATTCTTCTCACAGACATTCGTGGTGTTAAAACTACCACAGGATTTCTCAATACTTCAAATATAAGAATATTCCTCAGAACAATCCTACTGCAAATTTAATGATGGACACAGCAGGATTTATTTGGGTTTTATGGCCTCAGTCTGTTAAACAAAACTATGCAAAAAGAACATATACACTTACATTAACTGCAACAACAGTTATGACTTTTACGCTTTTATGGTCAGGAAAGTGTCTGGGAAAATGAGCAGAAAAATAATTAAAGCACATTTCTGACAGGGCATACTGTCTTCCGAGGCACAGGGTTTTGCTCTCTGTCTGCATGAGAACGTGGCACAAATTCACACATTCTCACAAGGAACAGGGTTACAGAACTTTCATGTATTTCTCTGTAGTGTAACCAGTATCTGCATTCCATGTTTTCAAGATGGAAAAATAGGTGGATTCAAGGCAGCAGCATGGCTGCTCACTGGCAACATACGTTCTAGCAGTTCAGAAACGTCACCACCAGGTATTTAGGGTAATACCCTATCATTCTGTACTTCAAACATGATTGAAGTTAAAAGAAAACTATGTCAAAAAATCTTGCTCTTTATGAATTATTTTAATGAGCCAAATATGAAGTGAAATAAACACAGGTCAAGGAAAATAACATGAAACCAGCCCCACCAGCTGCTGACAGAATGTAAAGATAGAATACTTGAGGATGATTTAAGGGAAAACAATAAAGCATAGTGAGAGATACTAATTTTTGCCAAGAACGTCGAACAAATCATATAGTAGTTAAAATTTCATGTCAGGTGCTTAAATAAGGTCTCTGCTTTGTTTCTTAACACAGTGAGTCCACAGAAGAGTAGGGTATGGGCTATCCCTGAATTCATGGCAACAGGTCCTGTAGAGTGTATTCCAAAGTTCTCCAAACAAAGGAGATGGAGGTGGCTAAAAAGAAATAGAGAAAGTGAGGACCCTTTGTTACCCAGCCCAGTCTCAGAATTGGAAAGTGTTTTCTAGACCCCATCATCTTTGGCATAGGTTCTTCTTCAATGTTTGCGTGAATGCTTCAGCCCCATGACTGTGAAGGTTGCAGCAGTCAGTTTCTCATACACCAGAAACATAAGAGCAGCAGTAAGGACTGTCTGCAGGAGCTTTGCTTCAAGGCCTTTGTAGAGTCCCATTATTCCAAAACGCCTGAGGAAAAAAAAAACCACCAAAACAAAAAACCAAATGTGAATAGCATTCCATAAGTCAATTAGCAATCCACAAAGAATTAATATCACAAGCTAAGTTAATGGCAACTATAAGAATCTCAAATTCATTCTTGATCTCTTGAGTGCCAGCTATATTTAATAATAAATTATTATAATAATATAAAATACATATTATTATATATATTCCAATATATTGGTGGTCAGACACTGGAATAGGCTGCCCAGGGAAGCGGTTGAGTCCCCATCCCTGAATGTATTTAAGAGTCATTTAGATGTGGTGTTGGGAGATCTGGTGTAGGGGAAGAATTTGTAGAGTAGGGCTGATGGTTGGACTCAATGATCCCAAGGGTCTCTTCCAACCTGAATGGTTCTATGATTCTATACAGTAAAGAGAAAATTCTGCAGGAAGTGAAGTCTTTTGTGCAGGAAACTTGCACCTTTTCAATGAATGAACTGGTATCTATAGATATCCTCGATACCACTAACTGTATAGGTATTTAGGAGAATTAGGTTTTGTGTACTTATTCTGCAATCTATTAGAAAAACCAGGTTGACTCAAATGGCCAGTTTAAAAGGGCAAAAAGAAACAAAAGTTAGATCCAGCAACACTTAACATATCAGTAACACTCAAGTCTTTGATGTCATGTTAGGAAAAAAATAGAAAGCTCACCTCACTCTCTGTTGAAGAAGGTAAAGAACATTTCTAAGACTGCCCAGTGTTCGGTTCTCCGGGTTCAACCTGTGGCGTCCAAACTGGAAAAAAAAAAAAAAACAAAAAAGGAAATGAGTGTTTTCTGTTGTACTAGTTCTCCATGATGCTTGGCAAGAAACCCAACACATGCATAAAACGTGGAAAGCCTTTCTTAAACCCCTTTTAACATATTCCAGGTTATACTAGCCATCAGTGAAGAACTGAGGCCTAAGTTTACGCTACTAAACTTTACACAGCAACATTATGTGCTGGAATAATTAATTTTTGTTTTAAGATGGGTTTTTTAAGAAAGAATTTCACATGGCCATATTTGCTCTCTTCCAGTTGCTCTGGAGGAGACAGCTTTCAAGATCTCAAAAGCATAACTTGCAAAGTCTTAGGAGGGAGATGACATTCAAAGCAAGTTCTTCCTGGCTTGCTCAGCTTTCATTTAACAACGACTCAAAGCCTCATACATCTGCAAACTGTTGTTCAACTGAGATTGCATAGCTGAACCCAAAATTTATCTGCCCAGCGGTGGTCTTTGAGCAAAACATTTACATGTGAGCTGTTGTAGAAGAACCTAAAATTGTTTGATCCACCTACCTGGCCTAAATAGTACTTCTCTTTTACTCACGTGTTTACTTATTCCCAAACTGTTTTTCAGTAAGCACGACAGCTGCTGCTGTAATTTTATGTCTCAGAGTTAAACTAGCAATTTCAGCAACTCCTATTCTAGCACTCATTGATACTCTTACAGGTTGGTACCACTGTCAGCAAGCTGTCACTATGAATTACTTCTATTGCAAAGGTTGCCACGCTTGTATTTATAGCGTAGCCAAACAGCTGTTGAAGCCTGTATTATGCTTCTGTACTAACAGAGGTGAACTTGCACACCGCTTACTGCAGAAGATTTGCCAAAGGGACTAGCATTCTCTACAATAGAGAAAAGAGGCTGGAGTTTTAAAAGAGAACTTTTTCACCCAGGATCACTGAGAACATTAATGTTTGTTATTATTCCAAAGGTCAATTTAATTTATCCACTGTTTACCAACATACAGGGTAAAGAACACTTTCACTGCATAATGAGTAACACCAGTGCCATGTATTTTTAATGGCTGTAAAGGATACAGACATACCAAATGGCAAGGCTGGACGCTGCTTACCACTATCAATGACAGGATAACTCTTCATTATATGGAAAGCAAGAAAAGTGCTTTGCCAAGAAGTTGAAAGTGAATGAGTAGAGACTTCATTACCAAGAACCCTAATAACTTTCAAACAATAGTAAGTTTGTAAAGGTTAAAAGGCTGAAAAGAGTCCTGTACTTCTAATTTGATAGCAGCCCCTAGTTATGATGTGTGAGTTTTTATGAATTAATTGAGCTTGTATTACCTTATGTGTAAATCTGCTAAAATTGTTTCAAAACCCCCTACAACTATACAAAGTAGGCTTCAGGCAGAATGTTGGGGTTTTTTTTCTGAAAATACTAAAACTTTTATTCATAATGTTTTGTTTGTTTTTTTTTAACAGCACTCAGTATAAGTGACAAAAAACTGTAATATACCAATGTCAGCTTTAGATGAGAAGACAGATTGCAAAGTAGCGCACGTTTGAACTGGACAGCACAGGTATCACAGATGTGCCTGAAGTCACAGATGCACATTTGAGCTGTTCTCACCAGAAGTATTCAGGGTTTCTGGCTGTTAATTCTTTCATACAGCAAAGGCAAAGAAGTTACCCCTAGTAACTGCAGAACTTGATAAAGGTCTTTGTATACCCCATCACCACAGGGAGAAGACAGAGTGGCATGGAAAAGTAGCACAAAGTCTCCTATTTCACAGTGGGCCACCACCACCAGGACACAGTGACTAGCTGTGCTCTAGCAGCAAGGCAACTTATCACCACCCAGGCAAGCCAGCAGCAAACTAGCTGACTTCAGCTGAGGCCAACAGTAAGCAGCAGCAGCTGGTTAGTACATCAAGCTGGCAGCACAACTGACCAGACCTGCCCTTTTTTTTTTTTTTTTTGAGAGGATGACACTGTCATCAAGAGGCAGAAGAATTTTGTTCAAAAGGCCAAAAGGAAACAGACAGAACATGAAGAAATAGTCACAAGACTATTTCTACAGCAGCTACACAAAGGAATGAGGGTTGAAGCAGTTATACTCATGTAAAAAACACTGTGCTGCTGTGCAATGTTAAAGCTAAAACAGAGCACTCTACTTTCCTTCCAGTTCTCCTTCACACCAGCAAAATTTAAAAAAAACCCACAAATTAAAAACAGACTGATGTCACAACTTATCCAAACAAAGTTAAGTTTGTTTAAACGTTTTTCTGCATCTGTCCCTTCAGTAATAAAAGTCTGTGTTAAACCAGGGTACACCACTGAATGAAGGCACTGGCTCAGCTGATCATCCCATCAGTCAGAAAGACTTCAGAGAAAACCCAACTGCTGACACAAGCACAGTGTGGCTGACACATCTACAATGTGGCTCCCATTTTGTGCACCATCAGGGTGGTGAAGCAGAAAGCTGCACAGACACAAAAGTTCTACCAGCATCTTTTCAACCACAGAGTAAATTCAGGTCCTGTTCGTTTGAAATATAGCATCCAAGCTAGTTTTTTAAAGGATATTAAAAAAAAATCAAAATAAATTTAGCCAACTCTAATTAGAGAGAAGAAAAAATAATAGTTACAAAATCTGCATTAAAATAACTTTTTCCAGATAATTTAAAAAACCCTATTAGACAAGTCTGAAAAGTGATGCCATTTCTACAGAAGGCTCATCGTGTTCAGTAATTCAACTAATTCTCCCAATTTATATAAGTTTTAAAACATGTATGATGGCTTTACCATACACACAAGTTAGGGCTTCTCCTCACTTGGGAAAATAGCATTATAGTGCATGTGGAAACATTTATTAATATTAAACTGTTACAAAAATCATCAAGAAACAACTTACAGAAATTGATGAAAAAGCACAGAAATTAAATTACAATATACTTGCCTATGTATAGGCAGGTCTCCCTCACCTCAACTTTTGTCTTGTTTCAATATTGCAACAATCTTGGTACGTACTGAAGGTAGCATCCAGTGTACATACACATTGCAAGTGAGAATAAATGCAACTATTTCCATTACCACTACAATTAGGGCACAAGGCCAGGCAAGTGATTAAAGATATTACTTATGAGGGAATTCAGCTTCCCCTGATGAATCACATTCTGGCTACTGACAAGGTCAGACCATCATTCAAATAAAACAAAACCTACGAACAGAACTTTCTTTTTTTTTTTTTATTATTTATTCTTTATTACCCTAGGTCATCTGGAAATAAACTGGGTTTAGAGCATTTAATTTTAATTTCCCACTTGACACATTTTCTATTTACATTTAAAGAAGTAAATTTTGCAGTGCCTAAAAGCAGTATGGTGCATCAGTTTCTGTGAGCCACCGCACCGACGCATTATGTTCAAACGTGCACCAGAAACACCAAGTTCTATCAGAATCTGCCAGCGCAGGATCAAAGAAAAGGGGCATCCTTGACAGTGATCTGCATTGTGCAAAGGAGCTCCAAAAATGACAGGTTCATTAATATACAGAAAAATAAACCGTATGGACAGGACTTGCATTATACAGAAGAAGTCAGAGGCAGTTTGCCTGAAATGAAATCATTACTTACCCGCAGAATCGACTGTACTGTCTGCAGAGGGTAAGTGAGGGTGGTGGCTACTGCTTTGGCTACTGCACCAATGACAAAAGCATCCAAAGACGTGAGCTGTTAAACAGATAAAGAACGTATTACTTGGACATTTTATCAAAACAGCCAGTTACCCTTATGCATTTAGGGATTCCACGCTACTTACCCTCTAGCAGATTATCCAAGTAGCTTTGGCATAAAAATTTCACAAAGTCTCTGTGTTTTCTCATTTTGAAGAGTTCGTTATAGGTCAACCAACTTACTTTCCCAAGACCAAAGTTTATTTGTAGCTTTTACTGCTCACAAGCGTTTGCATTTCTAACTTAATCATTTTAACTAGGTTATTAAAAAGTATCAGAGATAAAGCCACCCAACTAGACTGATTTAAAACACCAAGAGTAGACAAAAAGATAAGTAGTACTTAAACATACCATCAAATCAGAAGCATTTCAGCTTTTGCAACATTCAAGCTAGTAAGTCACAAGGCACTTGTGAGAAGGTGACAGTGGAAGAATCCTTGAACACCACTCTATAATCCTAACACATAATCACTAAGCTCTCAGGCAGAATCTTAGTCTTGATGATACCAGCTAAAAATCTCATCCTCTATTAGTTTAGAACACCTGCTGGAAGCTCATCCTCACCTCCAAAGCCCACAACTTTCCACAATTTACTAAATACACTGTTGCAGCCTAAACTGATTACAGTGCATCTCAGTCCAACTGTGAATTACTAAATAAGCAGGTGCCCAAATCAAAGCACGCTCCAGATTTGCAAAATGTTTATTCTAATCAGAAATATGCACATACATTCATATCATTAAAAAGGTCAATCTGATATACTTAAGACAATCAAGACAAGATCAAATAGGAAGAAAAGTTTTATCCAAAATAAAAGCACCTATAGAAAGACCATTACTAGAGGGGAAAAAAGAAAAAAATTCCTTCTCCATTGCCCACGGACAAAACATGCCCTAATTTGAGATAGAACTAAGTAATTCATGAGAAACACAAAAAATACAGCAATCATTCAACAGGCAAATAACAATGCAAAGTTCTGCTCATCACTCAAAAGATGTATTATCCCATAACATAACTGGATAGATCCATCAGGCAGTAATAGAGTGCTACAGCTGCAGTATCAACTGAAGATGGCAAAAACTTCAAGCCTCATTTATGATGCAAAGTCCCATGTAAAAATAATTTCACTATGCCTTGAGAAAAAACAAGATGCCTTTGTAACGTAGCGGTATCAATTATCATTTTAATACAGTCAAATGCATTCTGAAGTCTCACAAATTAACAGCCAAGCACTGCAGCTTGAACATGTTATGGCACTACCCTAAACCATAACATGAATACTTTTCAATTTGCTAGAGCATAGAAGGACCATGAGTTCAGGTGAGCTGCTATATGATAGAGGAAAAAAAAAAAAGAATAATAAAGAAAGAGAAACAGACTACAAACAGACTATAAAGGAGGGACAGAAAAGTGGTTCTACCTCTGTCTAGAGAACTGGGGAGGTGTGATTGCAATACTGTATTCAATTCTAGTTTCTGTCCTTGAAAAAAGGATATTGAAAAATTGAGGCTTCAGGAAAAAAAAGTTATTAAGATGACAGAGTCCAGAACAAATCTGTGATAGTTCAAAGACTCGATGTGCCTGATTTACTCGAGAAAGGGTTAAGAGGTGACTTCAAACCAGCCTGTACATACATACTTATAAAACAGATACATTAGAATTGAAATATCTACTTTAAGATTTGTTCTACCTGTGAATAAATCTATGTAAGTGTGGACAAGAAGCGCAGTTTGTTGGTTTATTTTTACATGAAGAGGAATTAATCACATGAATACCTTCCCTAGGGACATGAGATTCAAATATCACTTCACAATCATGGATCTTTTTTATAAGATATATTCATTCAAACCCCCTCAAAAACACAAGATTCAGAAACAAACCTACAGCTCTGGATTTGATCAAGTAACGCATGTCAAAGAAATTATCCATCCTCAAAACATCCTCACCTGCAGCTGCTTTTTCAAGAGCTTCCGTTTAGAGCCTTCATAAAACATGAACTGTATGGCAGGATTGAAGACCAGCAGCAAAGAGGGGAAAGTACCATTCCACAATGCAAAGACTCCTTCATCTCGTATTATCTGATGAAAGGCATCTGAGAAGAAAGGTGAAAAAAGCCATTACAATTTTCAGTACGAAATTCCAACTGCAGAAGATGAGAAGCTTAAGGCTTAAAGGCCAATATCCAAAGTGTATTAAAATCCACTGTAATCTTACATTACTTCTTTCAATCTCCCATTCTAATCCAGAATTTAATGGAAAAATAGTGACAAGAGAGGTCCTTCAGTTCACACCACCATTAGTGTAAATAAAGCTTATCCTCTGCACAGACACCATGCTCTTTATAGTACAAGCTCAGCATCAACATCAAGATCTTCTAAACCTTGTTCAAAATGACAACAGTATTTGTTTACTTAGTTTTGAAAGGAAGACAGCCTGAATTTGTGGGTGATTAAGGTTAGTGAAGCTGAATCTGCAGATTGTCTGCCCAAACTCAAGACTCCCAGTTACTACCTCACAGGGCTCACTACTACTCCAGGATTTGTACAAGATACTTGCCTTTGCAAAAGGTATTTTAGTTACAGATGTGCATACTGCAAACTCTTAATTGCCATCAGAAACAGCCAAGTCCAGTTTCCTGTAAAACTCAGTGACTGCAAAGTGATGGAGAAGCATAGAGATTCCAAGGTAAAATCCACTACATCAATAGAAGTCTTTGAACTTCACAGTCCTTTAAGTTCATTTAATGAACTTCTCTTTGGTTGAAGACAACAACAGGTGCTTACCTATTATGCCTTTATAATTGGTTGGTACAATGTCTTCATTTCTAAATTTTGCTCCCTGCAGCTTCAGACGTGTGTTCACTACCCAAAGAGGAGTGGTCAACAGGACATTGACTACACCTAAAGCAAAACACAGCACAAAGAAAATCAGCCAGACCCAGAAGATTCCAATGTTCTCTTACCCGCTTTTACCCCAATTCGCACACTACTGAAATTATTGGTAGGAAGAGAGGGGAAAATTAAGACAGCATAATGGCAAAAATAAACTGGTAATTTATAATAAGTTACTTCAGGTACCCTCCCCACAGCTCCACCATGAAGTAGTTGTCAGCAGATTGCATGCAGTAAGAAGGCATTTCTGCTACTCCTCTCCAAATCTAAAATAAAAAAGCCAAACAAGCAGCAGCAAAACACATAAAATACAGACACATTGAAGGAATCTGAAGTGAACTTTTTACTCTGCTGCACACTATGCCACTCTAGAGCTCTTTCATACTCTTTCATGCCCTACTTCACTCCATGATGACTTGCAGCCTGCCTATTTTCAGAAAGGAACAGATTGCTAAAGTTAGAAGGATTATTTTATGAGGAGAGATCAAAACAGACACCTGTTCAGTAGTGACTGAAGAAGTTAAATAGTTTAAGAACAAGCTTCTCATCTTTCTTATTAATATTTCTGCATCACAGAATTTACCAATTTTTTTCTACCCTGGTTGCTTTGGTAGGAGTCTGAGTGACAGACTGAATTATTCTGTTACAGTGACATACTGGATCCATCTCAAAACCAAAACCAGCAAATCTGAAAAAGGCGAGACTTTAGTACCTACACTGTGCCTGCTTGTTCTTTTTCTTTTCCTTCAGGAGGGTTCAAAGAAATAGAATATAAATGTATTTTGGTATCCTTCATAAGGACTATAATTAACTCAAAAGTTTTGAGCCAAAACAAGCACTAGAAAAGGCAAGCCACATTAACCTCTCTTAACCAAAGTCAATGTGATTACACTGTGGAGCAACACATTAGAACACAATATACTTGTAATTTTTCACCCAGATTCAGCTACAAAAGTCATAAAGCTTCATTTTCCAAATTGGAAAAGTAATTTTTAATATTTCTCCAATCTGTATTTGCTACCAGTAGGAGGAAAAGAGATGAGCAGGGAGAAATAGTAAATATTTCCAGCGGAATTTTCAATTTACATCAGATTTATTCCATTATAAGGATATAAACTATCACAGAAGTTGTCATAATTGACAAGCTATTACTCTAATTCCTGTAGCCTTTGTTCTAAAATGTAACTATAAGAAAGTATCCCCTAATGATAAAGTCAGATTAAGAGTTCCTTTCCTTACTTTCCCCCAAATATTCAGCCATTCGTTGTGCCTACACACCGAAAATACAAGAAACCAGCAAAAAGGAAACAAATATCACCAACACTTCCATAGAATCACAGGCCTTTTTGTTTCAGTGTGGTTGCATGAGCAGTTATTCCTGCAGAATAGTACAGGCAAACACAGGCACACAGTGGTAATTTTTCATGTTGGATTTCCTAGAAAAGCCATGAGTGTCATCATCCCTTCAAAGAAGCCACTGTAGCATCCACAGGAGAGGAAGGGATGAAAAAGAACAAAGTTCCCGCTGTATTTGCATATCTAGGGACTTACCCCAAAAGAAGTCTGAGAACTGGCACCCAAATCCTTACATTAAAAGCTCTTACTTATCCTAACCAAAAAATATTTCAGAATTAGCATGTCTCTTTCCCACCCGAAAAAAAAAAACCCTATCATCTCTTCCTTCCACTTGTGTTCACCATCTAAAAGATGATCCCCAAGTACCATGGTAAACAACACACCAGGCACAAATAAAATACTAGACTGCAACAGCGCTGTGTTGTGTGCCAGAACTCATAATAGGAACAGCTTATGCACATTATGAGGTGGGGAGGACACAGAAGAGCAAACAGAGGTGCACAACAAAGCAGGTCTGCATATAGAGGGAAGCATAAGCACTCAGTGTGACCTCCAGTGGACTTCATAAAGAAAAACATTAGATAGAATATACTAGCAATACAGTTTGATTTTAAGTCCTACCTGCAACAACCCCAAGAACCAAGTCTTTTCCAGTGGTTGAATGCTGACCTTTGACCCAGAGAGCCTTAAGACTATTAAATGTATAAAAATAAACAAAATTGGAGCAGCAAAGGCTGGAGATAACAGGGAACCATCCTCGATATGGTGCCAACCTAATGGAAAGGAAAAAGTCATGGTAAGGATCTGCAAAGGATATACGTGACCTACTGGTGGAGGGTCCCAGAGATACAATAATGTATACTACACACAACACTAACTAGATATGTATTTATCATTAGTTATAACAAACCATACTAAATGCTTGACTGTACCATAAAAAAATTCAGCACTTATAAATTACAATAATCAGCAATAGTTCCATTGAAAAATAGCTGCAGAGAAACAATATCTTTACAGTGAAAAGCTTGGGGCTCACTCACTCCAAAAGCATTACCACTCTATTTGCCCTCTACCAACAGTGAGTAATGAACTGCAAACATTCAGGGGGGATGAATACATGTTTGAAATGTGTGTTAACACATAGACTGATACAGTCAGTTTAAACCAGATACTGAAACGTATCAAGACATAAGGAGAATCCTCATCTTTGCTGAGAAATGGAGTTGTGAGTCTACTACAAAAGATAATTCAGTGAAGAGATGCTCACATCTCCAAGGAAACAAAGCAATTCTTAATGGTGCCAGAAAAAAAAAATTAAAGCAACTACTCCTTTAATACAAAATACAAAAGACTATATTACAGAATACAAAACATGCCTCTGGATTCTTACATAACAGTTTTAGATGGAAGACTAGTTACCAAACTTAATATACTCCACCAAGGAGAGCTTTCTAAGGCATGCAGCCTGGGAGATATGCAGGTGGGAGAAATTTCTAATTAATGCCTTGCAGTAAAGTCTACAGCAAATTAGACTAAAATTTAAATTTAACTAGATTAATCACAGGTGAAAAAACGAATATCCCCTTATGATTCAGAACTGTCTTATTTTTCAGGTGTTGTGAATGATTGTCATTGTCTATCATCTAAATCTAGCTTGATTTAAGAATGATTTCATAACAGCTGACTAACAAAACTCCCTTCTTGGACAGGCCTGTTAAGCCTGTAAAACAGGGACATCTCAACAGCTGCCCTATATCTGCAGCATGTTCTACAATACATCCAAAAATAGACAATGACATGTGCCTTCACTTAAGCTGCACAGGACAAGTATCATGTTAAGAGCATAAGAAGTCTCCTCAACGACTAGCAGTAATCGTGGAGGCTCTTTAGTATTCATTATAATATTGGGAACACACAGAATATGAGGATCCCCAATAAGGACACCATAAAAGACACGAGGCTGCTAAATGCAGCATCTGACTGCTCTTATGATGTAAATGCTAGTTTTTCCATCTTGGATGTATCAAGTACTTCTCCCGCCCATGTAGCTGGGTGTATACCACAGCAGAACGGTTTCTGAAGTCACAGGCTGAGCTAACCATACAGGGACAGTTACAAATCAACTGACCATATAGTTAGTCACGAGTAGAATTAAAACAATCTTTGCATCACCTCTCTCTTCTGTGCTGGAACAGGGAGAAACACTCTCTGGGGACCACATCCTCTGAGAGCATTAGTCCGGTTTCGCTTGGATTTATTAAGAACAGCTACTGATTATTTTCAAACTTAATATCTTGCAGTACAAAACATGAAACTAAGACAAAACCCATAAGTTTATTTTAATGACTTAAGTTATCAGTGCTAGTATCCCTAACTCACAAATACTTCTGCACACAAATATAACCTAAGGTAACCTTATTTGCTTTATTTAGATGAGAAAAGCAGTTCCACAAAAGTGTAATATGAGACAAGACTCAAGAAACTAAAGGTGAACAAGATGTTTATAATCTCACATCATATTTCAGATCTGTGGTTGTTCAGGGCTTTCTGTTATTCCAGACACCCCTCTACAACTAGTATCATTGCTTAGTCAGGTCTTCCCAATAACTTTGGAAGACACAACGTTCCCCTCTCACCAGAATTACTGACTTTTCTGTTTCACGGGAAAAGTAGGATGACTGCTTTTGCAGCCTCTCTACTTCAATTAAAAATTCTTAATTTTTACTTTTTTTCCTTTTTAACTGAAGTTTACTTGCCACCCTCACATGGCAAAAGTTATGTGGGAATGTGAACAAAAGAAATCACCAACTGACCAAGAAGTACTCTTGCATACAACTGCCAACTGCTCAAGTTCAAAGGTGGCAAAACATTATTGGCCAAGCTAAACTTTTGCCAACTTCAATGTCCTGGAAGCTTTGGTCTACTTGAGAGTTCCAGGGATTGCTTCACTTAAGAAAATTCTTGTAACAAGGACAGACATACAACTCTTCTTCCCAGCAAGCTCAGCTCAGGCTACGTGGCAAACACTAACACACAGCACTGCTGGAAGGTAACTGCTTACAGATAGACCTTGAATCTCACCAGCCTAAAGTCGCTTGTTTACTTCCACGTGCCTAGGAGGAGAAAAAGCTTCCAGCTGGGAAAAACAACTCAATTACCCTGTCAAAAGTGGCTCATCTGCCCAAGAGTTTCATCTTGGTTATGAGACGTGGACACACCCAAGGATCCAGGCAGATGAAGCTGGTTTATCAGGTACATTTGCCTACAAACCTGCATTTCTGAGGAGGCACAGCTACCTCCCTAATGGAGGCACAGTTACATCACTGAACAACAGGTCAAGTGCATAAGGTGCTCAAGAAAGTTAATCCAAATTAGCTGAAGCCAAACGCATCAGATAATGCAAGTCATATCACACTTAAAAGGAGGTATTGTAAATCAGAGTAACAATCTGTCCACACAGACTCAGGCTAACTATTACAAAATTCAAATTAGTTTTAGACCTTGTCTACATGAAAACAAGCAGAAAAATAGTATTTACTCACAGGCCTTCTTCTTTGATTATTTCCAGTAAGACTGCTGGCGTCGTCTTAGACTTCCGCTTCTCATCAACTGGAAGACAGAGGAATCAAGCTTTTACATTATTCTAATTTAACACTCATTTGTAAGTCCTTCTCCTTCCTATTCTGAACATGCTCCAGAAGAGCGTGTTTCTTGTTCCTCATAAAAGGACAGATGTTCCCTATTTCTGTAGCAAATCCAGAAAGCATCTCCTTATTTTCATTTGCTAAGTAGGGCTACTTCTCTCTCCCCAGACTAGCAGGTTCTATTGTGCACTGGAATATCTGTAGTTACAAATTCCTAACCTGACAATCATGACATGAATTGAAGGTAGGTTCTCCTTAGGGAAGAGACTGGAATTGGGCCTACCTAGCTGCTCTCAAAATAATTCCTTGGACTCCAGACTAGCACCATTAGTGGAGCAATCTCTTACAGTTAATCTGCAAACACCTAAGCCTTATCAAAATATTATCCCTTCCTGCACTGAAAGCTGCTCAGTAGTGGTATGGTGCTCATTTCTCAACCATATATTTCTGACGACCCTGCTGGTGACCTCCCTCTAGCTCTTAATAGCACTTTAGTCACAGTACTGAAATGCCTGGTGATTCTGTGGCTTTTAATTAGAAGATAGAGCGTTAAAGCAACAAAGTTTAGACCCAGATGCCTTTTTATAAATATTGGATGTTCCTACTCCTGTTCTAACCCTGACTTTCCCTATAAACCATTGTTAGGAATAATTCTAGATTAGTTGTTCATGATACCGCCCCTGTGTTTTGAAGCGTTCTCAGCAGCCAAAAGCAAGAGCACACAAATGGAACCCTGTGTAATCTCACATCTTCATTTTTCTTTTTGGTCTTAAACAACCATTTAAAAGCCACGTCTGGCCACACATCACACAACCTTTTCAGCTAATTAAAAGGTTGCTCAGTACTTTCAGAAGGGAGAATTAACTTCAGCTGGAAAAACAGTGTTAGTGATTAAATGGTGTTAATGTTACACAGGTAAGATTCCTGTTCATGCAAGACAGGTTCCCCTACAACCACCCTTACAAGTGCCCAAGCCAAGATGAACAGAAATACCATCGTACAAAGAAACTAGAGTTCAACACTTACCCTGAAGTCTAAGCCTAGCTGTATCCAAAGGAAAAAATACAGTCATTGCAGTCATACTGCCCTGAAAAACAAAATAAACTGGCTATATAGTATCAGCTGCTTGTACAGATGCCTGCCAGACTTTGTAGCCCTTCACTTCTCACCCAGAAACCAATGTAGTGAGTAAATTTATAAAAGGGGATAAACCCCATGCATAACAGTGTATATTTGAAGTGGGGTTTGGTCCCATGCTTGCAAATGAGATTTTTTTTCCCTTTTTTATTATATCAAGCTAATATTAAAACTATTAGCAACTTTTTGCCCAAAGAGAGAGTTTTCAAAGTTCAAGAGCTGCTAAAGCATGAGTCAGGAGACAAACACATTGCACCTTCTCTACCTTCCATTAACCTCAGTACCCAATTTCTAGTTTAAAAAGAAAACCCCACAAAACAGCAAACAAACAAAACACTCCTGACTATGACACAAGCAACTGTTGTGTTACAATAATTTGGTTTTGACCTAAGAAAAAAAACTTTTGATATTAAAAACTGATAGCACATGTTTTTCAGATCTTAAATGTAGCATTATACTAAATTACAGTTTAGGCAATAAAGATCTGCCTACCAAGATACTCCCTACGGCACAAGTTACACATGATGAATTAAATTAGGACCTAGGTGTTCCTGGGAATCCAACACTATTTCTTCCCCTCCTGTGCAATCCAACCGTGAAAGCTTTTAAGTGGAGAGTGGCTGGTGGCTTTTCCTTTACAACAGGGTTAAATACTGTATTTGTAAATGCTCTCATCTTCCTCTCTCTCTCCAGCACCATTCAGCTTCATCACCCTTTAGTGCTTCAGCATTAATATTGTACAACTTTTGGAAAAAGATACCTAACTCCAGAAGAGCCTGGCTTGGTGTAAACCTGTTAACACACTCTATGGTAATATTAAGTGCATTAAATAGCTGCTAAAGCTGTGGCACTCTCCTGTTAGTAGCCATGCAAATCGATTAAATGGTGGGAAGGTCTGGGACCCTGCAAGTCCCATCAGCATTGTGCTTAAAGCATAGAGAACAGTCTTGACTTGAACTTCTCTAGAGCAATGTTACGCCACACATTTAAGTGAGCTTTGCCTCTGTAAACACTCCAGCTCCTGAGCAGGCTGCTTGGACCTCTCTCTACAAACAGTTTGAGCCTCTCTACAACCAGCAACAGAGAGTTCTTTTTGAGCTGGTGATTCCTCACTAAGACAGCTGTTGGTTGAAGTCTTAACAAGACTTAAGTTTCTCCAGTTTTCGTAACACCAGGTAGCAGATGAAAGGAAACATTTGGCCATAATTACCCGGTTATTTTAACCCATTTAGTTTGGGCTCTAGCCAAAACGGTTGATTCTGCTCTCCCATCTACTTACCTGGTGTCTGCTCATTCTTAGTACCTACTGTGAACACAGATGGACAGCAAGTAAGATTAATGAACCCATCTAACTAAAAAAATTACAGGAAATGAATTTGTTAGAGGGCTAGTACCAGCAGAAAAAGAAGTGCCAGAAAGAGCCAAAATAGACCTCCTAATGACAGCTGCATTACAGCAACTCTGAAGCCAACCTCAAAACAGTTACACACACTGATGCACGCAGCAACCACAAGACTGAACAGCCACTACAAGTTCCAGCCTTCCCTTGCTCAATTTATCCTGCCTCCATCGTCCTGAAGCCTCTTCTTTATCCTGAATCCAGACTCAATACAATCCAATATATGGTAACACAAACACTTGCACTCAAAACACTTGCAGAAAAGGGAAATGGGGACACAGTTTAGTTGAGCACACAGGACACAAGGTACAGAACAGAGCACCTCAGTTAGAAGGGACCTACAACTATCATCTAGTCTAACACAAGTTAAAGCATGTTAAGAGCATTGTCCAAATAGCTCTTAAACACTGACAAGGATGGGGCATTGACCACCTCCCTAGGAAGCCTCTTCCAGTGTTTGACCATTCTCTTGGTAAAGAAATGCTTACAAACCTGAATTCTGAACCTTTCCTGATGCAGCTTCAAGCCATTCCCACACAATGAGCCTTATCGGCTTCTTAAAACTGGCTTAAAACACATATGAAGCTAGAGCTTAACAGAATGTCATGAGGTAACTCAGCTGATCCAACCGATTACTGTCAATAAGACATAATTTGTACCCTCTCCCCTCCTTTTGCTAAATTGAGGGAAATAAACTCAGAAAAAGAGTTATTTTTCTCCTTGGTTCATAAATGGAACAACTCTACATGGCAAGGAGACTGCCAGAAGCATCATACGGAAGAGATAGTATCTCATGGCTAGAAGTAAGGGAAAGGAGAAGGATGAGCAGGACCAGTCCTTTCCCCAGCAACAAAAACACTTGAGATGGGCTCGGATTCCTCACGGAATCACACTTGAGACCAGCAGGGAGGAAGGTAACTCATGTTACTAATTGCAGGTACATACGATAAAGCCTATGACCTTGTACTACTGAAAGGCTGAGGCCTCACTGTCCACCTTCCCACCACCTCCCTGCCAGTGCTGAATCCCAGCAGTTTGCCAAGTCAAGTCACGCTATCACTGAATGATCACTGGGAGAGGTACAAACTGGCTGCAGTAATTCCAGCTCTTGGCCAACTGTATTTGCATCCCTGCCTCCTCCATTCTCACGGCATAGGTTTTCGGGCACCCACACAACGATGCAGACAAGGAAACTAATCTGGCTGAAAAATAACTATTTCCACTGGGCTACTCCTTCAGTCAGACCAGTCCCCAGACCAGCCACAGCACCACATTAACAACTGTGAAGTAGCTAGGAGGTGGCAGCAAGTGGACAGAACAAATGGCCTTGAGGTGACTGCTGCCAACAAGAGGCAGGCAGGACCACAGCCTGAAGTTTGGGCTTCTAAAAAATAATAGTTACAAATTTAAAATATATATAAAAAAAATTATGTTGTTGGCCAACATTCAGAGACAAACAAAGAAGCTTGACTTCTGCCATAATACTGCTATAAAATTCTCATTCCTACAGCATCTCTAACAGACAGGTCACTTCATAACTATATGCAGACTTAAAGAATATTTATGTATATCTCAATACTCACAGGAAATCAAGCACTGACTTTTTTCTGCTCATAAAACTATTAATTTGTCTTGAGTTTGATTAGGTAGACCAGAAGACATATGAACTTTCACCATATTAGAACAGAAACAAAAATTATCATGTTGTGATCTGACATGTTCTTCTGACTCATTACCTCAGCACAGTTCTGCAAGTTGCGTTTTTTTTTTAAAAATTGTTGCATCACAGCCATACATCAGCATTCTTTATAATAATTTAAATAAATGGTGAGACAGTATCAGAACATTTAGTACCCTTGTCAAAGATCTTGCCGAAATGTATATGTTACAGCAGCAAACAGTAATCTCTAATTCAATGACTACATCTTTACTGTAACAATAAAAAAAAAAAAATTAAGTTAATCAAGGTTTCCAGGATAAGGCAGAAAAAAATAAAAATCCACTACCTCATTTTAGGAAAAAACAGTTCTTGTTCCACAGCTTTAAATTGTGTATGAATATTAAGCGACAGCAAGTGGAAGTCACATAACTCCAAAAAGTTCTGTCTTCCTTCATAGTAACATCACTGCTGTGATATAAGCAGTATCTTCAAATACAACAGGGAATTTCTATTAACTTACTTAAAAGCATCAAGGGTTTTGAGATACCATTTCATTACACATTTTAAGTTTATGGCTGGATTTATAAATTCAGTTCATAGCACAAACTTTTTTCAGGATCATAGCCCAATTGTAACCTGTGCATGAGTGAGAAGCTAACAGTGAGGGCTAGAAAGTATTACCTACTTCTGTACAAGCCAGCGAAAGCAGAGTGAGCACTATTTCAATAATAAGGCCATTTGAGAGAGTTCCATTTCTTGAACCTGGAAACAAAATCCCCACTGGCTTTGATGCTTAAATAAGCAGACTTAAACCAGTTTAAAGAGCAGACAATAATGCCATATTTATCATAAAATCAAAACACCCTTTGGAGTATTTGTTTTCCTTTTAGAATCAGCTTTTATTGCTCAATAACATTTAGTAACTTTCATCCTATAGAAGACATTATGAGTTCTTTTAAGGACTCAAAACAGGAAGCTTTAACAGAACAGCGGATCAGCAATTGCTAAAATACACATTTAGGTGTTCTTGCCAGTCTGGAATAACCCAAGAGTAGAGCTGCATCAGCTTGTTTGAAATCCATCAGTACGCCTAGTTCATTGTGCTATTTTGTGCTAGTTTTAAAATCTGTTGAAAGTACAGGATTGATTTGCTATTTACAGAACTAGCACTTATTCATTCAAGGGCTGGACATAGTAGGAATTCTACAGAAACTAAACACTACTTTTTAATTTATAAGTGCCATATAAAAAATTTAATTCCATAACCTGTACAAACCTCCTTTAGCTGTACTGTGTCGCCTCACCCTTCACTACTTGTAAGTCTGCCTGAGACAATTGCAGAATCATAGAATGGTTTGAGTTAGAAGGAACCTTAAAGATCACCTAGTTCCAACCCCTCCACTGCCACCACGGGGGGAGACACGTTCCACTAGACCAGGTTGCTCAAAGTTCCATCCAGCCTAGCCTTGAACACTTCCAGGGATGGCACATCTACAGCTTCTTGGGGCAACCTGTTCCAGTGTCTCACCACCTTCACAGTAAAGAATTTCTTCCTGATATCTAATCTAAACCTACTCTCTTCCAGTTTGAAGGTGGATGCTTAGTACAACTCTTACATTACATAGCTGAACTGTTGTCCCTATAACTTCTGGGAGGCTTAAATTTCCATTGTTAATTTGATGCCTTCTTTGGAGATTTTCAAGACCCACCTGGATGTAGTCATAGAACGACAAAATGGTTTAGGTTGGAAGGGACCGTAAAGACCATCAAGTTCCAACCCCCCTGCCATGGGCAGGGACACTTCCCACTAGAGCAGGTCGCTCAAAGTCCCGAGCAAAGTGCTCTAGGCAAAACTGCTTTAGCGGGGAAGTTGGACGAGATGATCTCTAGAGGTC
>VXBJ01005127.1:104639-123961 GCA_013400055.1 Nycticryphes semicollaris
ATCATAGAATGGTTAGAGTTGGAAGGGACCTTAAAGATCATCAAGTTCCAAGCCCGGTGCCATGGGCAAGGACATCTCCCACTAGAGACTTGTTCTCCTAACCCTGTTCTTCATGTTTGCTGTTCTTAGTTCTTTGACCACAGCTCTCCAGCTGCCTGTTGCTTGAGCTGCAAGAGATCCTAGAGCTCACACCTGTGGCACAAATCACCATACCATCCATTATTTAAACAAGGATGGGGCAGTTAGCACATTACACTCTTCCCAGGAGTTTAATTACCATGCAGCTGAAGAAGCCATTTCCTGTTGGGAAGACATCCTTTCATCAGGTGGCCCAGTAACCGACCTCATCTTTATTTTCTGTGAGGAAAATCCTATGTTCTTCTGCAAGGAAGGGGTCTGTAAAGAACACAGACTACGCCTAAGGCAAGTGTTTCAGTTTGAGAAAAACATTCTTCCAGAGCAGTGCTCCAACATCCCTGTGCTCTAACATTAGATGCTGAGACCAGCAACCTAAGAGGCCACAACTGTCAATTCTTTCATGCAAGGCTGATACCACTGGTAGTACCAATAATTCTCTTTCATTGTTTTTTTTTTGTTTGTTTGTTTTTTTAAGAGGATCCCCTGTGACAGATGCACCCACTGGGACTGAGTGAACAGCACTTTGGTTCAGTCACCACTGACAAATTGGCCTGACTGAAATCAGCCCTGCTCTGCAAACCCTGAGAACTGTGCTAGGTCATACCTTCTCAGGAACAAAGGAATTTAAGCCATGACTTATCAGGTGCTGTGACTAGGCAAAACTAAAACTGCTACAGCTGCACAAGTGCACAAACACCAAAAAGGGGGCTTGATTAGAAGTCAACCACTTTATGCTATAAATATCTGTAGCCCCCATGAGCCCATTGAGCTCACTGCATTGCAGTGGGCTGCTTGGCCATTATCTGCCCCTTGAGCAGGGACATCTCTCAAGAATACTCCTTGAGGTTGAGAGACCCCTTATCCAGCATCTAATATCTATAATGAGGTTAGCGGCATTTTTATGTTAGGCCTAAAAGTATATTATACACTAGCAGCACTTTGTAATATATCCAGCTGTAGCTTAGTTATTACAAGTGTAGTAAGTAGTAGAGTGTTTGACCACCATCTAAGTTATTGTTTAAATCTTAATTTAAATCATTGTCAAATTACTGTTTAATTACCATTTATTGCCTAATAACCATTCAATTACAATTTAATTTTCACTCAATCATTGATTAATTATCATTTGATCATATTTAATCATTAATAGAACCCTTTTTGTTAACCCCACAATGATGACTTCTTTTAAAAATTCACCTGTGACGTGAAAAAGACTGAAACTTTAATTTAGAACTAGAGTGTACGCACTTCACTGGCTATCTTCTGTCACAAAAGCAGCCAGGAACAGCTTAAGTCTTACACAACCAGGGAACAATTATGCAAAGTGACTTTGCACAATCAGGTATGTGTGCTTTTGGAAGTAACACCTCAAGCGGGACACAAACTTCCATTACTGCCATTCCTTCGGACTGTCCCTCACGTGCAGAGCTTTCACTAAGAAAATAGTAGTCTGTACCACGGGTTGCATTTCCATCCTAAATGGGTGCCCAAATCATTTTATACCCTTACCATTCTATTTATCAACATTTTTAATACAACACTATGCCCTGTATGTATTGCAAAATGGAATATTAACAGGTAATGCAACAATTGCAATATTCCAAGACCAACTTACCGCATTGTTGGAACATACAGACCCAGCAAAGAGAAACTAGCATGGAAATGCTACAGATTAAGTTAAATGACATATCAGTGTGTTCTGTACACACACACACAAAAGGGAACCTACATCTAAGAAGTTTCATGAAGCCATCACCTTCAGAGACATGCCACAAATTCAGTGGGTCTCTAGGCAAAGCAGAGAGTACGTGCAAGGGGAGCCTACTGAAGGGCAGAAGGCCCAAGTTAACTCCTTTTCCTCAAACTTGTCAATTCTTCTAGAAAGCCTAGAAGAAGTGATGCAAGTTAAGCAACTGCAAATACGAACACGTTCTCTGTACACGAACGGCATTTTAGTAATTTCTTGTTTGTCGAATTTTAATTCTGTAGATTGCTGTACAAGGAGGTAACAGATCTTGAGAAACTTTAACCTTGACAGATTTTCTCTTCTCAGCCCACAGCTTTATTTTTTGATTCATGACAAAGAATGAGGACATTGGTAATGACTCCAGAGGTCAAATTTACTGCCTCTGCACTGTGTCTTACTTCAGCAAATAAAGGATGAACTTTGAACCTAAACCAATTTTACCCTACTACTCCCCTTGCTCTCACATTAATTTAAAAAAAAATATTAATGTGCATCTTTTTTTTTTGCTTCGAAATTTAATTCATTAGTGAAAACATGTTAAGACAGATTTAATTATTACTTTCAAAAAGACTTTCTGAATCTATTGCAAAACTTATCTTTCAGAAAAGGTTGATAAACTGGATCATACTCCCAGCGCATCATGGATTAGAGCAACTAGAGAATAACAAATGAGACTGCATGTGCTGACAATCTGAATTAATTGTATGGAATGATGTTTGATCAGCCTGGCAAGATCAGTCTTAAGTGTAAGATTATGGAAAGACCTGCCTATCCCAGAAGTAAGCATTGTAATCATAGATGGATTAAACAGTCCATTTCTTAAGTACATGTGTGTGTGTTTTGCCTGAAGAGATTTCAACTGAGCCTCTGGAATGCTGCTGAGTTTTCCCTACATGCTTCACCTGGGCTCAGGGACACCAGAGAAGTTTAAATGTTTTTCAGTTTAAATTACTTGCACTTGCCATTACTAAACTTAATATCCTATCATGCTACTTGTTCAACAGCCTTACTCGTTCAGACCACATGCTCCTTGGCCACCTTTAGTTTTTCATGGACTAAGTAATTATCAAACACAAGTTTTGGTGCCTTGGTGTTTGTTTTGATTGTTTCATTGTGGTTTGTGGTTTTTTTTCCCAAGCAATTGATGAAAATTTAATAACAGTTCTAATTGCACATTTTTGTGGTCTTCTAGTTTGGGGAGTTTTGTTGTTTAATTTTTTTTTTCTGAAAAGGCTATTAACTCATTCATTTTGATTTTTATTTCTTTTGGTTTGAAAAGTTTTCACACAAGAAACTAAAGAAAAAATATCACAGATTACAAAATGGCTTCTGAAAATCAACTCTTCTCAAGCACTTTTCCTTATTGTGGGGTAACACACAAAAAAGCTAGGCCAAATCATCTTTTAGAACAGTTATGTTCATTTTTCCTTATAAACTGTTTGTGATAAGACATTTTTTTAGATTTTTTTTTTAATTGGAAATAAAGCACAGGTGGAACTTGGTGCTTCCCTTCTCCAGATGAGATCCAGACAAGTGTCTGAGTCTCACTGTAAATTTTCTCTAATGAGAAGCAGCAGATCAGCCACTTTATTCTTAATGTAATACCTCATATTTTTCCATCTAATTCTGATGACTTCTTAATAACTTACACCTTCAGCCTATTTTGAAAGGTAACTGTATTAAATACTGCACTGGTTGTTAGGTGAACGCCCTGATTTTCTGCTATAATATGTTTCTTTCTGAAATGCAGGATGCAAACTAACTCATTTCTATAAACTCTTACCCTCCAAAGTGAGAACATTAGCTTTAGAAAACGAAAGGTTTCAATAATGGAATTCTCTTTTCTATTAACAGATTAAGACCTCACCTCCTCGTTATTTACTTTATAATTCACAAGTACCTTCTCTTTTGGAATACCTTTGTTCTATACACATCATGCTTACCATCTGACTACTTCAGCTGTTGTACTTCATGAAGAAAGTCCACCATAAACTGCTACCCCCAATCCTCTAATCGTTCATATTTAATTTATTTACACCCAGTAGCAATTTGTATTCCTTGTAGACATTGAAATGTTGGTACCTTAAAAAAATCATGGGTTTAGTAAATGTGCGCAACAAGAAAAGTGCCTGTTTGTTACCCACCTACTTGACAAAAAGAGTCTATTACATTCTGGAAATACATTTATTTATTGACAAGATCTCAAGCTTGTCTGAAACCATCCATCTAGAATATACATTTCAAAAGCGTATTTGTACATCAAAGACAGGTACAATAATAACACTTTGTTAGCTAAATTACAAGTTAACATCTTGATTTGGTTAGTAATCAAAATTCAGATTTACAAGAAAGTCCTCAGTATTTACATTCAGTAGGACCTCCAGTCAGTGGGGGTGAAGAAAGGTTTGTCTCACATAACGATCCTGCTTGTGAGGGCCATGCCAGGAGAATGTGACTCACCTAAGCTCTGATTCACAAGGCGATCAACATTTTTGTAGCCCAAAGTCACCTGCATCTTTTTGTTGCTCCATAGCACAGATCCAGCAGCCACCACCTGATCCGCTTCATCACTTTGTCACATAAAAACTGTTCCTGCTTCCCCTATATTTGCGTTTGCTTGTATCGCAACTACTGACCCCCGATGATTGGTCCTGTAGCACTCAACGTAGCCGTCTCTACATCCAGTTAGTTGGAAGTTGCCATTTTTACTCCATTTCAGCTCTCTGGTAATCCAGAACTCCTTTTCTACTATGCTGCCCTTGCTCCATCATATATGAAGTTAGGTCAAAGCTACAAAGCTCTAATGCTGCCCAAGGATGCCAGCCTACTTCTGTTGCGATGCTGGCCACCATTAGACTACCCTGCAGCCGAAGAAGGGGAACAATGCTCCAGCCTCTCCCCTTTTTCCAACAACCCGCTTGCCCTACAACTCCCTCAGCCCTAGATACCCCATGGGATTTCAAAGGGCCTCCAAACACTTCCAGGGAGGAACATGCCACCATCCACAGAAAAGTACATGCCAAAGCTGACCCGGCTCCAACTCACTCCAGCTAGGTCCATGGCCTCCCATACCTTTGGGTGAAGGATTCTGCTACAAGCTCCCCTAAATAACAATATTGTTCGCTCTTACATTTCGCGTAAGAGTGATGTACAAATGCCTACAAGAGTGTAGCTTGTAGATTTGTGCAAAGGCCCTGAAGGTAACAAACATGAAGAACAAAGTGGCATTTAAAGACAGGGATTTTAAACTACATATACTACTGCTGCCCACTTGCAACAAGCTGTTTATGTGACTTGCTTTTATCTTTACAGGATTTTAGAATACTTATTGACCCCCTTCTGCCTTTGGCCTATCATTGCTCTGCCCAGTCTTGTCTCACAGAATCACAGAGTATCAGGGATTGGGACCTTGAAAGATCATCTAGTCCAATCCCCCTGCTGGAGCAGGAACACCTAGATCAGGTCACACAGGAACGTGTCCAGGCAGGTTTTGAATATCTCCAGAGAAGGAAAGTCTACAACCTCTTTGAGCAGCCTGTTGTTCCAGTGTTCCGTCACCCCCACCGTGAAGAAGTTTTTTCTCGTATTTAAGTGGAACCTCCCGTGTTCCAGCTTGCACCCATTACCCCTTGTCCTATTATTGGATGTCACTGAGAAGAGCCCGGTCTCACCTCCTTTCATCCAACTTTGAGACAGTCAGGCTCCTGCCGATCTGATCATTGCCTTCCAACAAAGGCAAACTGAGCCACTTCGACAAATGGTTTTTATTCATAGCCGAACACAGAAGTCAGAGGAATTTTTTAAAAAATACCTGGTGAAGGCACCAAGCCTTGCATTCTCCACACTATCCAATAGGACTCACTGTGGAATAGTACAGCCTGGAAAGGGCATCTGACCTGACGTTTACTTTCCCTTGAGGCAGCAACTGAACCACAGAGGACAGGCAAGTCACTCAGACTCAGGCACACAGTAACAACGCTGTGACCCTCTACTATCAGGCAGCTGCAGTTGTATCGTCATGCTCTCTGGCTAATCCCTGGACACAGCAGACTGGCCAAATAGTGCAGTACACGACCTGCTTCACATGGCAGAAATGCACACCTCAACCTAGGTCAGCACCTCCTGGCTCAACCATTCATACAGCTTTTAAGAGTCAAATTACCAGCTGCGTTATTATATTACTGGCATTGTAATTTACAAGAATCACCCCTCCTCAGTGCTGCAAGAGAAGCAACTATCTTGAAGGAACAGCCAGTAAATGCTGGAGCAAGCATTAAGAACTTCCTTGTATTACCTACTTATATCCCACATTTGGAACTTACCATCTTTGCTCATCTCCTGGACAGTCAACTTTCTGCCCTTGCACTTCTGTTCAAACCAGTTTAGCTGCTTAGATGTCTACATGCCAACCTGGGGAACTGAGATGAGGTCCAAGCATCTCCCCAGTCACGGATAACATTAACAACAACCCACACACCAAGGGAGTCATGGGATATGCACTCCAGAAGGATCACAAGAATTCAGCTAGACTGCTAATGCTAACACCAAAATCGTTGGGATTTTTTCTTGAGTCAGTCAGCTCTCACTAAGGGCTGATGACGTGCAAGCGAGCAGCACACAGATATGACCATGTCTACTAGCTAGCTGCAGCTTCTTAGTTTTGACTAGTTATGGGTAGACAGGCACAAACAGCTAAGAAGGAGTAACAGGAAACTGTAGGGAATAAACTGAAGCTATTTCAAGTCATGCACCGGCTTGAATGAAGAAGTCAAGTTTCAGCCTTTACTGAGGGGTGACCTACTTCCAGCATCTCCTTCTTAAGAACAGGAGAAGAAAAGTATGACCAAAAGCCAGGCACACTGCAACACTCAATCATAACTTGAAATCATTTGGTCATGAAGACAAGCCCTTAAGCACGTAGTTCCAATTTAAAACACAAGTTATATATACAGTTCAATTAAAACACTTCCACATTCCATTTAAGCAAAATAGATTTTATCAGAAAGTTACACAAACCCAAAAAGCTTTTTCAAAACCATACTTTATTTTTAAAGGCTAAGAGAAGTATTCAGAACTATATTTCTTCAGCAAAAAAGATTCACATTTTGTTCTGCAGGGTCATTAGCATAAGAAAAAGCATTTGGGGATTTATTTTTTGCAACTGTTGTTGAGTTCCTACACCAATCCAGACTTATTAAACAATGGTGATATCCGTTATGGCTTAAGATACAGAATTACAAAAGAGTAACACAAACATTGAGACTCAAGCGATGAACAGGTAACTATGGTCATTTTTTCCACAGAAAGGTAATGTTTTAGCCAAGACAAAGAGAAGCAACAACTGTGTTTATGGGTAGACAAATCAACTGAACATCATCAACACACACACACTGTTTCAAGGATACCCATGCCATTAACCCCAAAGTGTTAGAAAAATGGTCTGTCTGCTCCACTTGCTTCACCTTTTACTCCGTACCCCAAGCCTCAAAAACCACGGAATTCTGAAACCATGACAACAGCTTTTTGTTTTGGTTTAANTTTTAAAGAAAACAATACAAGAAGAGATGGAAGACTACAGTATGCGGTGAAGAAAGAGTCATCATCTCTAAAGAGACAGCAGGACTTTGGCCAACAAATTTTAATCGGTAAGCAGGTAAGGACTCAGACTTAGAACAGAGCTGCAATTTTGTTGGGTACTCTCCCCTTCACCGATTTATAACTCTGCATTTACATGTTCTGGATGGCTTGCATTCAGTAGGACAGAGGTAGTGATGGGAACAAGATTCCTGATTCCTTTCCTAAAGTTTCCAAATAGATGAAACCTGGTAAGCATGGCCCCAAGGAAGGGCGAGTGCAACCAGCGGAGGACCTGCCAACTGGGAAAGGACAAGAGCACAAGCACAGACAATAAGCTGCTCTCCCATACCCAGACTGAAAAATAAAATGTTATGTAAAGGTGCTGGACAAAAATTGAGCAAGTAAGAAAACCTCTGCGGCCTCTGCAATATGGACTTCATGCCAGGTTGTGCAAAGGATGGGACTGTACCTTTGCTGCACAGTTGTGGTGATCGAAGTATTACATTATTTATAGTACTGCCAGAAGTTCCAGTGTGTAACTAGCTAGCATAGTTATGATTTTAACAGCTGTATAAAGTCAGTAACCCATTTAAAAAAAAAAACCAAAAACAGACAGACTTGTCTTTGCAGACAGTTCCCTTATCCAGTTAATTCTTAAGATTTGTCCCACCTTTGCTATTTGTGACTAGGCCAACTTTTCTGTCCTAAGGGGGTCAAGACAGACTTCAAATCTTAAAGTTCCTTCCTCCTGTCTCACTGAGACTTAAAAAAAAAATCCAAAATAACACAGGAGCAGGTTTTTATCTTCCACTCCTGGAATATCATAATTTCTTACAGGAGCATTCATTTGAAGGAAACTGTCTGTAATACTTATAATAAAAGGTTGCAACTCTTGGACAAGGAGGGATGGTTGAACTAGGTCATCTGAATATAATTTGGATGTCATAAACCAATCACTGAATAAAGTCAACATTTGGGGCTAGAGAGCAGTTCTCCTTTGAAAACTCCATTTCTCTTAAGAGGATCAGAGGTACAATGGTTTGTTTTATTGCAACACTGGCTAGCTAAATCCAATCCTTCCCATTCAGATATGATTTTGAAGAACCAAGGATTTTATGGTTTACTGCCAAATTTGGCAGACAATTTGCTGATGAGATTCATGACCTTGGGATTGTTCTGGTACTTGGACATATTTGCTGGGTTCTGGGCAACATCTTGGAACGCAGCCATAACTTCTGGATCCTGCAGAACAAAAAGCAAAATAATTAGGGCATCAAGTCTATGAAAGTTAGTGGTTATGTGGTTCCAACAGGAATCTAGTCTTGCTCAGCTTTTCACATGACAAAAGTAGATTAGAGTTTTGGGCAAGAGGTCTCTAAAGAGAACTCAGTAACACAGTGCACAGTATTAAAGTTTGCATCAGTAGAGTCATTACTGAACTTAGTACAGTAATAGCACAATGTATGAGAAAAAGGGTAAGATCTCTTTTTCTCCAAAACAGGAGCCAAACACAGCCACACCTACCACATTACTTCTATTCAGGCATCTTCAAATGCATTTTGAAGGATGCAGGAGATGTATGTGTGTAGCATGCACAATAGGATAACCCTCCTCTGAGCAGTAACCGCTACTCATCCCTTTCACCTCTGTTCCTTCTAGCACCAGAAACTTGAATCTGCTGGAGTGTGAGCAAATGATGCGGCCATGTTTGGCTTTTAAAAATGCATCCAATTCTCAGTCCTTGCCCATCTCCTCTGAGAAATCACAAATGGAATTGAACGTTGTTATCTCAGCATCACACTGCTGCAGTTAATAAACCCATTCAGATACACATTAAGTTGGTATTCTTTTGATCACTGACTTTAATCTTCTCCATTTAGCATGAGATGCATTAATATTCTTTTCCCTGTATTTTTTGTGCACCTTTGGCCTCCATTAAACTAGAATTGGTTTAACTCATTTCACACGTGCATGCTCTGAACAGTGCCCTTTAATAAATACACACTGCCTGATTTTACGTCTCAGCCTGGAAAAAAACTTCCGTTATAAGCAACTTCCGCAAAGATTCAAGCTTTCTTTAATCCAGCTAAAGTGCAAGCAGTTTATTATGTGCAATACAAATAATCTGCATCAGCTGTAATTTCATTTGCTGTTCTTTCTAGCACATTTAAGTAATTTCACTGAAACATACAATCTTCCCTAGACTTCCAGCTGTCTGCTGCTGCAGATGTATTCTTTGGAAACCATCAAAACTCAATTGGTGCCCTAAAAGTTGTCTGTGCTACAGTAACACTATCTTGTATCTATCCTACCATCAGGCACAGACAAAAGCTGTTCAACAAGTCTGACCCAAAATTGCATTTGGTAGGTGTGGACTCCGCTGACATCACCCACATCGTTCAGTCACGCTTTATACACGCTGGGAACCAAGAGTCAAGTCTTATCTCTAGTCAGAAGAATTTACAAATGTTTTGTCCCCCTTCCAAAAGGGAATCTGCAAAGTCCATGAAAAGCAGGATGCTGACATTCAGAAAACAGACACTAGACATTCTCTCCACTTTACAGGATTCCTATGCAAAGAAAAAACAGGCAATGAAAAAATTCACTTTCTTGAATTTCCAATTTCAAAACACGGCACATAGCTGTAAGGATCATGTCGTGTTGCTAAATCTTTGTTCTGGATTCATACGCAGCAAATACAAAGCTGAGGAAGCTTAGTCACTGGTTTGTGTCAAAAGCACACCAAAATGAATGTTAACTTTCCAATTTAACACTACATGTTTTATGGTCCTGAAAATTCACAGCATGTAAAATATTCTGTACTTGTGCAACTCCCCAGAAGCCCTAAACGATAGACTAGGTTTATAAATGTGTTTGACACACCCAGGGTTTCACATTGATGAGCATTATTATCTGAACAAAGTTTAAAACTGAAGATACCAACACTTTCATAGGGAAATATTTAGTACATAAAGCAGAATGGGAACCGTTGTGTAAACATCCAGTTTTCTAACACTGTAGTTTTCACCTGCAGAAGAATGAAAAATACTTCTAAGGAAGAAGTTATTGCTATTCTTTTTTCCAGCTTAACATTTTGGTGGAAGTCTGGGTCTAACATACAACTATACGTCAAATAAGGAATTCACAGGTTCATCTTACACATCGCTCCTTTTGAAAAGAACTTCTATTTGCCCCATGACAGCTGTCATTTTGTGTTCACAGAAAGCAGTGCACACGCACCAATACTACTGTTCAGAAGACATGAAAAGAAAGGCAACAGAAGTTTTGCCACTTTGAGTCTTTTACACATAAAAGACTAGTATAAGCCACAATTGGAAGGAAAAAAAAAAAAAAAGAATGAAATATCCTGAAGACAATTAAATCAGACTTTTGTAACACCCCAGATAACCTTTGTAATAGCCACCAGCTACCGTGATCTGACAACATACCCATAGCTGCACTGAGCAAAAACCAAACAGTAGAAACTCTAGTCTGAAGACAAGAGTAGAAACTCTTTCAACACTAGAGTTTACACTGCCAATTCAGAGAGGACCAGAACAGTCAGGTAGACAGCTTAGGAAAAGAAGGCAGTATGAACATAGGTGAAATGCTGGATGAATCATATAGATATTTAAAGTTTATACCTCTTTGGTCAGTGAGAGACTCAAGGCTTTGCTCACAGGTTCTACGTGTTAAAGCCTGCCTGCATTATCAGAAAACACTGTCAACACATTCTTGCAACAGAGTCCTACAATATGTCGGGGCACATAAACAGCACACAATGGAGTCTTCTTAAAGGGATGTGGCAAGCGCTTAGTATTAGCCGCACCTCAAAGCTCTGTTTTCAGCAACTCTAAATTTCAAACGCCTGTATTACAGCATAAATTATCCAGGTAATGAATAAAACTACAAACCATGAAGGGTTTTTTTGGATGGTGTGGATGCAAGTCTACATTGCTGACTGTGGCAGCCTAAGTACAGGTGTTTCCAAACACCAGCAACCATTAAGGGAATGCATAAACTTTTGTATGGCAAGTGATGTCTTGTTTGTGATTTCAGGGCATACCAAATAAGGGTCCCCTATGATGCTTTTATTTAGATCAGGATATAGATGCTTTATGAGCTGAGACCCACAACACGCAACCCACAGCAATCCAGAAAAAGTAACAAGACACTTTATGATACTAGTATAGAAATGTAACCATGTAAGCTCAGACTTCTAGCCCACCTGCCCCTAAAACTGATGTTATCAGATATATGTTCTACTTCATCTGCTGGAATACTTTCCTTGTGTACAAGCAGACATGACATTGAGCAATTAATTAATTGAGCAATTACTCAAGCTTAGTGGAGAAGTTTTTTGAACATAAATTTAGAAAATTCCAGATGTAGAACTATTCTGATACTATTTTGCCTCTGGTAAAAACAAAACACTTAATCCCCTGAAGAGAAAAGCAATTCTCATCTCAATATTATTGTAATATATTGTGTTGCAACAATATTAACAATCATTTTTTTGTTTGTACATAGTTATCTCACCACAATCTGTGTGTATTCAAAAAAGGAGCAAATGAATTACACTGTGTGCAAAATAACCATTTAAGAGATTCAAAAGACATGAATAACTATGTAGCACTTAGTTTTGTCTGTCATGGGTGGGGAGTAGGGGAAGAAGAGAAAGGGGGGCACCTCTAATTAAGCTCCTGTCAGTTTGAAAAATAGCTTACATTGATTCCAGACAGTCTGGTGCCACACACAGAAGAAAGTTTCGCAACAAAAATAAGGAACTAGCCCATCACTATCCAGGTTACATCCTTCTTTCTTCCCTTAGCTCATTAGCACTGTTCTTCCCATTCAGAACAGCTTTGATTTTAACAGACACTCACCTGCATGGCTGCAAGGACTTCTGGGTCACTGAGAATCTCGTTGAGACCTGGCATACCTGCCATTCCTGGCATACCTCCAGGCATAGCCCCAGGAAATCCACCTGCAAACCCAAGACATGAAGAATGGATGATGAAATACATTTAATTCATCTACGCAGTGGGTTACAGAGAGACTAAGACATAACTCCTTTGCCACACCTCTAAAGGTGTGTCGTCCATAAGGCTACAGCTGCTCTGCTGAACTGAAAGCACCTTTTCTTTCTGTGAAGACCTTTCATCCATCTACATTTTTAAGTCATTTAACTGGGAGGCTTGTAATGAGCTTCAGGTTCTAATACCTTGTACACAGGTGCAGTTATTTGTCTGGTTAACTGAAACTGAGTAGTTGTCAAGCATGGGAAGATCGATTTTGAATGCCTGGGGTGAACAATTCCAGGCAAAACCAGATCTGTATTTTCCAGACACATTCTGCGTTTGGTAGGAACTTTAGGTTTGAAAAAGCTGTGCCACCAAAGAAAGAAAAACAATCCCTGAAACAAAATGCCTGAGGTCTGTTTTTGAATCCTTAATCAGCAGCTACTCCAGCTGTGCTGAGCAGGGTAGATATGGTCTCTCTGGTTCCCCTGACAAACTGATCTGTTTGGAGCATGCACACAGCCTACCTCAGTCTTTGAGAGCTTTAGTACTCTTTCATTTCTCCTCAATTTATTGTACCCAAAAAGAACATGGAAAGTCAAATTTTTCATGGAAATGTTAAGGAACAGCTTTTCTATAAGGTAAAATACACTACCTCCTTTGAAAATACTATTCTGTTTAAAAATAGCTTACAACCAGCAGAGATTTCCTTAATAGTCAACCCAATTTTTCAGCTTTAAAATTGTTGTTCTTAAGCAGAATGGGTCCAAGACACCCTGGGTAATTTAGAAAACATTTTTATACTAGTTTTTCAGCACATGTTATTAATCAAGTACCGTACCTTTGTTTTCTTCTCAGATCTAAATTTTTTCATTCTGTTATCCATCATTATTGTTTGCTGTCCTCTCTCTATCTGCTACCCAGCATCAATCCTCTTTAAGAGGCAGAATCCCATCCCTCTTCCCACTAGCAGTCAAAGTTCTGTAGACAAGTTCTACACTTCATAAAATATTTTTTGCTCTAAGAACAAATGCTATAAAAAACTGTGGTTATAATACTCCACATGGAAGCATATAAGCCTCCAAACTGTCACCTCTACTTCAAGTATTGGTGCTTTAAAACAGAATACCTGGGAAGCCGCCTGGGAAGCCACCAAACTGAGCTCCTCCTGCCTGTCGTCTTGCTTCTTCCTCCTGCAGATGAAAGCACATCATTCCACACAAAGCAATGGAACTACAGCATGTTTTCTACAGCTTAAGTGGTTTTAGGAAGGAAAAAAACCCACATAGCTGAGACTGTTTCAAGCAGGTGGGCTATTGCAATAAGCAAACAAAACATTCTACTATGTATAAAACTACAGACAAGAAACAGCAATGCCTGCTCTTACTTTAGTACATTTCTGCAGATATGTCTACTCAGTATGAGCTGTAAGATTTAAGCCAGTATGTTTAGAGTATACAAGTTCATCTGACATTCCTGAAAACAGGGAACTTGTATCCTTGGAATAAATGCAGGGCAGATTCCTACGGAAAAAGTGATGCTTTAACAGCTGACACTTAAGTGTAAGTCATGACATGTCCCAACATCTTGTCAACAAATTGTCTGATGTGCTAAAAAGCAGCAGTGGCTCACTAACACTACAGTTTACAGTAAGGCGTATGATGACAACTGCAGTGGTTCATAGGACTCAAATGTTCAACAGTTTGGGCTCAGGGGTGTTCTTGTTTTCCAGTACGAACACAAATAAGCTTCAAGCTACAGTTGTTTCCAAAAAATATTTAAATACAGAAACTTAATGGTTATTTGAACTATGTGCTCTTCCAGCTGTTGTCCCTCTCTCCAATCTTTTGGAAGTGTTGACATGGAGCAAAGGAAAGCACAAGAAGAAAAAAAGCATTCAGCCTATACAACAATTTACCTCTGGTCATCTTTGACTTTAAAACCAACTTGATTGCCTGAAGTTATATCTGCTGCAATACCGTGCATCTTTATAATGGATGCAAGAGCCTCTGTACATACTTCTCATACTCTTTTCTCTGCTTTACCACATTTTTGTTGTGTATCTCTACAACTATCTGTACTCAGTTTGCCTTCCTGTGTTTTCATTTCTTCTGCATCTGAAGCTCGTACTGTTTGGTGCATCCTGATCCTCAAAAAGTCTGAATCTGAATATTGGCTCTATTTACACATTAACTTCTAATTTAGATTTAGCAAGAACAAATGTATACAAACACAGCAAGTAAACCAGGAAGCCTGTGAAAAGGCACTGTCCATGTACAATACAATATTATTGGACTTGATGATCTTAAAGGTCTTTTCAAACCTAAACAATTCTGTCGTTTGTTTTTAGCTCCTCAACTTACATTTTTAGAACTACCTCCCACACCCAACATTATTAAAATATGAGTAGAGCATGAAGAAAAAGCAAGCAAACCGTCAGAAAGTGAGGAAGGGAAGCGAAGTATTATTTAAATTAAAAACCTCCCACTTTGGAAGACTTAAGTACTTGAATTGAAAACTATTTTGGCACAGTACACTCCTACAATAAGTGACGTCTTTAACTACAGGATTAGTAGAAATTCTAGGCCCTGTTCTTGTCATAAGCAATAAAAGCGGATGCACTACCATCCTGCCTTTTCCAGATTTCATTATTGGTCAAGTAACCTAGACAGAAATCAATTCTCTAAAAATTTAATTCCAAGACTTAAAAATTACATTAATTCTTCTGTGCAGTTCATTTTAAGCAATGCTCTCCAAATTATTAAAAATTTTTAAAGCTTAAGTATTCACCCTTTGTGCTCTCTCATGCTCTTCCCGTGCCTTCTTCACTCTTTCCATTCTTTCTTTGATTTCCTTTTCTTCACGCTTGCGCTCATATTTTCGGCGATGTTCAGCAATTTTCTGAGCCTGTTACAATAGAATACCAAGATTGCATATACATTTCTAGCATACCACATGGCGTATTTCAATACAAAAGTAAGTGTAAGCGTAATCATCTGCTTTTACCCATTTATAAAAATAAGATTTGACTTCACATCCTTAAAGACCTTTTGTTTTAGGAGTCATTTGCTACTTCCTCTCTATGGCAAACAGTTACTCATGTCTACTAAGCCCGAACAGGATTCACTAGAACATGCACTCCAGTATATGGGTTTGGGGTTTTTTTTTTGGCTATAGAGTAATTATTGACTATAGAGCTCTGTGACTTGCACCACAGTTCAGTCAGAACTCATATATGCAATCATGTCACATCCCTTCATACTTTTATGCTGAAATATTAATTTCTCCAGGGCTAAAACCAGCAGCTGCCCTGGAAAAGGAAATTTTTACTGGCACAGCAACAGGAAGTATAATTCCCCCAGCGTACAGATGTGCTTTAGGTAGTGCAATTGCTGTTCTAGATGCCTTTGCAGCACACACAGCTAGACATAAGCAGATCAAAAAAATACCTGAACCAGACCAATAAAAGACTGGTAGAGAGAAAGTTTCCTTCCTATTATTAACTTTTTTTCAAGTCTACCACATCTACAATCCCAGCAGAGTAGAGTAGTTAGCGATAAACTCTCCAAGACTCCTCTTTCAGGGCTCATTACCAACAAAGCACTAACTATACCACTGCTTTCCTAAAATCAGAATGTATCCTTACTCCACATTGCAAGAAATGGTTCATGATTTTACAAATTGTGGATGATGGTCATCTTACAACACTTCTGTAACTGAAGAAAATAGAGAAATCAAGGGTAAAGAACAGAGATACTACTACCAAAATGGACATTCTTCCATTCTTTCAGACCACACTTTAAATAAAGAAATGATTTTGTAAGGAGTGAAGTGTCGATACAACTTATTTTAGCTAGGAGATATTCATTCCGTGCCACATAATTCTTGAAATACATCCATGCGAGAAAGCACACTGCAGGCACCAGGACTGACTGGTACCAAATGCAGCAGGAGTTGGCAGAACTTTATTTTATGGCCATTAAATAGTTCATTAAGAGAGAGATATGTTTTTTGGTCTTTTAATGAAATGTAAGAGTTTCTGAAGTTTTGACATTCATTGTTTCTAAGTATTTCTCAAAATTAACTAAGCATTTTTAGAATTTAACTCACACTTTTGGCTGAAAGTGCTACAAACTAAAAAGTGCTAGGAAAGCAGGAACTAAATAAGTTAAGTGAATGTATCATCTTCACTTATTAAAGATAAAAAAAAAAATATCACCCATGATTATCCACTTTTCCTTGAGCTACATAAACAAATTCCCCACAGTTCATAACTACACATGGTAACAGATGACAGAGATACTCTGCCGTTTCTGTGCATGGGCAGATTAACTGTGAAATAAAAGTCTCCCCTTGAGCCAAGCTTTAAGTACGTGTATTACAAAAAAGGTTGAGACCTAGGACCTAATTAGATTTACAACAGATCAATAGTCTCCAACACAGAAGACTAATAGATCGTAAGATGGTTTAAATTGATGTTTTGCTGGATACAGTGTCTTTTACAAAGGTGTGGTAGGAAAACTGAAAGCTGAAGTTATTAGACACAGGAATGTTGATGCCTGTGGTGGGTTAACCTTGGCTGGCTGCCAGATGCTCACTAGTACTGCTCTTTCAATTCGCTCTCTTCAACAGGACAGGGAGAGAAAGTGAGATGGAGAAGCTCCTGGCTTGAGATAAAGACAGGGAGCTCACTCATCCACTACCGTCGTGGGCAAAACAGACTCAACATAGAGAAGATTAAATTAATTAGATTAATATATTGCCCATTAAAAATAGAGAATAGTAAGAATAAGAAACAAATGTAGAACTAAAGCCACTCCGCTCCCCTTTCTTCCCAAAGCTCAACTTCACTCCTTTGTTCCCCACTGTTCTACCTCCTTCCCAAACTAAAACAGTGCAGGATGATGGGGGCTGTGAGCAGTTGGTAACACTGTACTTCTCCCTCTCCTTCCTCCTCACACTTGCTCCAGCATGGGATCCCACCCACAAAAGCAGTTCTTCACAAACTGCTCAAATACAGGTCCTTCTCATAGGCTCCAGCATGGGTCCTCCTCACAGGATACAGCCCTTAAGCAACAGCCTGTTCCACCGTGGGTCCTCCATGGGTTGCAGCTCCTGACAGAAAACCAGCTTTAACTACCGATATTGCCGACTGGCTCAGCTTTGGCCAGCAGTAGGTCCAGGTTGGAGCCAGCAGGAGCTGGTTCTGTCTGATACACGGACAACCCCGTGTCTCTTCTTCTAAGAGGTCAGCCCTGCAGTCTCCATCTCCCTCCAGCCTTGGCACTTTAAACCTGATATAATGCAACAGCTGTAATCTGTGGTCTGTCAACCGCTTTAAAGGAATGTGCAAAACAGATGAAAAAGCAAGCCTGCTATCAACAGTCCCACATTTGTTGCACAAAAGTTCTTCCTTAGAGGAATGCCGGGGTCAACCACTTGAGAACAGCTGAAAACTAGTCTGACAGTGATTATGCTGCCCTCAAGGGGTAGACTAATGAAAGTACAAATCACAGCAAAGTGCTTCCTTTGTAAGACATGCTTAGGATGAAGCTTTGATCAATTCAGAAACATTTTGAAAAAAAATCCATTATCACAGCACTCTCTTGCTCTTCTGAATGTTTCAGTCTAGAATCTAAAATGCCTGGCAAACTTCAATCACTTCAAATTCTTCTGAAGATTTTAAAAAAGGAACATATTATTTCATAGTCCCGTTATATGCCCAGCCCCGGAGACTCAATTTCTTTACACGCAGCTGTATACAGCTGTAATTGAAGACAGAAGTATTTATAAACTCAGTTTGAAGTGTAAGATGACACACAAACAAGTTCCCCCAAGACAATGCATACTGGAAGAATTTGAAGACAGCAACGTCACTCAAACAAATAGAGGAGGAACCGCCATTACGCCTCCCCACTTACTCTTGGTTGCACCTCCTTCAGCATGGCACTAGCATCTTCATCATAATCCAGTTTACAAGCTAATGCAAGATCATGAGCAGCCTCCTCCCAGTGACCCAGAAGTCTGGAATTCAGAAGACATGAACATTCAGAAAGAAAAAGAGAAAACTGAACTCTTACAGCTCTTCAAAATATTTACAACCATGCACCATTCAGTATTTTTACCTGCAGCTATATGGACTTACAGAAGTTTAAAGTTTAATAATCATGGTGTTTTCTGTAACCTGCACACTACAATACCATTAGATGATACTTGCTTTCTTCATACAGTCTCTTTCGTTAAGATAACAATTACGGAAAAAGCCCTCAGTCAGCTATTGTTGTTGTTTTCCAAGAACAACGAGAATCTAACAGGGAGAAGTTACCCTACCTAAACACATGAAGCACAGGAATAAAAATAACTCTGCACCATTAGATGCATGTTCAGTGTAAAACTACACATTCAGTGCTGTGTACAAGTCTACATCACTGCAACCTCAAGCTTAAACGGACTCTCTTTACCCAGCAACCAAATAATCCCAGGTAACTGGATGCACTATGTCTTAGTTGAAAAGTTCATTACAAGCTACTGTGCGTACTTCTTAATGATTCATTTATAAAAACCCTTGAAAATCAAAAATTTAAACAAATGGTAGTATTCCTGAACGGTCAAAGCACTTCTGCTTACAGAACCTTTAATCCAAACTCTGTTGTCACCCTTCTCTCTCTTGGCTTCATGGCATTTATTAGAAGTGTAGACATTAGCAAACTACTCTCTCAACACTGTTTAAAATGCCTTTTTCTTGGGTCAGTTCTGTTAGCATTTACTACTTCTTTCCCCCCCCCCTCAACAGACTGTAAGAAGCATCACCATATTATTATTTGGAGGATGATTTACTG
>VXBJ01005127.1:134032-174325 GCA_013400055.1 Nycticryphes semicollaris
CTGGCTCCGCCCCGCTGCTGCGCAGTGGCGGGAACGTTCTAGAAGCGGTGGTGGCCAGGGGGTGGGCGAGGGCTGACAGGTGCAATATTGTTGTGTGTGTCCTCCCGTCTCCCTTTGTCGCCCGCCTCTCTTCGCTGATATTGTCCCACTGTGACGTGGGTTCCTCCTCGCATCCCTTACTACCAGCGAGACAGGCTACCGCCGCGGGCGCCTATGCTAGTGGCGTCAGCGCTCGTTGATGGCGTCATCGAGCGGCGCGGTGGCGATGGAAGGTCCCGCCAGGCCGGGCCGAGCCCCGCGCCAGCCTCTTTCCTGGGACATGTGGCGTCTTCCGGCCCAGGGGCTCGTGGCGGCGGTGAGAGGCCGGCGCGGCTTCTCAGGTCAGAGACTACCTACACACGCACGCCTTACGGCACCTCAGCGGGTCGGTGTCGCTCGGGCCTTATCTAGGCCTACGTCCCCGGGCTGTGGTTAACTGGCTGTCCGTCCGGGGTATGCCAGGTGTTCCCGCCGCTTAGAGCCTTCTCCACCAGGGCGGCGGGCGGGCCGTGACGCCGCCCCCGCGGACGGTTCGCTGTGGGTGCGAGGGGCGGGGGAAAGCGACTCGCTCAGGTCACGGTTGCACTCGGGAGAAGAACGGCTTGTTTACGTGAGAAAGAAAGCAGTAACTCTAAGAAAGCGGAAAGCTTCTTGCCATCTTCAAAACATTGCTTTATTCAATGACTTTTATGTTCCCTTGTGTCGTTGCAAGGTATGCGATTTGTTTTCTCTGTAGGTGAAGAGAAGCAATGAAAACCCTCTCTTTTTACAGCACAAAAGGCTGTAACTGTATTTCACTGCCTAAGTCTCCAGACTGTTACTCCAGTCAGTCATCAACATAGTGAATGCTTCATGTTGTGACTATCAGTTGTCACCCATAAGTAATCTTTAGTTAGTGGCTAATGATACTGGCTTCCACAGAAAATCCATGGTCTGTATGCTCTGCTATAAATTTTTGAGTGTCAGCCCCCTGAAAAGCAGGCAGCTGCGCTGTTTCTGTTACGCTTGCATATGCCAGTGAAGAGTTGATTGTCGTTTGTCCTAAAAATCCAGTGCCATTGCTATGGCAGCATGAATTGCTTTTGTAGTAGACGCATGGTAAGTGACAAAAAAAGAAAAAGAGAAGCAGTTTCAGAAACAAGCTGGTAGATGTTACAAAACTGATTGCCATCTCTTCCCATGTCTGATTTTCTATCTAGGCACAAACAATTGTGACACAAAAAAGCGTGACTGAGAATTACAAAGTGGGTGAAGTTTGTGACAATCGTATTTGGTTTTCACTTTGATCTTATTGTGCACATCCCCAGATCCCAAATGCACATTTGTAATTCTCTTTAAAACTTGTCTGCTTTGGATGCATGTGAATTTGGAAGAGGGATACATAACTGTATGCTGAGGAACAGTCTTCAGTTTGGCTAATGCTACTGTCAAGTAAGGTAAATACAGGACAGAGATTCTCAATAATGTTTCATACCAAAAAAATAGCATTACTATATAAACCCGTGGAACTGGAAAGACGTTGAAAACTGGTATTTGAAGTGTTTTTCCAACTGTTGTTGGAACTCGTTGTTCCGTACGAGTGGTATTTTTGAAGACATAGTCAAGAAGAGATGACATACAGGCATTGTGCGTTGAGCCCTGCAGTGTTTGAGGAAAGCAAGGGAGGGAGAACAAGCGTAGAAATTGGGCATGTGCAAACCGATATAGGTCTCTGGGGTTTTTTTTTTGCTGGGTTGTCGGGTTTAGCATTAGCTATTTTCTTTCAATGTGTTTTATGAATAGTTGATCATTAGTTAAGTTCTGTATGCATTGTTTCCTGCTTACCTATTATGGTACATAACAAATTGAAGAGTTAAGATGGGATGTTTATGTCATATAAGGTGAATGAATGCTACCAAGAGTCAGGTGATCGGAGTATAATTCTGCAGTTTGCTAATTGAAAAGGTCTTTTACCTTGATGTGGTGCTTTGTTGTTTTTTTTTCTCTAGTTTGCAAGTCATGTGTTCTCCGACCATTTTCCATCCAGCCTGCCCAGCAGAAGAAGATTCCAAACCGATATTTGGGCCAGCCCAGCCCCTTCACACACCCACACCTTCTCAAACCAGGTGAGGTTCACACCCTCTTGGGTCTGATTGGCCAATCATGGGTATTCATTCTTGTTTCTATTTTGCAGAGACATCTAGGACAGATTATTGATTTGCGGTATCATACAGGTGTCTGTGATTTCAGCTCTCCATGATTACCTTCATTAGGCAGTAATTATATTTAGTAATTCATTTCCTTGTCTGAGATGATTCTGATTCCAAAAATAGGCTTCATATGTTAGCTTTTTATCTTTTTCTTGTGGAATGCTCTGTGTCGCTTACAAAACGCCGCTGGGGTTCCAAAGTGAGTTAATTGTCCTGCAAATACATATGATCTGTGTTAAGGGTGAGACCTTTGTGCAACCTTAACTGCCAGAATGCTTCACATCCAGTGTCTTGTGAGACACAAAACAAAGGTGTCATTCAGAACAGGAGATTGGGGAGACATTTACTGGTAGAAGGATACCACTTACCTAAAGAGCATGCCACCTTATGAGTATTCAAGCTGTGAGGAAAAGAAGAAAAAGAGCCTTGTGGCTATGAAGTTAGACAGTAGTGATGAAAGAGAAGCTGAGGTTGTGCAGTTCTATGAGATTAATGAGAATGAGCATATCGGTATGAGGTGACTGTGATTTTAAAAAAAAAAAAAAAGGAAATAAAAATATATTCATGAATATGTCCAGAAAAACATTCTGTTTCTGTGTTCTTTTTTTCATAGATAGATATACAGAGAGGACAGATGAACCATACACTTACATATTCAACTGTAGAATAATTCAGGTCAGAAGGAATCTTGTGAAGTCAGCAGGTCCACCCTTTGCTCAAAGCTGGGCTAACTTCAATATTAGGTTTTTCAGGGCACTGATTAACAGCTAACTGTAAATGAGGTTGTCACTGTAAAAGTACTCACAGCTGAATCACTGGAGATTAATTGTAGGTGCCTATAGTAATTTTCAGTTTAATAAAAGAGTGGTGTTTTCATTAAAATAATACAACATGGGTTTATGGCAAGTATTGTTTTTAAAAGCAAATACTTTTAAGGCAAAGAGAATTTCCATGATTTCCACCAAAAGACAAATGGGATTCCCAAGTTGCACCCTACTGCAGCTTCTAAGCTTCACTGGACTCTATGTGATAGAATACAGTGGAGCATAGGAAATTAGCAGTATAATATTGCAGAAATATGGGCTCAGATTGCATTAACACAATTTCTGTGTTCTCTGTCCTTTCTAGATCTACAGAATAAACCAAATTTGGTGGATTTAATTTTTTTTTTTTTTAAAAAAAGACACCAAATAGGTCTTGGGGGTGTATGGTGTAGGAAAGTTATAAAATGCAAATACACTGTATGTGATTTTCTTAAACTCACTTTGTCAAGGAAAAAAAAATCTGGATAGAACTTCCCCACACATGCAAGAGTCCACTTTCAGTACAAGTCAAATCTCAATTTTTATTCTAGATTTGTCACTGCATAATGAAGAGGAAGAAGAGACCGTGAAAGTAGAAAGTTAACAGTATGAAAGTGCAATCTGTGTTAAAATAGGGTATTAGCCAAAGTCCTGATTAAGAATTACAAATTAATTTAAATTATAGTTAAGGAGTCTCACATTTTTAAAAATACATACTTAAGATGTTGTTGGTCGTTCTTTCAACCTCAGTCTGGTTTTGGTGAGTATCTTGATCGCTGTCTTCATATCCCTTGTGACTGGTGCAGTTTCAAACGTGCTTTCATCTAAGAGATCATTTTTCAGTTAAGCGTCCTTGGGAATATAGTGATTGACTTTGGAAAAATCCTAATTGCTATTGAGAAAAGCTACATCTACCATGGAGAAGTTTCCTTCTCTTAATTGGAGTCTACTGCCAGTCTGCAATTTGTTGTTTCTTTCTGACTGGAGTCTTGTGACTGGTTAGATTCTGCACCGTCTGTGTTTCTGCCTCATCTCCCAGTATCTAAACCTTATGGTTTAGAACTAGTTACTTTATGTGCTGGCTTAGTGTGTATTTGAATAGACATTCTAGCTTTATCTGAGTACATTAATGCTCAACCTCAGGAGGTAATCTTCTGTTCAATGTCCAGATGCTGTAAAACCCATCACTTTTCAGCAGTCAAAGTCCAGTTTGCCTTGCCCCTTCCCTTTCTTTTACATGTTGTTCTGAAAACATCCATCTGTTTTGGACGCTTGTCTAAACCTACCGGGTTTTGTGATTTCTGCTTTTGCACAGAAATACATGAGAGAAAGTCTAATTTGTTAAAATAAATTTCTGTCTTAGCATGATGGAGGAGCAGATTGAGTTATTTGTTCAATATCTTTATCGATGATCTGGACAGGGGGATTGAATGCACCCTCAGTAAGTTTGCAGATGACACCAAACTAGGTGGGAGCGTTGATCTGCTTGAGGGTCGGAAGGCTTTACAGAGGGATCTGGACAGGTTGGATCAATGGGCCAAGGCCAATGGGATGAGGTTTAATAAGGCCAAGTGCCGGGTCCTGCATTTTGGTCACAACAACCCCGGGCAGCGCTACAGGCTTGGGGCAGAGTGGCTGGAAAGCTGCCTGGCAGAAAAGGACCTGGGAGTGTTAGTGGACAGCCGGCTAAACATGAGCCAGCAGTGTGCCCAGGTGGCCAAGAAGGCCAACAGCATCCTGGCTTGTATCAGGAACAGTGTGGCCAGCAGGAGTAGGGAAGTCATCGTGCCTCTGTACTCGGCACTGGTGAGGCCTCACCTCGAGTACTGTGTTCAGTGCTGGGCCCCTCACTACAGGAAGGAGATTGAAGTGCTGGAGCGTGTCCAGAGGAGAGCCACCAAGCTGGTGAGGGGTCTGGAGAACAAGTCGTACGAGGAGAGGCTGAGGGAACTGGGCATGTTTAGTTTGGAGAAGAGGAGGCTGAGGGGAGACCTTATTGCCCTCTACAACTACCTGAAAGGAAACTGTAGAGAGGCAGGGATTGGCCTCTTCTCCCAAGGGAATAACGACAGGACCAGAGGAAATGGTATGAAGCTGCGGCAGGGGAGGTTTAGATTAGATATTAGGAAGAATTACTTTACTGAAAGAGTGGTCAGGCACTGGAACAGCCTGCCCAGGGAGGTGGTGGAGTCGACATCCCTGGAGGTATTTAAGAAACGTGTAGACGTGGCTCTTCAGGGCATGCTGTAGTGGCCAAGATTATTGGTTTGTGGTGGGGTGTTGTGCGTGGGGTTGTGGGTGTGGGGTGCATGAGAGAGCAATTGAAAGGCTGTTGAGGGACTACAACGAAGTCACGTATATGAAAGGCATCCGGGAGTAGACAGGAATCTGGCATGCAAGGAGGAAAATACCGCAAGTGTCTTGAATTTCTCTATCTGATTTGATTTGTATCTGTAGGAGAAGTAACCCCAGGACTGTCACAAGTGGAATATGCTCTTCGACGACACAAACTGATGGCGTTGATCCAGAAGGAAGCCCATGGCTGGGATGGATTGGACCACACAGTGATTCTGCTATCCAACCCCACGTATTACATGAGCAATGACATCCCCTATGTTTTCCACCAGGACACTAACTTCTTGTACCTCTGTGGGTTCCAGGAGCCTGACAGCATCCTGGTGCTGCAGAGCATTCCTGGCAAACCGCTGCCTTCCCACAAATCCATACTTTTTGTGCCCCGGAGAGATCCAAGCCGAGAATTGTGGGATGGGCCCAGATCAGGCACAGATGGGGCAATTGCTCTCACTGGAGTAGATGAAGCTTACACCATCGAGGAGTTCGGGCACTTGATGGCGAAGCTGAAAGGTAACAAATAATGGAGGGGGAAGGAATGAGAAGAGCCATGGTTTGCAGGGTCTGAATGGTATGGGTTTGGGAGGTGGTCTGTGACACGAATTCAAGACTATCATGAACTTGAGGAGGTGCAGGGGGTATGAGAGTATGATAAAGACAATTGGAAGTTCTTGTCAGCTTCTTGAGGGTCACCAATGGAAACGTGGATTTGAAAATAGTATGTTTTTTCTACCCTCTGAATTTCTTCTGTGCCCATGTGAATGCCAGTGTGCACATCTGTGAAATGCAAGGAATAGGATAAACAAGAGAATATCACAAACGGTGTTACTGTTTTAGTCTTATTTTTGCTGACAGAGCCAGAGCTGGATGAGGCGTAGGAAAGTTGAAGCATAGGAAACTATTCGTAATAGACTTGGAAAATGATCCACACAGGGAGATTAGTTAGTCTACTCAGCTTTTTTGGCTATGTGTTAACTTACTCTTGAAATACAAATATTGCTCTTTTTAGATGTGTTCTGTTGCACCTCCCATCACTCTGTAGGCTCAATGTTTATAATCCAGGCTGAACTTGAAAGCATTATAAAATGAAGTTGAAGGCTTACAACAATATGAGAAGGACAACTGCTTGGGGGAATTACATAAATAAATAGAGTGAATTTTGGAGTCTTAAATACCATCTCGGATTCTAGTTATTTTGTTTCAAAAAGGGATATATGAAAATACAAAAGTCACAGGTAGGGCAACAAGGATGAGCTGTGTATGAGGTACACGTTGGACAAACCTCTTTGAAAAAGAGACAATGGAGGTTAAGGCGTGAGAAATGTGTATGGTTATGGCAAGCGCAGAGAGGATGAGTAGGAATGATTAGCTGCTATTTGTGATAATGAACAAACAAAGGAAACAGTGAATAAAATGATCAAATGGCAGGTTTTGACACCTTGTAAGTTTTAAATTGTAGAACATTCATAGAAGGTTTGGAATGTCAAAAATATACACGGATTCAAAAGTTTCTGTGGAGAAAAGGTCAGTGAAAAGCAGTTAATCACTGCTATGAAGATACAGCCTTGAAATGAAGAAACCACAAGCAAGGAGAATGTACTAGGGGAAATACTCTTTCATAAATGCCCTGTTTATTAGAGACTTATCTGCTGATGGCTGTTGTCACCAAAGAAGGAGTACCCAGGTAAACCATAGCTGGGACTCAGCATAACTTTTCTACTTATTCCCATTTAAACTATTCCTGTGGGGAGAATGTGCATGCTAATTAATGGTCTAAATAAATTTCTGCCATGGTTAGCATGTTTGTCCTCAGTAAATTCATCTCCTCTGAATGTCTACAATAAGCAGTTGTTCCCCAAAGAGATTCTAAAGCGTAGTTAGTAATGACCCTGATTCCATTCTGTGCCTAAAAGGCGAATTGCCTTACAGCATTGTGGGCACAGGCTGCGGGACAGAGGGGTTGAGAACACGCACCGCTGCAGTGCAGTGGCTGCTTAGCTTACACAAGTGTGACTTTAATATGCAAACTCAGAATGTATCTGTGCAAGGTATTATCAGTGATATTCGTAAAACACAGTATTTGCATGGAAGTGGGGATTGTGTCCAGTTGTGGGCACCTCAATACAAGAGAGATAATCGAGGTGCTGGAGCGTGTGTAGAGGAGGGCAATGAAGCTGGTGAAGGGCCTGAAGAATAAATCTTATGAAGAGTGATTGAAAGAGCTGGGACTGTTTGGTTTGAGGAAGAGGAGGCTGAGGGGAGACCTCATCGCTCTCTACAGCTGCTTGAAAGGACATTGTAGAGAGGTTGGTGGTGGTCTCTTCTCACAGGGAATTAGCAATAGAACGAGAGGGAATGGCTTCAAGCTGTAACAGGGTAGGTTTAGGCTGAACATTCAGAAAGAGTTTTTCAGAGAAAGAGTGGTCAGGCACTGGAATAGGCTGCCCAGGAAGGTGGTGGATTCCCCGTCCCTGAATGTGTTTAAGAGCTGTTTAGATGTGGTGTTGGGGGATATGGTGTAGGGGAGAACTTCGCAGAGTGGGGCTGGTGGTTGGACTTGATGATGCCAAGGGTCTTTTCCAATCTGAGTGATTCTGTGATTTGTCAAATTATGTGCTATGTGTTGGTGATTGTACAGATTTTGAAGAGATCACAAGTATACTGTGACAGTAGAAGTGTCTATGTGATCTGTAAATGCAGATTTAGAGGAAATTAATTTCTCAAACAGCAACAGGTCTACTTTAGGAGGAGAGAGTTTATTCAGTATGGTGAGGAACTTTCTACATTTATCTTTGTCTATGTCAGCTTGTATTTTGTATTCCAGGTGAGTCAAACATTGTTTGGTATGACTTGAGGAAACCAGTGCACACCCAGCTGCACTCTGACTTCATGCAGCCCCTGGCTGAGATAAAAGCTCGGAACAAAAACCACATCCAGGGCATCCGACATCTAGTGCAAAACCTTCGGCTGATCAAATCTCCTGCAGAGATTGAAAGGATGAAGATAGCTGGACGAGTGACAGCAGAGGTATGGGGTCTTGTGCTCTCCAAATTAACGAGTACATTCCTTTAAATAGGAAAGAGGAGGGGGTTGTTGATGGGGTGAGATGGGCTGGAAGGATGTAGCCTTGATCTAATCCGTTACTGAATTGCTGTCTCTCAACCATCGTCTGTGCTTAGCTGCCTGCACAAGACAAATAGAAACAGGAAGACAGCTTGGACTACCAGCTTCTCTCAATTAGTGTAACTCCAGTGAGGAAAAGTTAACAGCAGTTATATCTGTTTAAAAGCAATATCCATTCAGGAACAGAGGTAGCCTCTTTACTCTTTTTCCAACTTCCCCACATCATTTTCTTTCCCATTTATCCTGTTGTTTTGAGGAAACAAGATTTTCGTGAACACTTTGCCTGTGTATGTTTCCAAATTCTCCCTAATCTAATCCTTTTTAAAAAACTAGAGTCAATCAGCCCCTAAATACAATTTCACGGGAAACAGAACTTAATTGGTTCTAGTCTTGACTTGAAAATGCACATTGCATTTTCAGCTGCCTTTAGTTCCCCAGTTCTGGGCCAGCTGATTTTAGGCCTTCCTCAAAAGACAGCAGGTAAAAAAGAAGAACTTCTCTCAAGTTCAGGCTCCGCTACTAACTGAAAGGCCTTTCTTTTTCATAGGCTTTCATAGAGACAATGTTTGCCAGCAAATCCCCAGTGGACGAAGCCTTCCTGTATGCAAAGGTAAGTACTTTTCTTCCAGGAACACTACCACATTTCTCCTTCACCCAACTCTTTTGGTTCCTAGGACATGCAGAAAAGTCAGTGTGAGGAATTCTTCAGCTGTACTTCCTGTGCTCTTATTGAAGGAATGTAGTGATTGTCTAAGTCTGTCTGCTATTGATGATAGTTTTCTACTGTATTTAAAAAAAAAAAAACCATGCAAAACAATATAGAGATATAGTTATTATCTTATTCTATAATACAAATCTATTGTACAGAATTTAAATAGTTATAATACCTATTTGTAAAGCCTGCTTCTCTTGACTCAAGCCTTTTACTACATTGGATTACCACAGCTATCTTAAAGATGCCTCTCGGTTATAAAATGTGAACTAATTTGCCTGCACATTTGGTATGGAATTTTGTAAGACATTGCAGTGAGATGCCTGTTTGAGAAACAGCAGGATTTGACCTGCTGTTACAACATAGTTGGGCCTGTGCTGACATGGTACTGAGCAGCAGTACTGACTTGTAAAGAAAATTATTTGAATTTAAGTGTATTTTACAGATCAATTTTTCACTCCAAATCAGGATCATAAAACCTACTTTATTACATGTAGGCATCCTGGAGAGTTCTGTCCCACGTGGTTTTGGTAATTACAGAAAAGATGTTATAATATACCGAGCATATAGAGGGTCTTTATAGATGTAAGTTTATAAATTTCTATGCTTTCATCACTCAAGAAAGGTAAAGATCTTGAGGCTTACAGGGCCTTTTTTTGGATGTTTTATTTTTCCCCTCAGACATGGGTGTAGTGCATGCTTTCAAACTTTCTTAATTCAAAATAGATTCTTAATTGAAAATAGATACTGCTGTAAATATGCTGGTACTTTGCCATTGTAAAAGACAGCAGGAAAACACAACTGTTGTCATGCTTACATTTAGGATCTTCAAAAATCCACAAAGTCGTATGCCAACTAAGAGAATTACTTTATGTAAGAAAAATCCTCACCTCGATTGGAGTCCTCAGCACAAGAAGGATGTGGGCCTGTTGGAGCAGGTCCAGAGGAGGGCCATGGAGATGATCAGAGGGCTGGAGCACCTCTCCTATAAGGACAGACTGAGGGAGTTGGGATTGTTCAGCCTGAAAAGGCTCAGGGGAGACCTTATAGTGGCCTTCCAGTATCTGAAGGGAGCATACAGGAGATCTGGAGAGGGACTCTTTGTCAGGGAGTGTAGCAATAGGACACAAAAAGGGTAATGGTTTTAAATTGTAAGAGGAGAGATTGAGATTAGATACTAGGAAGAAATTCTTTACTGTGAGGGTGGTGAGACACTGGAACAGGTTGCTCGAAGAAGTTGTGGATGCCTCATCCCTGGGAGTGTTCAAGGCCAGGCTGGATGGGGCTTTGAGCATTCTGGTCTGGTGGAAGGTGTCCCTGCCCATGGCAGAGGGGTTAGAAGTCGATGATCTTTAAGGTCCCTTCCAACCTAAACCATTCTGTGATTTATGAAAATATAATGAATGTTTGATACAGTATTGAAAAGTGGATAATTCTGTATTATTTTTCCTTCAGTTCTTGGAAATCCCTCAGTGATGCTTTCATTTAGGGAACTCACTTTCCAGTTTCGCTTTGTGTTGTACAAATTAAGAAAACAGTTGTAGGATATGAATCATAATAGCTCCAGGGCAATTAATCACCTGAATTGGCACTAACAATCTCCTGCTCTCTGAATTGGTATTCCAGTTTGAATTTGAGTGCCGGGCTCGTGGTGCTGACATCTTGGCCTACCCCCCTGTTGTTGCTGGTGGCAACAGATCCAACACTTTGCACTATGTGAAGAACAATCAGCTCATCAAGGTAAGTTATAAGCTGTTCATTAACTGAAACAAACAAAACACTGAGTAACTTAACTTAGTGCTGTGACACACTGTCCCCATGTGTGTCCCCTAGCTGCTCTTTGTTTTGACGGAACAGATCAAAATACTTAAATACTTATAACTATACTTCAAGTGAGCAGGGGAAAGGAATCCTGCCCTGGTTAGTTTTACTGCCAGTGAAAGATGAATTTCACTCCATGTTGTCTCTTTTTCTACTCTTTGCACTTTATGCAGCATTTTCTGAACGCTGGAAGGACTTGCAAACAAGCTTACAAATAACTTCGTTGAGCGAGCAGGTCTGCTCCCACCCCGTGCGCAGTGTTGTGCAGTGCTGGGTCTCCTTTGCTGACCTCGCAAAGGAGAGGGAGTGCTGCAGCAGGCAGAGTGAAGGCACTTTGGGTGTCTTCTGCTGTCACTTGTCTTGCTTTGCAACGTAAGGTGCAGTATTGCATTCCTGCTCTGGCAAAGCTGAAAAGTCTTTCAGATTCACGTAGGCCAACAAAGCAAGGAAGGGGAACAAGGAGGGAAAGGATCAGTGTTAAATGTTGAGAGGTAGATTAGATGGCTCTATGCAAACTAACATGTCTTGTCTTATTCTGAAGATTCAAACTGTTGAATTGAATCATCTCTAGCTTTCCTGGTGATATATCTTTAGATTCAGATAAGTATTTTCTGTAGCAGTATCCCCCCACTGTTGTACTCATGATTCTCTCTGAGGAGCGTATTTTTCCTCTGTCTTAATGCAAGATGAAACTTTCCCACTAGCATTGTCTTTCCTTGAAGCTTGCGTGCTAGCAGACCTTGAAGTGATCTGCAGAGACAGATATACAAAAGATATGACAGGCTGCTTTTGGCAGAAAGAAACATCCTTTGTTGTACTATCATCCAAGGTCAGGCATGCTCATGAAACTCCAGTTGCTTCTGTTAAAGTTGTTCAGTTAAATGACTGTCACTTGTTGTTTTCAAAACTGTTAAGTAGGAGGTTCAACCCTAAACTTGACTCTTTCTTTTCCTTTGTGTGCTACTTCCTGCAGGTCTTGTTGCCCAATAGGCTAACAAAGTGTCTAATTTGGAAGGTATCTGAAGGCTGCTTATGGCCTCATGTGGACTTCATTCAGTCCACCACTTAGTGGAGTGAGCTTTAAAGAAAGAGGACAAGCTGCATGACATAAGACACTTGCTGGACAGTCAAACCACAGCCTGAATTCCCTTAGCCAATAAATTGTTACTTGGCTTCTTTGGTTGCTTAGAAGGGCAGGTGCTCTAATTTTATATTTTATTTAAAAGATTTGAACGAGCTATTCTGAAAAAGTTAAAAATACAGTTTAAATGGATAGTTTATGGCCTGTCTATTCAGTGGGATAGTGAGATCAGATCACTGCTAATATATCTACTGTGTAAGTGTTTGTGCCTCTTAAGTGTACCCAATGATAGTAGCTAGCACTGGAAGTAGTGCTTCTTATTTTTTCCCTTAAAGTGCTAGAATTATTTCTTGTCATTCCACATCCTGGCTGTTGGCACAGTCATGGGATCCATGGCGTGAATCTCTATAAAAGGGCTCGGATTACATGTAGTGTAAATTCATAGCAAATGCAATCCAAAGTTTTACAGATCTTACTGCTCTATTTGTTGTTAGCCCCTTTAAGGAGGGAAAAGGCGGCAGTGATTTTGTTCCTGGCCCTGTGGTTTTTTGCCTGGCTTCTTGGAAGATGAGCGGACGGTGATTTAAAAGACATGGAACAGTTTTGCTGAAGTGAATTGGAGGTTCACACTCCGAAAGTTTTTATCTTAATCACCAGGTAGATTCAGAAGTACATCTTAGACCAGTCAAGAAAGTTCCAGAAGAGAACAGGGAGATAGTACAAGCTATTCAGTAGTGTGATTACAGTAGTAGTGTTACCTGAAAGAAAAGCTCTTGAAACCAGACGCAGTTTAGAGAGGAGATACTGCTTTATTTGGCATCGGGTGCTAGGTGGAAATCCACAAATCTAGCATAGTTTACCAGGGACATTCACCCATTATTTACACACAAAAGATTCTCATTATTCCACCTACCTAATACATAACTCCACCAAGGCTTACATATTCATTAGCATGACCAAATATCCCTTTTGCACACGCATATTAAATTTTGCAGCATCAGCAAAACACTTCACTGCTGTGAGCTCCTTGGTGGTTGTTTGGGTAAGGATACCCTTGCTCATGTTATACTTTTAAGGTATTGAGTCATCTCAGGACAGTAAAAGTTTACTGTATGTTTGTCAACTTCTTGACCATGATAAGGATGTCCTTTAAAGTAGCCACAGCTCTGTCTTAATTGGTATAGGAGTACATATTTTGACATATGAGAGAACCTTGAGGTCATTAACTACCAGTAGTTATCCCATCCCTATCACTATCAGCTCAGTGACCAACTATTTTCTCACACAGTAAGAAGCTCAGTAATTAATTCATTTTAGTTGGCATATGGTCATAAACAAAGCGGAGGCCTGCCTTTGGTAGCAGTGATACACTTTCAGAGAAGTGATTTTGCTGGGTCCTCCTCTCTTGTGACAAGGCAAAATCCTTAGATGTTACTCATCTTGTTTCTGTTGTAAAGCCCTTCTGTCTCAGCTACTAGTAGAGAACTTCTAGTGAAAGGAGTGACTGGTGTAATCTCCTGGAGTAAGTGATCCAGGTGTGAATGGGACTGAAGTCTCAGAGCACAGAATAGTTCAAGGGCAATGTCTTTTTGGTTTTTTACTCCGAAGTGTTTGAAAATCAGCATGTTAAGAGTTCAGGCTGTAAAGAAGGGTAACAATCAGAGACCATCTTGCAGAGAAACAATGCACGTGGAACAGCCTGTTTATAGACAGTAGCATCTGGGGTGTTGTTCTGCAAAAGGAATTCACATCTCTGTAGCTGCTTGGCAAAAATAAATGCATAATCTCCTTTTCTGCTCTCAGACAGAAAAATCAATTCAGTTAATAGCTGGACTGACCTACAGGACATTTTTTTTCCTGTTACTCTCCAGGATGGTGAACTGGTCTTGCTAGATGGTGGGTGTGAGTCTGCCTGCTACGTAAGTGACATCACACGTACCTGGCCCGTCAATGGAAGGTATGCTGTGATAAGGCTGTTTTGAAGAACTTCGAGAAGATCTTAAATAATTGATGAAATGAGTGTATGTGTGTTTAATCTCTGTGAGTAGGTTTTTAAAATGTCCCATTCTGTGGTTCTTCAGGGTAATCAAATTACATAAACTAATCTTTCAGCATGAGAAGCTGTATTCCCCACTGCCTCATTAATTACTGCATGAATATGTGTGATTACTGCTATTTTCAGCTATTTTAGCATGCTTAAAGTGCAGAGAGAGCTTTTGTGTATTCAGCCGTGGCTGACTCTGGTTGTATGTAAGGAAACAGGAGTTTGGTTGACCTGTACGTGGCCCTGTCAGTTGTAAATTTGCTGTTGTGGTGTCCCTGTGGTTGTGTGTGCGTGTGTTTTGGCTCAAGTGCATTCTTTTTCCTGCAGTAGCTTTGCCTTGCTTTGCTTTGGGGTTAAGTTGGCAGCTGAAGAACCCTGCTTCTACCTAGTGTATTGAAGGGCATGTTGCAGTGATGCCTAGTCTGACGTTTCCTATGAGGAGCCAGTTGCTTTCCTTTCTGACTTTCCCTGCTCCGACATTGAGCTGAATCTGTCCCAAACCTAGGTTCTGGGTAGAGTTTTAATTGTGAGCAATGTCCTTTGTTCCTTTTCTCAATGGTTTTCAGATTCACCAAACCCCAAGCAGAACTATACCAGGCTGTCCTGGATATCCAGAAGTCCTGCCTGAGCCTCTGCTCCCCAGGCATGAGTCTAGAAAATATTTACAGCCTCATGCTGAGCCTTATTGGACAGAAACTGAAAGAGTTGGGGATACTAAAGAGCAGCATCACTGACAGCCACTTCTTCAAGGTACTTAAAAGTTGTTTTTTTTACTCCAGCTTCCCCCCGCTAGGCCTGACTGTTTTCTTCTTAGGTTATGGTAGTGGCTTTAATTTGGCTCAGGAAGGTGCTTTTGAGGTGAATTTTCTAATTGTCCCCACTCACTATGCTTTAATTCGTGTTGAGGGCTGGTCTCAGCCCAGGACTGGATTTCTCTCACAAAGCTAAACATCTTTGAAGATGTTTCAACCACTCAGCACACAATTTGGTCTGAAGTAACCCTCCAGTCTTACAGACACATAATGTGAATATTTGCTTCTCAACACTTGCTGTTTCATTCTGCAGATCCATTCCTATCGATCTGCAGTACTTGTTAGTGTCGATGTAGCTTTAGACTACAGTCAAGGGGCCTATAGAGACATTGGCACTAGCGGAAAATTCTGGATCCAGGGCTGGCTGCAGGCAATTAGTCATAGTTCTGTGATCTATTTAACATAGCATAAATCTGCAGTGCCACCAAAAGGTGCAGCCCATTCTTCTCCAGTCACTCCATTTTGTGTCAGTGTTGGGATTTTGCAGGGCTACCCGTTGAACAAGGCTGGGAAACCGCTTCCCTTAGAGCTGAACCTGTCGGTACAATAGGATGGGTTTGCGGTTAGAGAAGTGTATCCGGTCCCACTCGCTGCAAACCTGCATGGTCGCTGATGCCAACATGCCAAAGATGGTGGCACCAGGTGATGGAACAACCCCTTTGGCAGAAGGGAGGATTTCTGCTTGTCCCGACAGCGTGGGTTCTTGCCTCTGCCCTGCGGCAGGTGGCAGCACAGCCGGAGGAGACCAGCGCCAGTCTGCAGCTCACTCCCCAGCGAATGCGAGGAGCAGAGGAGAAATTGGCTCTTTGATTCCTGCTGTCAAGGAGTTTCTCTCTGGAGGGAGGGGGATTAGGATGATGCGGGGGAAGGCGGCGTCAGTGCCCTGCAGAGGTGGATTAAAATCTTGCTGTAGCTGCTGAGTGAAAGCGGCACAGCATTCGCTCTGTCGTGCATCGGAGACCTCTTTGCCACATCAGGGAAGAGCTGTATCAGCTGCTGATGGGAGCAGTGCAAGGTTTGCATTAAGGGATGGGAAGGGGTTGGGGCAGCAAAGCTCAGTGAGCTGAAAACTGAAGTCTTGCCTGATGTGCTGAGGTGGTGGTAGGCTTGGGCTGTTCTTCTGAGTGAGGGGGGAAGACACTCTGCAGTGTGCTCATATTAGGCACCCGGCACAGGTGGATTTTGAGGGCTATCCAGTTCTGGAAAATGGAAGATGACCCCTGGTGACCTAATGATTGCTAGTTAAGCACGTAACTATTCTGTCTGTCTCTTATCTATTTTTATTGGAAGAATAGGTTTGGCTCTGTTTAACTGCCTCTGTCACACTTGTTTTCTCTTTTGCTAGGCTGTGCGAAAGTACTGCCCGCATCATGTGGGTCATTACTTGGGCATGGATGTTCATGATACCCCAGATATATCCCGATCACTCCCACTCCAGCCGGGCATGGTGATAACCATTGAACCAGGTAAAAAGCGATGCAGTCAGCGGTGGACAAAAACAAGCCAACGCTGTGGATAACAGTATTGCTTTGAGCAATTATTTGATCCCTCAGACCAAAGAGTTCAGGTCCTTTCTGGTGAAACTGAAAATTATTACAGTATTAGAAAGCCTTATTTCCCTCCCAAGCAGAGTCACGGTAACAAATTGTGGGAGTAAATTCTCAGAAAGTGTCTGTCTGTGCTGCAGAAGGCAGAAGAGTATAGACCTCAGACCCTGCTCTTTAGTAGAATAATATAGACCTCAGACCCCCTGCTGTCTGACCCACAGCAGCGCAGGTCAGTTGCAGCGGGGAAGAGGGTAAATTCACTTGTACTGCATTCTGTGTTACTGTGACTATAAACTACTATCAGTCACTGGTGGTGTAAGTCTCAAGCATTGCAGTCTGCAAGCAGAGGCATTCACAACTTAGCTTTGCAAATTAGGCATTGCAGGATGAATCTTCCTTTCTGCTCATCACTGGATTTGGAGCTGTCAGCTGGAAACTGATTTTTAATGTTTGGCTCCTCTCTCTCTTTTCAGAACATTGTTAAAGTCATCGTTGTGAGTGTGGCATTGAGAGCAAGAAGTGCAGAAAGGCCAGCTATAATTGTGGAAGTTTTTATTAACGTGCTGGTGTCTGTAGGCACTAAGGGACACTTTCCCGCCAACTGCCATAAGTGAGGGGAAAGAGAGTAGCTTTCCTTATTAAAAATTTTCAGAATCAAACTCAAATTGTGTTGCTGAAAATCCAACCCTGCTCTTATGGTGGTGCAGCAAGGGAAAGGTGTTGTTCTGGAGAGTGTTGCGTGTTTTAATCCCCTTCCTTCTTTCAGGTATTTATATCCCTGAGGATGATGCGAGTGCCCCAGAGAGATTTCGTGGCATTGGTGTGCGCATTGAGGATGATGTTGTGATAACAGAGGATGCGCCCCTCATCTTGTCTGCTGACTGTCCCAAGGAGGTCTACCACATCGAGCAGATCTGTGGCAGCAACTCATGACGCCTCTTCTCTGCCTTTCGCATCCTCCTCAGGAGACGCAGCCCTCCAGGGATGCAGATCCCTGTAGCTGGCTGTGGTTGTCAAGTGATGGAGGGTGCGGAGAGTTGACGACTGTTTCCAGGACTGGGGCTGGGAAGTGGAATGCAAAAGGCTTGGGTGCTGAGGGATGAAAAAAGCAAAGCAACCTTTTCTGTGTGCATTTTTCTTCTGATTTGATTAGTGCTGATGTTGAGCTGTTGTAGGACATGGAGGTGGATTCATCTATCTGCTTTGTGGATCTGTCTGTTCTGGTGTCCTTGGAGGGATGAATTTTGCCAGTGCCACCAGCAGGACCTCTGCCTGGTCCCTCTCCAGATGCGTAGATGCTACCACTGAGACCAGTGCCCTGTTTTTTTTTCCCTTTAGCAGTAGTTTCACAACAGCCAGATTTTTATAATGAAACTTGGATAAATGCTGTTTTGGAGGAATAAAGTGTAGCAGACAGCTTTGATTTTTATAGAGCCCTGGGAGAAGGGGGTTTGGTAGTCAGAGGGATGGGGTTTGTTGGGAGGTAGTTTCATCTGAAGCCCATGGAGAATGCTTTCAGTACTTTAAGGATAAAGATGTGTTTGGTCTTTGTTCAGGCGTATGTAAAATGGGCCAACCACAGGGAAAGACATCTCATCTGATTTTTCAGCTTATTGGAGTGGTTGGTAAGAAAGGACAGATAGGTCTCAGGAGCTTGGACGTACTCATTCTTGCGGTGTTCCACATTCCCTTCTTTTTGTCCCAAATGTCCATTCCAGTCACCTGTTCTGAGCCCATGTCTATCCTGGGAAGCAGGGCCATGTTGGCTGTGCTGGACTCCACTGGTGAGCTGCTGCTTGTGACCTAGATGCGAGGCATCTGGTTCTGGGACAGTCACAGCACTTTTCTGGTTTATGCTCTTAGTGCCAGCAACTTCACCAGTGTGTTTTCGAGGAGTCTGCCCTACGCAGAGTCTCAAGTCATTATACAGCTTTTGTATGGAATTTGAAGTAATTCTCCTTTTCAAAACACTGGAGGCACGATCACAGCTGGTTTTTAGGTGTTACCAAGTGCAGTCAGTAACGAAAATACTCCGTGATGATATTTTTGAGGCAGCTGCAAATGTGATTAGGGGCTACGATGGATGAGCAGTGAAAGAAGAGTTTTCTTCCCTCAACAACATCAGCCTACCACCTAGGCCATTGTATGCAGCAGTAAATACACCCACTGGAGGCAAACGTAGCATCTGTGTATTTACTGAAAATATTTTGACAATCAGACAGTTAACATGTCTGAAAAATTCCTCTCATTGGTGCATCTCCTGTTACTTATGTTTGCTGTTGCATCGCATCATCTTACTTTCTTTCTGATGGTAGCTTCCAGTATTTTTCATCTGTTATTCTCAATTTTATTTCTGTTTCTTGCCTCTTGCTACATTATCTGTTCTTGACCCACTATAATGTCACTACTTCCTAATCCATTTTCCTTTCTAGTCAACGTCACTGCCTCTTCCACAGTTTGCCCTAATTCCCCACAGCGGATGTAGTCGGAATCATGTGAGGGGGATAGAGGCATTCTTGAATTCCGCCTCTGGCTCTGTTGCTGCATAACCTCTAGCGAAATCTGCTATTCTTTTCTTCTTCTTGTTTTTTTTTCTTTTATTTTTGGTGCTTTATTTCACTTAGTGAAAGCCCAATGGACAGCCTTGCATCTCTCACTGCTTTTAATGGGAGCTGGGTGCACGCACTGGAGTTTGAAATTGGTAGTTGAAAGGCAGCCAAGACATGCCATGGTTTTCATGTTTTAAACATGATGAAAAGTGAATGTTTTTACAGAATGTAGTGTATTAACTTTCACCTAGTTAAGATAACGTGCTAATCTTTGAGGGGAACATTTGTTAGATGCTCATGTGTTACAGGGTAAAGTGTTAGAAGGAAGGTTTGTTAAGTGTGGACACAGAACTGATTAATACCTTTGATGTTATTTTGATCTGTAACACATTTGTTGTTCAGATTACACCTATTAGAGTCACGTCAACTGGGACAAATCTTGGATTTTGGAACTATGTAAAGAGCTTAAAATAACATTAACCTGAGAGCTACATGTGTGTGCTGATCTGCACATTTGCCTGTGTACCTACTAGAGTTAATAATTGTAATTACTGTAAATAAGCCTTTGAAATACATATAGAAAAAGTTATTTTTAAAATAAAACAATTTGTAGAAAGTAATTTCTCAGGCCATCAAGTTGTATGGCTATTGAATAGGTTTATGTACCTCCAGGAAGAGCATTGTTTTTCAGGGAGATTTATAAATTATCTGTAACCTATATTGGACTTGAAAAAACATTGTCAAATATAGGCATACACTAATTCCTACTCCTCTCAGGAAAATCCTGTAACTTGCAAACACCCATAGATCTCAGGAATGCTGCGGATTAATGTTTCTGCCAGTAAAGAAGTGTTTGTGACTCTGCTGAGTGGGGGAGTAATGGATCTGCCAGGGCTGCTGTGCCCCACCATGCTAAGTGTGTCCGATTTTGGTTGTGCATTGCTCCATATTCTGTAATTCTTCCACAGTGTTTAGCCATTTCTTCTGCATAAGCTGCTGCTAATGTTTTGAGTCTGTTGTTCCATGTACAGAGGAGTGCATTTTGCAGAACGTATTAAATTTGAGTCTTAGCAACCTAAACTTTTGAAGGCTTTTTCTCACTTGTTACACAGGTGGATAATCAAAGTATCACCTGGGACCTAAACACATGCTGCAGTGTCCCTTGAATAAAAGCCAGGAACCCTTATGGTCCGTTTCTGCCACAGAAGAGATTCCTCCCTCCAACCACTTGGGTGCAGGAGCAGCCCTGGGTGGCAGCAGTTTGGTGAGGGCGTTGGTGGGATTACTGAAAGCGAAAGAGAAATTGAGGTCTAGGCAAGTTCACCTGGGGAGAGATTTTATTGCAAATATGGCCTAGGCCTTAAGGGCATCAGAGTAGGAGAGAAAATTTTCAAATGAGAGGCAGCCATCCCCGTGTGAAATCTGCTTGGCTTTCAGAGGAAGCCCGGGAGGCTTTTCTTGGCTATCCCATTCATATTCTACCAGGGCCCTGCTTTGCCTTGCAGAGAACTAGTTAGTAGTAAAGTCCTGTTGTTGAAAGTACAGTCTGAGCAGAGGTGCTAATTTGCAGACATGCTTCTGTAATCAAAGTGGAAAGAAATTTGGCGTTTAAGGCAATTTTGCATTCTATCTCTGTTATCTGTGAAAAATATAATATGTCTTTCCTAAAATTGCATTCATTATGTTGTGAAGGAACCTGATGGTGTATGAAGAAGCAGACTGAGGGAGCACATAAAGGAGAATGGAAATGGAGGTTTTGGGGGAATGCACAATGCAATAGAGAAGACTGAGGAGAAAGGTATGATTTGGAACTGTGGGGATGTGAGCAGGTGGGTATGAGCGCAAGGAGAGAACCACAGCGTATAAAATAGCTCTTCAGTAGAACCATAGAATTGTTAGAGTTGGAAGGGACCTTAAAGATCATCGACTTCTAACCCCTCTGCCGTGGGCAGGGACACCTTCACCAGACCAGGATGCTTGGAGCCCCATCCAGCCTGGCCTTGAACACTCCCAGGGATGGGGCATCCACAACTTCTTTGGGCAACCTGTTTCAGTGTCTCACCACCACCCTCATGGTAAAGAATTTCTTCCTAGTATCTAGTCTAAATCTCCCCTCTTTCAATTTAAAACCATTATCCCTTGTCCTATCGCTACACTCCCTGACAAAGAATCCCTCTCTAGCTCTCCTATAGGTTCCCTTCAGATACTGGAAGATTATAGTTGCAGGAGTGGTGCAGTAGCTCCAGGAAACTGGTTATTCCAATCAGGAGACCCCGATTGATTTGTCTTACTCCAGAGTGGGGAACAAAGGAGGCAGATTGTATTGATGAACTTGGTCTTAACGGTTAGTTTATTTTAAAAATTAATAGAATTATCATATGAGAAAGTTTTCTGCAGTTTCACATTATTGATCATGTGTCATATTTTAAATAATGTGAAGGAGAAAAAATACATTTCTAGGCAAAATCTTCACTATGATGGAGGGAGCAAGGCTGAGGTTACATGCTCTTATGCTACCCAAATTACTGCTATGGAAATTTAGTAATTACTCCCAGGAGAATTACCATAAAGCAGAAAGAGTTAGGGTTAAGTTAGAAAAAAAAATCTATATGAGATAAATGACAAAAATGCTTTAATTATGATGAGATGTGTAGTACTTTGTGTAATTCGATAACGAAACTCTGCACTGAAATAAATTGACATTTTTTGATTTCTTTTAAACTGATTTGTCTAGAAGCCTATGTAGGCATCTCTTCATTAGTATGCAGATCTAAACTGCATTTAAGTTTATAATTTTCTGAGATCGTTACACCATCTCTGTTATAAGTGCTCCCTACATGCGTGATCAGCCTCTACTTGATGAAAAATCATCACTTGGATGCTTTGAAAACGCTGGCTGTAGGAGTGGGTCTGACTTAACAATTCATTGTATTTCAGAGGTCTAACAATAAAGTATATTTTAAATTCAAATTTATAATCAAAATGGACAGTGAGGCATGGCGGGGCTGGGGGTTAGGGGGAGGCCTCAATGATGCTCAATTTCTGCCCTCAGCTCCTTTCACCTTCTTGGAGTTTTTGTCTTGCTGCCTTAGCTGACTGCCAGCTCTGAGCCTTCCCCACGAGCAGCAAGAGGAGCAATGGACCCCTGTCTTCTGGGACAAGTTATGCCTCAGCCTATCTGGTTGTTTCTCTGAAGCATCACCTGATACTTGGCTAACCAAAACCAGGCTCTTCAGAAGATGGGCAGAAAGGAACAAGGAAGAATTTTCGGGTTCTCCATGCATGTTACCTTCTCTTGCTGACTCATACCACATATGCCTTTTTAACTACCATGATAGAGTTATCCATTAACAGTGGCAAAGAAAAAAATAAGATCTTTGAGCAAAGAAAAAGTAAACAAGAAAGCTGGTTGTAGACCCAGAAGTGAGAATGGCAAAGTGAGACTGTTCAAGATGTTCCTTCCCCTTGGATGTTGGGGGGAAAAAAGTAGCGCTTCAGGAGCGATGTGCCATCTCGGTTTGAGAGCTTCTTGCAAATGCTGGTCTCGGACATGTTGTGAGGGTTCAGAACTGACAGCAGTGGAAGCTCTGTGTTGATTTTTCTCCTCTCAAGACCATGAAGAGCCTATGGCTTTTTACAGGAATATCTTTTTTTCATTATTTGGGCAGGAGTATCATGGCAGCAGAGGTTGGGAACACTGAGCAGGTGGTTCAACCATCAACTAGAAGTTGGCAGTCCAGCAAAAACTGGTCAAAGTGCAGTTCTTTCCAGGGAAATAGGTTCACTGTGGGTTTTGTCAGTAAGCTGGGCCAATATGAACAATACTGTGTAAAGGGGAGACAGGCTCAGCTTCTTTTAATTCCTCTATGTCCACTTTTGAGACATTAATGCAAAATGGGGTTGACTACTGATCCAAATTAAGATTAAGCAGTCTCATTCTTGTACCAGGAAATAGTTAGCAGATGTCTGGTGATTTCTTACCATGTGATGATCTTTTACTCAGAGGTAGCACTTTAAATTTGGGGATAATATACTTTGTTTTTCCAGTCTGACATGCACACAAGAGTGTAATATAGGACATCAGGTTTGCCTATGGCAGCTACAAGTGATACCTCTGTAAGTAATGGTATTGCATCTCAGTTGTGGACTTGCTGGCCAGCATTGTAGTCACCCAAAGAAGGCAGAGCTGTTAATGGTCCAGAAGGGGTTGGGGTTTAAGCTTTCACAGTGCAGGCCTCTTAGCAGGCTACAAAGCCAGGGAACTGATAACGCCTACAAACACCCTTTCTTACCTCATTTTGGTAGACTGATCGTTTGTGTTTAGTGGCTTGGGTGAAGTTTGTCATTTGTGTTGGCATTTCTATGCTGTTGCCTTAGCGTGCCATGAAGGATCCTGTTTTGATCTAGTAACGGCTTAACATGTTTAACATTGCCCACTGGATAGACAAGGTTTGATACAGCATCAGGGATTAGGAGAATTCCCATCACGGGAATGAAACAGCTGTGGAGCTGGTCTGGCTGACTCCTTGCACAACGTGCATATACTCCCTCAGCAAAGTGGTACATGGCTTCTCATTCTCGGAGGGACAGAGAGACACAGCTCAGGCACCTTCAGTCCTTACATCCCCATGCAGCTCCCACTGTCACAGAGGCCTTAAATCTCCGACTGTTCTCCTAACTGTTCCCATACCAGACTTGTAGAGGTATCATTCTGCAGCCAAAACAGCTGTAGCCTCCGGTGTACACATTGCGCTGACCTCTTCCTTGTTGTCAGGTTCCATAAGGTACTGCTGAAGTTCCTTTGATGCATTGCAGATATCTGGTATGTATATTGCTTTCTCATTTATGCTTTACACTGTTCTTTTTTTTTTTACCCAGGGAATGAGCTTTTTAACAGCTACATGGGTGTTACTGTGGTGACTGTAACCAGGCAAAAACATACAGTTCAGTTCATGTTGAGATATCCAAGTCCACAAATGTAGAACTAAGATTAAGAGATCTTTTGTTAAAGGCGGGTTGTATCATTTTGCCCTTCTCTGCGGAACAGATAGAGGTTTCTAGTGAACTTTCAGTAACACAGTAGAAAGTGGAAATGATTCATCTTCAAAAGCATGTGTGTATTAGTATATATATGGAAACACACAAATACTATGCAAACATTGTGACTTCTAGATAGTTAGATATTTAGAAGAGATTTTCTCCAAGCATAATTAAGATTGTTTAGATATTTGACTCTTTGCTTCTTTATGCTTTATTCATTGCTAAATTTAATTTTACCTTAGAATTTCCAGAGTTACTAATTCTCGGGGTTTGAATAATTGCATTATCTCTGTAACACATTTTACTGTAAATCATTGCCATGTAGCCTTAACACTGCCTCATCTTCAGGGTTGTTTATTTTTTTTAGATTTATAATGTAATTTCCCTGCAGTATGAGGCTTTTGAGGAGGCAGCATTCTTTGATTCTCACCTGAGGAGGGCCTTTCTGAAAAAGGTGAGAATGTGCTATCTGAAAGATGTGGTTATTACTCTTGAAATTCAAAGCTGTAAACTAAGTGAGTTTTGAGCCCAAACATATAATTCCAACTTAGTTTCTTAGAGAAATAAAATAGAACAAATATAGCAATTAAGCAAAAGGAGGATTGTAGTGCAAATGTAAATTCCTAATATACTGATAACTGCAAATTAATCTCAGCAATTAGATATGAGAGCTATTTCCCTCCAGTATGCAACTCTCCCTTAAATTTTAGTGAATGTTAATAATAAATTAAAAAACTGATAAGCCATTTCTCTAAGCTCACTTAAGACAAGAAATGCAGCAAAAGCTAGTTTTCTTAAGAACTCATTTTTAATGAGTCACAAGCTATTAGAAGACCGAGCTGAAAATCTTTCAGAATATCGCCTGTCTTTGGTTAATAGAGTTGCTGAATGAAAGGCTACGAAGCACCCTTTGATCAAATACTTTAAGCACCTTCCTATCACAGCCTAATATTGCATTTTACCTCCTCAATTTAGTGCTGAGCCAGGTAGCTCATGTGTGACAGCAAAAGATCCCTCAGTAAGGCACCAAGCCTTGATCTGAAGGCTAGGGGAGGGAGATGGATGAGATGGAAGATTGTTCCTTTCAGCCATTTGCTCCAGCTGTTTACCACCCCATCCTTAAAAACCTGTGCACCTTTTTTGCCTGCACCCTACCCCCGCATCAGGTATTACAGGGAGCAACTTTATGTGCTTAATGAAGAGCTTGGATACCTGCTCGGGGTTTAGTTTAGCCTTGGCACTGGAACTGTGACTTTACTTCTATAAATATGACTACAATGCTGAACTTCGTGTCCTCCTTCAGTGGCAGAGCTGCACAGTCCCCTTCAGTCCCCAGAGCTGCAGAACAGGGACGTTTACGATTCAGCAAGGAGAGCAAACCCAGAAGGAGAAAGACTGAGAGAGAAAAGAAAGAAGATAAGCCATGAAGAGACATACATGTTGCATGGTTCTCTGCTGCTAGAAAAGATCTTGGACATGTACAAACACACACAAAAGAAAATCAAGTCTTACAGTAAATAGTGCTATCTCGTTTATATTCTTTTTTTTTTCCCTAGCACTTAATATAATCTTTGTGTGTTTACAAAAGTAAATGTAAAAAGGAGCTGCAAAGTGACTCCTCTGCACCTGGATCCATACTACGATGGGGCCTGCCCCTCTTCTTGCCATCACGTTGGTTCCCGTAATGTAAGCAATTGTGCAGGACTTGAGCATAGTCCAGATGTTATCTAAGCCTCCCACTTATTCCCCGAATCACATGGCTTTGCAGATCTCGGGCTACTCATGCCAATGCAAAGCGAAAGAAAAAAAGCCAGGTCCTGAAGAGTAAGTGCAAAGGAGAGAATTGAGAAATCCTGTGAATCAGTGTTGCCTGTTAGGTTCTGTTCTGGACTCAGGATCTGGTGTTTCAGAAAAGGCTTTTCCACTCGGTCTCTCATAAACTGCTTGTGCCACAAAGCATTATTTCATTTTATGTGGAGGTGGCTGAACTGATGATAATATTTAATTTGTTTCAGGAAGTTTTTAGAGGTCACCAGTGTCAAGGAACAACAATTTGCATGAGCTTTATTATGTGTATTACATCTTCAAAATAGTATTATTTAACTGCCACATGGCAAATAGAAGCATTCTTGGAATTTGTGCTTGCTGCAGATGTCATGTCCTCTTCTCCCAGCTCTGAAATTGTTATATAAATTAGATGATTAAAAGATCTGAGCAAAATTCCTTATTTCTCACTTTTTTATTCAAGAGACACATTCATATAAAGAATACAATTTTAAGTAGGAGATGAGCTGGTTTAGAAAAGTTAACAGTATGAATTGTAATTATTTTTATAACTTGTAAAACTTTTAAAGTATCCCTTTCAATCCCTCCGGGTATAAAACCACCTAAGTAAGTAGTTGAGATTAGACAGGTCTTGAAGTTAACTGGGATGTTCCAGTTTCTGACTGGAAGTACGATTTAGGTGTGGTCTGCTATTGCATGTCACACCCTCAGCTGATCTTCATATAAAGGCCAGCTGAAGTATTGCTGCGCCGATGGAAACAGGAGCAAGTGTTTCCCCTGTTATCCCAGCAATGTTTTAGTTGTTAGGATAGGACTTTTGCTCCTGTGAATTCCAGTCTGGATGGAAGTGACTGTCATACTCTGAGTATTTGAATCTTTAGATATTATCGATGCATGCAAATTATGGAGAAAATGTCTCCTCACTGATCTGGCCACTCCTTTACACAAAGGACCGCTCTCCATGTGACTGCTGCTGTGTTCATTAGATAGAGGGAGACTACAAGCTCTATGTGAGCTTTTGCATATATGGAGCCACAAAGAAACTTCCATTCTGTGAGAAAATAAGTTCTTTTTTTTTTGCAAATCTGTATCAATGGGCTAGCACTAATGGCAGAAGCCATAATTCCCATAATTCCCATTTGTATACAGCTGTTATTCCTGGTCCTGGAAATAGTTTGGAGCTGGGTTTTGGGGGGTTTTGTTGTTTGGTTGGGTTTTTTTAATGTAGTTTTGGATTTTAGTTTCTACAGAGTTCCCCGGTGTTAGTAACATTAGCATTTTATAGGTTGCTCATGTAAAACTCTAGAGCTTTCATGGCTCTCAGTATTAGCTTTTTAATATAGCACAGTACATACTGGCTTTTATTGCTGTTTAATTTAGGTTGGGTTTTTTATGTGGCTCCTTAACTTCAAGGAATGTAGCCTCCACTTGTCTGAAACTTTTCTTGTCTGTGTAAACCTGCTATTGGTGTCCCTTTTTCTTGCATACTGCAACACACTCCAAGAGCTAAACTTGCCTGTATTTGTCATGCAGATCAAGTACTTTACAGAGCAAACCCAGATCTCGTATTACAGGTGGGAACCCAGAACTTTTAGATAGTAACTGGAAGTCTCTCCTACCTTTATACCACACTTCAGTTGTTCCACAGATGCAGAAATCCATAGCTGAATTGTCTAAATCAATCATTCTTAGCAAATAGTGCTCCTTATTCAAAGGACACATGCAAATAATTCCCAGCCAAATGTTAGTTATTGGCTTCTAAATTCCTATGCTTTTCAAAGTGATCCCAATATCGCTCTTCTCTTTTGGGCATCTGGAATTGTTTAAAGCAGCATGTGGTTCCTCATCCTTCTATAAGAAAAAGGCAATTTCTAAATAAGCTCAAGAAAAATACAATCTAAATAAAAATGTATTTTGTTTTGGATATTCAAGTTTATATCAGCAGCTTTCCTCAATGGAGAGGGAATTTTCTACCTAACAAGATCTTTCTTAATAGATATTCTGGATGAATTTGTGACAATTCAGATAGTTCTCAAAAAGTCTATAAGATGCTGAGAGGAGCAAAGCTCGTGCTTTCACAAGTCTTATGAAGAAAGTATGTTCTTTCTTATGCATTAATGTGTTTCATCAGAATTCCTGCTAAGCTGTTCAGCTATACATAGTAAATATTTCACATACCAATAAATGGATTCCTTGGCAATTCAAACGCTCAGCACAAATAAGACTTAATTTATGGTGAATATCTGCACCTGTTAAACAGTGAAAAAGGCTCCTGACACAGTGATCCTTTCATGCTGTTATTTATCTACAGTTTTAAAAAGGTCCTATATTTCCAGATTACAGTCTTTTAAAGATCATAATTTCCAAAATATTCCCAGGCCTGAATTTTGAACTTTCATATCAAACACGGTATATATATGATTTTGAGCTAAAAAACATACATGGAGTGCCAAGATCAACACCATCAAGGGAAAGCATAAAATGTGCCTATTACTGAATTAGGCATTTGTTTTGTATATCTAATGACAAAATCAATACATGGCTCCATCAGAGGAGAGATCCATCAGCCTCTGTCTTGCTAGCATTTAATCAAGAGATTGAATTTGCAGGCTTCAAGAGGGAGAAATGTTTCCCCATCTTTTGACAATCCATACTACACTAATTCAGACAGCTTTTACACAGAGCTGAACTAGTTTACTCAAGCGTTGCTTTCAATATCATTCCATTAAATCAATGCAAAAGGTTGTGTTGACCTTTTAAATATATATTTAAATCTGATCAGTGGATCTTAAATCGATTAGGAACTGATTTTAAGCCAACTCTTAAGGCAAATAAGTGTGTCCACACGGAGTTCCTCAGCTGTTCAGCGAATTGATGTGAAATCCAATTTAAATTAAGTCGCTGCAAACAAACCGCTGTTGTGTTGTACACAAGTCCCAAATGTGCCCTCCAAGTTCTTTGAGAACTTTCTTTTTAACTTGAACGGAGAACCCAAAGGAGATGGGATTAATGGAGCAAAATCTGCTCATACCCGTCAGGAAAGAAGGAGGTAAGAAGCTTCCAAACAAACACCCAAGGTCCAGCTGAAAGCTGCATATGTAAACCTTTTCACTGTAAGATGACGAATGCTTTTTACTCTTCTCTCTTGGCAGCTGTAACTGCAGTGGTGAACAAGGTGGGTGGCATGACGAATACCACCACTCACCAGGCTATGGGAGGAGGAGGCCTCCTCAATAACCCCCAGGTTAAAAAGATCCAAAATCCCCTCTAGTTCATGTTTGCTAGGAACTGGGATGCCTAAGGTTTCCAAACTTCAGCTTGCCTTGACAGGAGCTCTGGTGTTTTCAAGGAATAGATTATTCCTCTCTCCTGAAACTGTGAGAAACGCTCCTTATCCAATAACAACAGCTCAGGCAGTGATCGATACAAAGCACGTTTTATTCAAACTTTCTTGTAAGAATGGCTGACCCAACAAGCAGGCACACCTGGGGTCCCAGAGTAACTCCTTTTCATTCCCTATTCCCAGACAAAGTGTCCCTCCCCTGTTTCCCTATTGGCTGGGTACTCCACAGTTCCCAGCCTATTCGAGGCATGTAAAACTACATATCCCTTTTCCCCACCTCTGGTTGTTTTTCTCCATGGCCCCACTTACACCTCTTTCTTCACTTGTTTATTTCTTCCCTTTTTTGGTCATAGTGCTCAATGTTGCCCGTCTTGGTTAACCATTCACCTGTCCTGTAAACCGCTAATCCTGTATGGACTGGTTTCCTTTTTGTCTAAGTCATGAGCATTCTTGCCAGTCTCCTGATAAGCCTATTTGTTGTTAATCATCACCTGGCCACCTCATTGCAGACTGACCAAGTTGTTCCTCCCAAAAACAATACCTAAATTTTTCTTACAATCCCCCCCTTTCATTGTCTACGTTTATTGCTTCTTGCACTTACTTATCAGAGTGTGGTCCCATAAGGAGCTTCTAAGTTTGAAAGCATCAAATTACATTTCTCTTCTTTCTTATTCTTTTTTTCGAGCTGAAACATTTTCCCAGGGTACGGGGGAAACTTCCATTCATTTCGTTAGGGTAATTTCAATTACTTGTTAAACCAATCTTTGTACACAGGGAATGATACAGCATCCTACAGCTACTGCTATTACAATGAGGGAAGTAAATATTGGTATTATCACCCCTTTCCGTTTTCCAAACCATGAATGAGCTATCTATTCTGGAATTTTCAGATAATTCTTTGGCTAGGGTTGTGAGTCCCTAAAGAGTATGAGTTATAATGCCATCAGGAGCAGTGGAGCAGTGTTGTTTGGGATAAAGATACAATACCCATTCCCCAGCATTATACATACAGCTCCTTTTTCCACTAAATCATGTCTAGAGCAATTCTATCTTCCCATGCCATTTGGCTAGTCACATCTAGTTGTTCTGCTATCCCCTTTACTGCATCTCTAGTGTAGTTTATAAATCTTTGTTGATTATACTTTATAATATAATATTATATAATTTATAATATAATAAATATAATCTATCCAATCCATATTCCTGTTTACAGTTACATATCCAAAAAAAAAAAAAAAAAGGATTCACACCCAGCTGTTATTTGATTTCTTGCCTTATGTTCTTCAGGGACTCCTCTAGAGACCCCAATAGAGTCTCTACAGAGTCTCTATGTATTCGTTCATCAAAGGATATGCCTAAACTGCTCTTTGTTCTCTGTCTCAAATGCAAAGATCTGGGGTCTTTCTCGAATGCAAGGGCAAAAGGTATTGCCAATTGTACTATACCACGTGTACCTTTCCAGTTGGCAGGCAGCATAGATCTTAAAGTTTTTCTCCCACAATACCACCAGAAATCCACCCAAGGTACCTGCAATCAGAGTAATTCCCAGCTCTGTCTTGAGTTACATACACTCAGGGGCATGATGCACAAGGAAAGGTCTCCCAGGAGTTTGGTAGCCTTTATGCCCTGCTGTGAGAGGCACGCTCTGTGGTTACCTGTTGCTCTGGAGAACACCAGCGGCATCTTAACATCTTTAGACTTTAAAGCAGGGAACAACAGTGAGAGTGAGTTACAGGTTCTGTTTCCCCAGGCATTCTTTTCTTGGTACAAGGTTACCATGCACCACATTCCTAGTCTATCTTTACTCCTTCCTAGGGGGAAAGGAACAATCTGTGCTCCCTATGGCACAAGTGTAACAATTACTTTGGTTTAAAATAATTACTGTATATTTTACCCATTCTACCCAGGCATTCGAGTCTCCATACAGTGTTTCAATCTCAACAGTTCGTCTAAAGTCTTTCATCTCAGTAACCGTTACCAAGGCTGGATCATTTCCTGGTTCCCACTGTTATGCTACTGTGAGTTTGGTAACTGTAGTTGTCCCTTCTGCTTGACTGCTCTTTTCTAATACCGCTATTCTAAATCTTCCCCTTGGATCTTTTCCAGATACTTCTGCTCCTATTCCATATACTAGGTTAGCCATGTCATCCACCTTGGTTATAGTTATTAACAGAGGATTACTTTCTAACAGGCAACACTCTGGGGAAGGTGGTGCTTTGTAAAAAGGTATTCTCCTCTTGAGAGGGAAGTGATAAGAAGATTCGATCCACCCGTTATTAACAGTCCACCCTCCAAATTGGGTGGTCCACCACATATCATCCCAAGATGCTGCCTTGTCATAGCCTACTGTGCCACAACAAGTTTCTGGGCACAGATACTCATTTTTGCTACTCAGCTGTCCTTGGTCCTCTAAATCCTCATGCTTCAGTACTTGACAGGCATCAAAATGTATGGTCTGTGAAGTATCTCCTTTAGTGATATTTATGGTAAGCATGATCGGGTAATCTGGGTGTAGACGCTAGCTTCCTAGTGGGAAGAGCAATACTGCCCCTATGACTAGTATCATCACAAAATGTTTCTCAAAATTCATCTTACTGTCTTGCTAAGGTTACTCATAGTGGGCTGCCAGTAGGACGCACTGTCCACTGTTCTACTGGATTTGTTAGTGGGGGTTCAACTAGTCCTTTTAGCCAGGTGTAGTGAGTCCAACCTTTTTCCGCTGTCCTTACTACTTTTTCAGTGGTGAGGACTACTTGGAATGGCCCTTCCCACTCCGGTTGGAGCTTACTTTCTTTCCAGGATTTGACTAATACTCAGGCCCCTGGTTTATATGGATGGACAACAAATTCCCATGGCAGAATTTGAGCAAGAAGGCCTGTAGTTCTGAGGGAAGAGAGTGAGGAAGACAACCCCTGTATATATGTCTTAAGGAACATGTCTTTGGTTTCAATTTTGGGCACACCTTCTCTACCTCCAGTGTAAGGTAGAGCAATGTAAAAAGCATTTCATAAAGTGAGAGACCAGTATCTTTTCTAGGGGAGGTCCGGATCCTTAATAATGGTATTGGTAAACACTGAGTCCATAGTAATTTTGTTTCAAGAACTAATTTAGATAATTTCCTCTTAGTGGTTTGATTTATTCTTTCAACTTTTTGAGATGATGGGGTGTGCCAGGGAATGAGATAATTCCATGCTATCCATAAATTTTCCATCACTCCCTATAGCACTTTAGAGATTAAAATTACTTCCTTGATTTGAATCCACATTTTCTACTATTCCATACATAGGCATTATTTGCTCTAGCATCACTTTTATAACTCCTGCAGCTGTTGTGGAGACTAAAGGATAAACTTCCACCCAGCCAGTAAAATGATCTTTCAGGACTAAAAGATACTTAAACCTGCCTATTGGTGGCAGTTCAGTAAAATTGACTTTTATACTTTGAAACAGCCTTAACCCCAGTTCTCATCCTCCTGGGAGTTGTTTTCTAAGTGTCTTTTTATTTATTTTCTTACAAATAATACACTTTTTGCAGATTTGCTATGCTATTGTGCAAATACCAAAACATCCATACTTCCACAAAATTATAGTGCACGTTGCTTTAGTTCCCCAATGACTTGGAAGGACATGGACCTGTTGGAATGGGTCCAGCGGAGGGCCACAAAGATGATCAGAGAGCTGGAGCACCTCTCCTATAAGGACAGACTGAGGGAGTTTCGGTTGTTTAGCCTGGAGAAGAGAAGGCCCTGGGGAGACTTTATTGCAGCCTTCCAGTATCTGAAGGGAGCCTACAGGAGAGCTGGAGAGGGACTCTTTGTTAGGGAGTGTAGTGACAGGACAAGAGGTAACGGTTTAAAATTGAAAGAGGGAAGATTTAGATAAGATACTAGGAAGAAATTTTTTACTGCGAGGGTGGTGAGACACTGGAACATGTTGCCCAAAGAAGTTGTGGATGCCCCATCCCTGGGAGTGTTCAAGGCCAGGCTGGATGGGGCTTTGAGCATTCTGGTCTGGTGGAAGGTGTCCCTGCCCATGGCAGGAGAGTTGGAACTTGATGATCTTTAGGTTCCCTTCCAACTCTAACAATTTTATGACTTCCCTGATGCAACATTGCCATTATTTCTCTCATTTGTTTGTTAACCATTTCCCTCCCATCAGATAGGATCCATTTAACACCTTTCTCTACTGCCCCTGCTTCTGTCATTGCTTCCTTTTCTTTTTCCGTGAATATCAACAGGGTCATTGCTGTCAGTACTTGAGGAACAAGATTATAAATCTTAATTGTATCTGGCCCCAAGGCCACCTCTTTTGCCACCTTTGTCCACTAATCTATTTCCCCTTGCAGTAATTAAACTGCTTTTCTGGTGACCCTTAACATGTACAACTGCTATTTCGCGTGGTATTAATATATTAGCTAACACCTGTTCTATGAGGCCTTTCCCTTTGCTATTTATTAGACCTCTTTCTCCCCACATTTTCCAAAAATATGCATCACCCCAAAGGCATAGCGGGAGACTGTATGTTGTTCCTTCCCCTTCTCCAATGAATTTTAGTACCTGGTTTAAGGCATGCATCTCACATGTTTGAGCAGACCATGCACTAGGTAATTTTTCAGATTCTGTTACGTTTTGGCTCATTCCATGCGCCACCACGTATCCATTACACCTTTTTCCTTCTATCAGACTTGAAGAACCATCTATGAACAAATGAAGACCCCCAAATAGGGGTTCCTCCCTTAAGTCAAGTTGTGTCTTAGTTTGGTACTTGATTACATCTTAGCATTTGTGTGTAAGTTCTTTGTCCTTTGCCTCTACTTTTCCTTTCCACAAAAAGCTCGCTGGGTTGAGGCAAGAGCTGGTAGTTAAAATCAAATCATCCTTTTCAATTAGAATTGCTTCATACTTTGGTATTCTTGAATTGGTTAGCCATTTTCCTGTGGTTTGGGCTAAAATGATTTTTACTTGGTGAGGGGTGCTAACTTCTATCATTCCTCCAAAGGTAAGCTTTCTGCTTTCTTCCACTAACAAAGTGGTTGCAGCTACTGCTTGTCACATTCTGGCCACCCTCAGGAGACTGGATCCAAAAGATTAGATAAATAGGCCACTGTCTGCAGTTTATGCCCCCACTCTTGAGTTAATATTCCTAATGCAGCTCCTTTGTCTATGGCTACAAATAGTTGAAAAGGTTTTTCCAAGGAAGGTAAGGCTAAAACTGGAGCCATAATTAGGCTCTGTATTAAATCTGCCACTAGATCCTTCACCTCTTCTATCCAAACCAATATATTTAGTTCTTCAGCTAGCAATTTGGAATACAGTCCTTTAGTCCTTTGAGCATACCCCTACCTCCACAGTCTACAGTACCCAGTCAGCCCCAGAATTTTTCACAGTTCCCTCTTGGCCCCTGGCAGAGGCAAGTCTACTATTCCTTTGATCCTTTCAGGATTTATTGTTCAACTCCCTTCACTGATGATATGTCCTGGGTATCTCACTTCTGTTTCCACATATTGCAATTACGGTTTTGAGACCCTCAAACCTTGCTGGCCCAGGAAGTTCAATGACTCATTTGTGGCTTCTTTTACCCTGCCTTCTTCCTCCCCGGATACCAATAAGTCATCTACATACTGAAGCAGGGATACTCCCAAAGGAGTTTGAATTGTTCCAACACTAGTTCTAGCACTTGCCCAAACAAATTAGGGAATTCGGTAAATCCTTGTGGTAGTACAGTCCATTGATAGTGCTGTTTCCTTCCTGTGTCTGGATCCCCCCATTCAAGTGCAAAAAGGTCCCCACTTCCTTCATCTAGGGGACAAGCCCAAAATGCATCTTTCAAATCAACCACACTGAACCATTTGTGTTGGTGAGGAATTTTACTCATGAGGGGATTTGGAACTATTGGATGTCACGTCTGCACTATTTCGTTAAATTTTTCTCAGGTTTTGTACTAAGTGGTAAGAACCATCCATCTTTTGCACTGGCAGGATTGGAGTGTTAAAAGGGGACATGCAGGATTCTACCAACCCATCTTTGGCTAGTGCTTGTATTACTGGTTGCAGCCCTTGTCAAAAATTGGGTACTGCTTTTGTCGAACCACATCCGAATGCGGATTGAGCTTTACCTTGAAGGGTTCTATTTTTAATCCTCCTCGGTTCCCTTCACTCACCCATACCTCAGGACTTATCTTTTGTTCATCCTGTTCTGTTAGCAATTTCATAGATAACGCTATCTGTCCTCTTAAGTTTCTATCTTTAAGGCAGTAATAAGATCCCTACCCAGGAGGTTGCTCCAGGATTCTGGGATGTATAACAGAGTTCCCATCACTTTCTCAGTTTCTGCTTCCCACACCACTCTCAAAGAGGGAAGAGGGTTCTTGCACAAGAGATTGTGGGACTGACTGACAGCGCTTTAAACTAGATGTGAAGGGGGAGGTGGATAATAACATCAGGCTTGTCTGTGGCAAGCTGTGGGGTATCACATTAGGGTTAGAGGGATGGGGTACTAGTAAGGGCCTTCAACCTGTTGCCCTGAGACATGCCGGTGACACTGCAGTGCAGTCAAAGTCTTATGGAAATGAGCCAGCAGATCCTGAGGTAGTTGAAGTCAACAGAGAAACATCTACAAAGAGGTGTTCCAGTGTTCCCCTAAGAAGGCAGCACAGCCAACAGCCCAGCTGAAGTACCTCTACATGAATGCAGCAGCATGGGCAACAAACAGGAGGAGTTGAAAGCTACCGTGCTGTTGGAAAGCTATGATATAGTGGCCATAACCGAAACCCGGTAGGCCAAATTCTACAACTGGAGTGTGGCTATTGAGGGATACAAGCTGTTCAGAAGGGACAGGCAAGGAAGGAGTAAGGAATGGGTAGAGGGAGGAGATGTCCCTAAAGTTCTCCCTGGGATCAGATGAAGAGACAGTTTAGAGCTTGTGGGTGAGGATCAAGGACATTGTTGTGGGTGTTTATTACAGGCCGCCTGATCAGGATGGGTAAGTTGATGAGTCCTTTTACAGTCAGCTGAAAGTAGCCTCACAATCAGAGGCCTTGGTTCTCGTGGGAGACTTCAATCACCCTGATATCTGCTGGGAAGGCTACGCAGCTAAGCATGTACAGTTCAGGAGGTTCCTCCAGTGTATTCATGATAACTTCTTGACGCAGACGGTGGAGGAACCAACAAGGAGAGGTGAGCTACTGGAACTAGTTCTGACAAACAAAGAGGGACTGGTGGAGGACATTAAAGTTGGGGGCAGCCTTGGCTGCAGTGATCATCAAAAGACAGAATCGCGGCTAGTATGCACAAAATAACAAGTAGGATTGAAACCTTGGATTTTAGGAAGCATACCTTCAACCTCTTCAGAAACTGCTTGGAGAAATCCCATGGGTTAGGTCTCTGGAAGATAGGGGGACTCAAGAGAGCTGGACAATATTCAAATATCAGTTTCTCCAAGCACGGAATCAGTGCATCCCTAATTGCAAAAAATCAGGCACGGGAAGGAGAAGACCTGCGTGGTTGAGCAGGGAGCTTTGGAAAAAGCTCAATTGGAAGAAAGAAGTGACTGACCATTCGGGGAAGTTTACAAGAATGCTGTTAGAGTATGCAGGGACGAAACAAGGAAAGCGAAGGCCTCCTTGGAATCAAACCTGGCAAGGGATGTCAAAGTCAACAAGAAGTTTTTCAAGTATATTGGAGGCAAAAGGAAAACAAGAGAAAATGTGGGCCACAGTGGCAGAGGATGCAGAGAAGGTGAAGTTGCTGAATTCCTTTCTTTACTTCAGTCTTTACTGCTCAGGCCAGCCCTCAGGAGTCCCACACTTTGGTGGAAACAGAGAAAGTGTGGACGAAAGAAGACATCCCCTTGGCTCTGAGGAAGACCAAGTTAGGGAACAGTTAAGTTAACTGGATATCCTCAAGTCCATGAGTCCTGATGAGAGGCACCCAAGAGTACTGAGGGAGCTGGCAGAAGTTATTGCTGGGCCACTCTCCATCATCTTTGAAAGGTCCTGGAGAACAGGCAAGGTGCCCGAGGACTGGAGGAAAGCCAACGTCATTCCATCCTGCTCTGGGTGGACCTGCTTTGGCAGGGGGGTTGGACTAGATGGTCTCCAGAGGTCCCTTCCAATCCCATATCATTCTGTGATTTGCTTTTCCTTCCAGTTGTCCTTTTTCCTGGAGAAAAGGGGAGATTTTCTACATCCTGGCAGCACTGGTCTATTTCTTTTTGTAATCTAGAATACTTCAGAGGCGGGGGGGTTGGGGAGACACTGGCAGTTTCTTCTCACAATTCTTCTTGAGAGGGTGACACTCCTCTCTCCGCAATAGCGGAAGAAGGAATAACTTCGCTTCTGGGATTTAAAGTGGTCAAATCTAGTGGGGCCTGAGGGGGATTATAGGAAGGGGGTTCTGGACTGGGAACATATAAAATGGATTTGGACGACCCCAAATCCCAGATCTATTCATCTTGACCCAGAAAAAGCGTATTAACATTCTTCTAATGAAGGTGGTTCCTTGTTATTTACACATATGTTTAAAGTCTGACAAACCCAATCTTCATCAGATCCAAATTTGGACAAAACACACTAGGAGGTCTCATGGGTTCTCTGGTCCAAACGTCCAAACATCCAAATGACCAACAATATTGTATAATTTTCTTTTTATCCTTATCCCTTGTACAAGAAGAATTATTCCAAAACCTCAACATTCTTCTTAAAGGACTGTCTGGGGGAATGTCCCCAGGGTCCTTCTTATTAATCCTTTTTTCATCCCCAGGCCCAGAATTCTTATTTCCCATTCTAAACAGAGACTTTTTTTACATCCCTTCCTCTTGCTTTGTCATTCTCTGGCTGCACCCCTCATGGGACTACAGAACTGTAGATCCGCACTCCACGTTCACTTCGTAGCATACTACATCTCAGTCACTCTTGTACGCCAAGTCTCTTAAAATGTCCCTGACCATCAAGGTAATACTCAGACAGTCCAACTTTCTTACCTTAGTCTGTGCATGGAGTTGCCTGGTCATAATCTCTGTGCCTCTCGTATTAAGTTCATTTTTCACTCCCTCTTTTGTGGTCCGTACGATCTGCCATTTAAACCAGTCTTGGGACCTTGGTTGATTCCCTCCGGAGTCCCAGGATGCATCATTCCATCCTACAGTGACAAGAACGCCCAGAGAGTGACTTCGTATCCCGAACGAGGCCCCAGATTTGTGAGAAACGCTCCTTATCCAATAACAACAGCTCAGGCAGTGATCGATACAAAGCACATTTTATTTAAACATTCTTGTAAGAATGGCTGACCCAATAAGCAGGCACACCTGGGGTCCCAGAGTAACTCCTTTTCATTCCCTATTCCCAAAGTGTCCCTTCCCTGTTTCCCTATTGGCTGGGTGCTCCACAGTTCCCAGCCTATTCGAGGCATGTAAAACTACATATCCCCTTTTCCCACCTCTGGTTGTTTTTCTCCATGGCCCCACTTACACCTCTTTCTTCACTTGTTTATTTCTTCCCTTTTTTGGTCATAGTGCTCAATGTTGCCCGTCTTGGTTAACCATTCACCTGTCCTGTAAACCGCTAATCCTGTATGGACTGGTTTCCTTTTTGTCTAAGTCATGAGCATTCTTGCCAGTCTCCTGATAAGCCTATTTGTTCTTAATCATCACCTGGCCACCTCATTGCAGACTGACCAAGTCGTTCCTCTCAAAAACAATACCTAAATTTTCCTTACAAAACCTCACCAAAGACCTCTGCAGAACTGCAGAGAAGCCCCTTTATCTTCACAACCCGTAAGTCTACAGGGGACGTCTACAGGTCAGAGATTTTGCTCTCGAAGCAAAGAAATGGGAGATGCAAAGTGAACCACGCTCCATATTGATTCGTAATGCAAATAAGATGAAATGAAATTGATATTTGCAGGAGGGAAAGATTACCTGATAATTTCTACACACCAACAAACATGCAGCCTGGATTTTAATGATTGACTTTAAAAATAGAGAGAAATGTGAACATACAATCAGGAAATCATACAATAAAATACACTGTGAGAGAGAGCAGGGGTGAAAGGAGCAAATAGAAGGAAATAGTAAAGGAGTAAATGGAGGAAAAACTGGTTTAGCCTAAGCAACTACCTTAATTATTAATCAGGTAACATAGGAATACAAGTTGCCCTTGTGAGCTTCTGGGGGCTGTTGGTACCTCAACCTTCTGCACCTCACTCCTACTGAAATAAACTGTCATCTGTTCTGTTTTCCCGTGTCCTAGAACTGAAGAACGAGAAAGGCAACAGTTTTCCTTATACTCCCCAAAGTGTTTTAATTAATTCACAGTTTTGCTGCATGAAAGAAGAGTTTTAAGGGCTCTTCCTCAGCTTCAGGCCCCTTTCTAACCAAAGGCTGCTGTTTGTTGGGCATGTGCAGAAGGTGTCTTTGCCAGTCCAACCCCCAGCAGAAGAAACCTATCTAAATGCAAAGGTAGGTACTTTGTCACTCGTTGTATGAACAAAGGAAAGTAAGACAATGGAGCTTTGTTTTTTCTCCTCCAGGGAATGAAAAGGGTCTGGTAACTGCTGAGGTTTGTATGTGTGTGCTATTGCCAGACCTCTGGCCTCTTCTTTTTTCAGCTTTCCTGGTTCCTCAAATTTACTTTTAATATTCCCATTCAGACCTGCACAACCAGTTGTCTTGCATGATTGCAGACTTGCAAAAGAGGGTTATGGTATGGGAGTGAATGTGAACAAAAGGATCTTCTACGATAAACTCATGAGTATTTCTATATATTGATGTAAAGGAGTTAACACCTTTGTGGTTGTGGTAAGGTCTCACCCAATATAGAACTTTTTATGTGTCTTGCTAAAACCTCCGCGAAGCTGTTGCATCTTGTCCTGTTCTTCTTTTTAAAAGTCTTGTTGATACTGCAGGTGGGTAGGAGAGTATGTCTGGTGCTGGATATGGCTCTTTCCCCTTCCTCCTGTCACAGACAGCAATCAGTGAATCCTTAAATTGGGTTGAGAAGTATTATTTATGAATATGGTGAGCAGATAGAGAAAGAAAAAACGAAAGAAAACCCTACAG
>VXBJ01005127.1:174348-222273 GCA_013400055.1 Nycticryphes semicollaris
AGAGGGGAGAAGAAGGGACTACATCTCTTTGCAGTGGTAAATTAATAAAAGCAAAAACTACCAAAGCACTAGGCCCTACACCTTACACTTGTTTCTCTGCTCGCTTCTATTTTCTAAATTTCTGAAACTGTCAGGATTGAGGAGCTTGTGCTTTCTGATCAGTGAAGGCTCACTGCTTCAAATGGCCCTTTTTTCCATGGGTGTTCTGGAGATCCAGTTGTGCTGAGCTTTGAAATTAAAGGAAAGGATGTTTGACACAGCAAGATATGTTCAAGTTATACGAACCTGCAAAGAAATATGACAGTTTATGAATTTATTTTACTGTTCAGTATTGAGCTGGCAGGCCAACCATCTCTTGTGGGATTCACTGACCTAGATGCTGTAATGAACTTTCCATTGGAGTCCAACGCAAGGCTACTCAGTATATTGTCTTTATCGAGGCATTAATGAGAGAGGGCTGTTAAATGCCAGAAATACTCAAAAACCTGCTTTCTGAGAACTATCTGAGTAAGGTACCACAATTTTTTGTTCCTGCTTATGCTGGTATGGGAGGCAGGGGACTGCTGGCTCCTGGCTGTTGGCTTCTTTTGTAATACCCATATAGTTTTTTGCAACAGTAATTGCTGTGTCTGTGGGCCAGCTGGTTTGTCTTTCCCATTCCTTTGTGTCTTTCCAAGAAGAAGCGGTATAAAAGTAATTATTTTTTTGCCCTGAAATCACATCTGGTCTCTACCTTCACATTCCCCGCCCACCCCCTCAAAAACAAAATCTTAGATTTTTACAGTTTTCAGTTGCCAAATGGTGCCTTTGTTATGACTACCAGGGGCTTCAACTAAATGCTTTTACCGATAGCAGCATCTCTCCTATTGTGACAAAGAAGGATGGCAAAGGCTAACAAATTGTGCCTTGCTGAGCAGGGCCTGCAGCTAGGAACTTGATTTGCTTAGAAAATATGTTTGGAGGAATTTTGGGATGCTATATTTTCTGGAAAAAGGACAAAGAATTAATTGGGGAAGACAAATGCAAAGCTGCAGCTCGATGGTTTTCACCTCCTTTCAAACAGTATCAAAACCTTGGACTCACTGGGGGTAGTTTCCAGACCTCCCTTTGTTGATAATGTGTGTGTGTGGGGTGTGTGTGTCTGATTTTAGTGCTTATTCCCTCTCTGTGACTCTCCCCACATTCAAGACTGTCAGGGAGAAGTTGTAGATAAGAATATCTGTAAACAGTGTTTTAGTGTCTCCCACACAGCAGCCTGGAACTGCCTCTCCTCATGTTATTGAAGGTTCATGGATTTCCCAAATCAGTAGCAGTTCATTGATTTGTATGCAGGCAAGCTTGTGCTACTACTTTGGTTACCCTCGTGGCTTTTCCTGGCTACTGCAAATTAGCCTGGCAGCATCTTCCAACGTTGCTTACATGCAGTAGTAGATGAATATAACTATTTGTATTGAGTTATTGTAACATTCTCTCTCTTTTTTTTTTTATTTTTTGCATCCTACTTAGAAGGATAAAAAGCATTTTGAAAACTCTTGTCTAAGCAACAAAGGAGGGCCAGACTGTGACCTGACACTCAAATGATGTCCCTAGTGTGTGGTTAGTCGTGCTGTCTCCCGCACTTGGACTAGCCCATAGCCTCTTGCCACCTCACGCTGTTCTTCTGGTATGTTCAGGTTAAAAACAATCACTCCCCTGTTACTGCTTTCCTGTCACCCTCTGAAAGACTCACCCTCTCTCTGAATTACAATCTCAGCCTCTGTCTCGGACATCTCGGACAGTCTCACCCTCCCACCTCTTCTTCAGCCTCGTAAATGAAAGAGGCCGCCAGGCTGCAGCTAGCCTCGAGGTGTAGTGACTCTTGGGCCCACCTCTTGTCCCTCTAGGCTACAAGTGGCACAGAGAGCCCTGGCTCCCCTGGGGACCTCCGTGCCGGCTGCGAGCCCGGCTGCAGAACATGTCCTCTCCTCTGAGCAGAAGCTGGGATGCTGGTTTCTCTCGGGAGGTGGCAGCACAGCCAGATGCGATCAAGCATCTGCAGCTCGGCAACCAGAACTGCAAAGGGGTGGCAGGGAGGAGGGTGGCATCGGTGTTGGATTCCTTCTGAGGTGGAGCTCCTTAGTTGGGGGCGAGGATTAGCGCAGGGGGTTCTTGAAGCGGAGTGGAATCAACCCGACATCCTCATCATAATGCACTGAGGTCTGTCTATCCTGATCATGCTTCTCTGTATCAGCTGCAGCTGATTTGTCAGGTGTGATGTGGGGCTGGGGTCCCCACTGTGGGGACAGTGTCATTTCTTGAGCCTGGAGCCACACTCCCAGCTGCTCTTTCTTCACCTGTGGGGGAAGACTGTCTGCAGGAGATTGGGCACAGTCATTAAGTATCGTGGGCTTTGCAAGTACCTACTTACCTGCAGGCTGTCACGACGATTGTATGATATTTTATCTGCAAGTTATCAAGCAGCTAAGGTAAAACACCATGAGAATGGAAGAGCAACAATTAGTCACCATCCCATTAAATGGTACAACCTGCTCCTCTCTCAGAATCTGATCTGTTCTTTTTAGCTGGATTACTGGGGGCTCGAGGCTCCATTTCTCTCCTGAGGTTTTAGTAATGGATTGCGAAGCCAGGGGTACTATATGGGGTATAATGTGACCATCATCTGGAAAACATGCACAGAAGCAGGGGGCACGAGTTTCTGCAGAAACCACGCACAGCCTGGTCCAAAAATCTATGGGATATATTGCTTCATCTACCCCTCTGGCTCCGTTCTCTGAATTCAGCTTTCCTGTGCCAAGCACACTGAATCAGCTGGAGCTGCTACAAGAGCCTTGGTGGGAGGCTGATTGCTTATTTTGTGAACTTTGAAAAGTTTTGTGGCAACACAGAAAGACAGTAGGTTCAGTTTTGCCCCGACAGTCATTTGTGAATGCTGCCTGTGGGTCTGGGCACCCAAAGGCAAAGGGTGCTAGAAATCTCAATTTTAGTCAGTTCAAATGGTTTTAGTAGGACCAGCACCTGGTCAGCCAGCCAGCTCTACAGTTCTTCCAAAAAGTAATAAAATGTGTGTGATTTTTGCTCCTTGGTTTGCAACCACCGTATGGGAATTAGTCTCATATACCAGGTAATTCCTGCTTGAAGCTGCTTAGGGCACCATTGAAACCACACCTTAAGCAAGAAGCACAGAAAGACAGCAGAAAAAGTTGAGGTTTGTAAGCACTTAGAAAGGGGCCACCTCCCTTTTTCCCCCCGCTCTTTGCTCCGGGCAGTTTTGGAAGGCCCATCCCTACTCTCATGACTGTACAGTAAAGGAAAGGTGTTGCTCTGAAGAGTGTGTTGAAAGTGTTGCAATTCCCTCTTTCAGAACAGTTTTGTTTCTGAGAGTAGCCCAAGGACCCCAGAGAGGTCCTGTGACATTGATGGGCACACCAAGGATGGGTCGTGGTAGCAGAGGATGCATCACTCGCCCTGTCAGCAGGGCTGGGAAGCAGAACGCGAAAGGCTCAGGCAGCAAGGACTGAAAAACAAAGCAACTTTTCCCCTCCCCTGTGCATTTTCCTTCTGACTCAGTTAGTTCTGGAGGATCCTCCGGCTGCCATGTGGATCCCTCCGTTCTGGTGCCTTGGAGGAACAAGTTTGGTCAGTACCACCATCAGACCTTCTGCCCAGTTGCGGGGAGCCAGGGCTGCAAGCGGCTGCCCCTCCATCACCAGCTCACAGCAGTCCATGACCAAAGGGTGGATGTATTCAGGGTGTGTGTGTGTGTGTGCGGGGGGAATCATTTGGGGGAGAAATCCCATGTAGAAAAATTTTGGTGACTGCAGAAAAAGCCACCCCAACAGAAGGACTGTGAAGGAGAAAGACAGTGAGGAAAGTGAAAGACACTGGTTTTGGAAGGGAATTGCACCAGAGTCACCCGGTTGTTGATACCCTGTCTGTTGGAACAGTTTTTGACAACTGGGAGAGAGAGTTTGTCTCATTTTAATTGGAACTAACCATATTCAGAGCAGCTGCCACGTGTCACCTAGCCTGTCTGTCCCCCTGCCTTTTCAGCTTGGCAGTCTCCTCTTTTTCCCCTGTATGTCCAGGTGATTTGAAAAACAATCCATTCTTCAAAGCACCCCCGGTAATTCGGAGCACAGTGTTGTATTTCTTTTAAGGCTGATGCTCTTCAAAGGTGCAGCTTTTCTTTGTGCGGCAGCTGCTGACACCTCTCTATAACATATAGCCTTAAGAGGGGGAAAACAGGTCTGAGGGGCTGCGCTTCTCCTAGGAGGAAAGACATTAGAGATGGTACTAAAACCAACAGAAAATTAATCATTTAACATACAGTAAAGAAGGTGTGGCTCGGTCCTTTTCATGAAGTGCAGGACTATTAGGGAACACCATCACTAATTTCACTTCACGGAGCACACTGGAAGTCTCTTGATGTCCTTCCCGTTGTTGGTATTATGTATCTGCGCATATGCATCAGTCAATATTAATGAGATGAGATATATGTTCTACCCTGCGTCAGGTTCATTATCTCTTTTCCCCAAGACACCTTTTTAACATGACTTCACTCGAGATCTGCATTGCTATATTCTTTTTGCTGCCAGATACAGAAAGATAAACCCAGACCAGATGATTGCTGGCTGCATTGCTTTTACCCATTGGCAACCATCTCCCCGGGATGACATCAGCTGAGGTGGGAAGACTATAATTTCATATTGCACTAGTCATTTAAAGTGAAAATGATTGTTAACACTTCTCTGGTATGCATATGCCCTACTGTACATGTTTGTCAAATGTCCCGAACGCCTGCTGAGTAATGTCCTACTGTGGACGTTACCATACAGATTTAGGGGTAAAATTAGTTTCTATTAAAAACAATAATCTTGCAAATTCTGCTTTGAAAAAAAAAAAAAGCAATTTTCTTGAAGGTGAAAAATCCATTTTCTCAAGCACCCACCTCCCATTTTCAAACTAATCTTTTTTCCAATGGCCTTCACGCTACAGTCCTGCATAAGGAGCAACAGGATGAAAACCTGAATCTGTGCAGCTTCATTTTAATGTAAGCAGTAAAAGACAGACCATAACTGAGCAGCATCTCAGGGCAGTTACCTGAAACAGAAATTCCCCATGCAGACAACTAGAGGTGTTAAAGGGTGTGTAAATGAGAGAGAGCATTTTTCTTTGTCAAACGTACCTTTACTCTCTGTGTGCAACTGTCAGGCTCAACCCGACCCTGCAGATATTTAGGCACGTGTGTAATTCAAGGTGCAAGTGTTACATGTCTTTCAGATACGAATCCCATTGAAAACTATTCCAATATATCCAACAGCAGCAGCATCTTCTTGTCCTTACCGCAGGCCCCTACTTTAGGTTAACGTTTATTTGGAGACTGACAGACATCCCATCCCAGCAAACACTGGATCTCAGGTAAAAGCTACATGTGTACAGCACGATGGATATGATGAGGCCAGGTTGGAATTGTGCAGTTTGGCCTAAATGCGTAGGATAGGTACAGTATAGATATTGCTTGCCTTTATATATGCAAGGGAATGCCCTTTCTATACTTCTACTGCCTCCTCCTCCCTGCACCTATGCAACTGCATGGTGTGAACATTAATTTAAAAGGGTCAATTCTGCAGAGAGATAGCACATCTACAAGGACCTCTGAAGCTCGGTGACATTTTGAGACCCACTGTTGTCCTGTTGGGGAGTATCTTCCCCTCAGTTTCCACACCCTGGGCAATACTACTACTTGCTTTCTCAGACAAGCACTTTGAGCTGTACTGACACAGACAGGAAGTGCTCAGTAGTAGCTCCCATACCCGCTGACCCCACCTCTGCAACACAACAGGCAGGGCTTGGGCAGCTCTAAGAGAGTAGTCGGGACAATGTGAACTCATAGAATCATAGCATGATTTGGGTTGGAAGGGATCTTAAAGATCATCAAATTCCAACCCCCCTGCCATGGGCAGGGACACCTTCCACCAGACCAGAATGCTCAAAGCCCCATCCAGCCTGGCCTTCAACACTTCCAGGGATGGGGCTTCCACAACTTCTTTGGGTAACCTCACAGCGGAAATTTTCTTCTTGATACCTCATCTAAATCTACCCTCCTTGCTCCACTCCTAGAGATTCTCTCCCCATCTCTCCCGTAGGTCTCCTCCAGATACTGGAAAGCTGCTGTAAGGCCTCCCCAGAGCCTTCTCTTTCTCCAGGCTGAACAACCCCAACTCTCTCAGCCTGTCTTCAGTGGCAGAGGCGCTCCAGCCTTCTCATCATATTCGTGGGCCTCCTCTGGACCTGCTCTAACACGTCTACGTCCCAGCAATTTTGTGTTCCATTAAAATAAAAAAAAAAAAACAACAAAAAAACCAGAAACCACCGGACTGCTAGAGAACAAAGGGGCTAATACAGTAGCAACACCAACCACCCTACCTCCTTCTGCACTTGCTGGAGGTAAATTAGGATGCAAGAAAACGCGCAAAAAGTTTATTAGGGGCTGAAGCTCTTTTTAGTAGAGCAGACAGACAAATCCCAAGTGATTTTAGTAAAACCACGGGGGACGTGGCCGCCCCAAGCGCTGCCTGAGGCGAGGTGAGGTGAGGTAAGGTGAGGCCGCGCGGCCGCCGAGCCCTCACAGGGTGGGGCCACAACTGGGCCCGACAGAGCGGCGCGGCGCGGGCCGCCGTGCCCGNCCCCACCCTTCAGGGCGCCTGCCCCTTTAAATGCACCTCCCCCACCCGCACCTCGCGCGCGCCCGCGGCCCCGCCCCTCAGGTTGTGCAACCCCGCGCGCGGCAGTGGCAAGTAGGGGAGGGGGGGGNCACCCTCACAGCAGAAATTTTCTTCTTGATACCTCATCTAAATCTACCCTCCTTGCTCCACTCCTAGAGATTCTCTCCCCATCTCTCCCGTAGGTCTCCTCCAGATACTGGAAAGCTGCTGTAAGGCCTCCCCAGAGCCTTCTCTTTCTCCAGGCTGAACAACCCCAACTCTCTCAGCCTGTCTTCAGTGGCAGAGGCGCTCCAGCCTTCTCATCATATTCGTGGGCCTCCTCTGGACCTGCTCTAACNATGAGGTAACGGCGTACGGCCCCGCCCTGACCGGCGCCTTGAACCGCCTCCTCCTCACGTGACCGCCCGCGCTGTCCTCCCCGCACCTGTTGGCAACGGGGCGGGGCGAGCAGGGGGCGGCACCCNGAAACCACCGGACTGCTAGAGAACAAAGGGGCTAATACAGTAGCAACACCAACCACCCTACCTCCTTCTGCACTTGCTGGAGGTAAATTAGGATGCAAGAAAACGCGCAAAAAGTTTATTAGGGGCTGAAGCTCTTTTTAGTAGAGCAGACAGACAAATCCCAAGTGATTTTAGTAAAACCACGGGGGACGTGGCCGCCCCAAGCGCTGCCTGAGGCGAGGTGAGGTGAGGTAAGGTGAGGCCGCGCGGCCGCCGAGCCCTCACAGGGTGGGGCCACAACTGGGCCCGACAGAGCGGCGCGGCGCGGGCCGCNCCGCCCCTCCCGCGGCGCATGCGCGCGGAGCGGCACGGGCGATTCACGCATCCAAAATGGCGGCCGCGATGGATGTGGACACCCCGAGCGGCACCAACAGCGGCGCCGGCAAGAAGCGCTTCGAAGTGAAGAAAGTGAGGCTCGCCGGCGCGTTCCTCCCTCCCACGGGGAGGAGGGGAAGCCGGGGCCAGCCCGGTGGCGGTCAGCGGGGTGGGGGAAAAGGGTGACTTCTCGCTTCCTTCACGGAGCCGGGCGCCCGGTTCCGCACCGGCGCTGCGGGGCGGTGCGGTGCCTGCAGGGGAATCTTGGTGTGCGTCCGGACCAATGGCTGAGGCGGGTGGCCGCACGTGGAGCGAAGGCTGGCCAATCAGCGGGCGCGGCTGGCGTGGGCCGCGCGGGCGGGAGGAGAAAGGCCTGAGGGGACTGCTCCTGTCAGGGGGCTGTGTTTCTCGTTCCCCTCGGGCCCTGCTCGCATGGCTGGGCCTCGGCTGCTCTGTGTCCTCCCCGGCCGGACCGCGTTTCGCCGACCCCCTGGGCAGCTCGGGCCGCGGAGCAGGCGTGGAGTGCTGCCTCCTCAGTCCCAGTTGCTCTGGGCCCAGTTGCTCGAACAGCCTGATGTGCTACATAATGCTTTACACAAATTTATGTGGCCTTTTAGTATTTTTTTTTCTTTTCTTTAAATCAAACTATAGCAACGTGTATATTCAGCAGTGCTCTCTTTTTCCCTGGCTTTGGCTGCTTCCCCAGAACAGCCATAACACCACACTTCTACCCAGTGCTACCAGTTTTGTCTGTCAACTGGATCCTGGCAGTAGGCTACCCCTGTTACAGGGGAGTGCAGATTAAGTAGGGAAGCTGTGTGGGCTTGTGCTACAGTAGAATTTGAGGGGAAATGACCCATGGGCTGGATATTAGCAAACATTTCCAGTGATTCATGCTCACAGCTGTGATGATGGAAAATCCTAGCTCTGTACAGGGCTGCAGGTCTACGCAGAAGGAGATGATTGGATGACGTGATTGCTTGGTCTTTGGAAATAGGGGCAGATATAATAGCACATGAGCAGGAAATGGCACCTTTTATGTGACGGTAGCATTTCTCCTCCGCAGCAAGGTGCCAAGGCACATTTGTTGCATGTGTGGCTCAGTACAGGTCTGTGAGTTGTAAAAGTTGCTTATGATGGAACAAAAGGTTAAGTACCTGAGAGTATGGGAGAGATAAAGGTGCTGGGAATTTTTATCCAAGCTGCCTTGAAGTGTGGATGAAGTCCTTGAGAGATGAGTCCTTGGCCACAAGGCTGGCTAGGCTTGAGTTTGGAAGATGGGGAGAAAAAATGAGATCACTACTGACTCATTTCCAAAAAGATCTAGTATTACTGTGATGGCTTGTTCTATCGGTACTAATGAAAAATTGAAGTGCTTATCAAAATTGATATTGCTTACTCAAATTTGTCACTGAATTCCTCCTTCAGAATCCCAAACTGAGGGGAAGCAATGAAAACATTTGAGTTGTAAATGGAACAAAGTAGAGCAGATTTACTCTAGTACAGTCAATACAATCATGTACTGAAAAAATGGAAGGAAACAAAAATATCTAGTCTATTTAAGTAGTAAATTAAGATTATCCTGGCTACCAATATGCTTTTGGATTGTTTTGAATACTGAAGGCAAGCCCATCTATTTAATGAAATTACAAAAGACCCGATTATGTCTTTTGTGGGGAAGAATAAAAAGGTGCTATGGTTTTCTGTATGGCTTGTCTTAAAATCCTCAATTTGAATCAGTTTTATAAAATTTTCTTGGAAATTTGTAGCCAACCCTTCACCTGAAGTAGCATGGGACAGAGATATTCCTCTTTTTTTTATTTTGTTTTGTTTTTGTTTGTTTGTTTCCTTTTATAAACAGAGTCTTCAAAAGGTTAATTTGGGAATACTTTCAAATTTTTATATTCAGTCTTGCCGGTAGGTCATTGTTCAGTAACATTTTGCAGAAGATTGTTCAGGGGTCAGCAAAGGGTAGCATTAGATGTGATTTTAGTTCTTGGCCCCAACTGCTCTGGGGGGTGATTATTAGAAGAACTTTTGGGAATAATGGAGATTCCTCTTAACAAAATGACATCTGGAGTGGTCTTTCTCTGAGGCACAGTCCTTTCCATCAGAATTGAGGATGTGGCATGAGCTGCCTCTGGATCTTGAATAGAAATGCAGATGCTTGCATTTGTTTGACAAAAAAAAGGGGACTGTGACAGTTACCTTGTTTCTGAAGCTGGAAGGAGACACTGGGTCTGAGAGATACGTGGGATCTTGCGGAACGACAAAGATTTCTGTGTGCTGTAAATTGAGTCAAAACTATTTTTTCCTTTTTTTTTTTNGTACGTGAGAAGAATGTGCCATGGCTTTCTATTAACACTTATGAAATCAAGATAAAGAATTACTCTGGACTTCTAAGGTTTAAATTTTTTTTTAAATATCCAAGCTTTTCCATTTAAAATATACGTGGGATCTTGCGGAACGACAAAGATTTCTGTGTGCTGTAAATTGAGTCAAAACTATTTTTTCCTTTTTTTTTTTTCTTTTTTTTCTTCTCTAGTGGAACGCAGTAGCTCTGTGGGCATGGGACATTGTGGTGGATAACTGTGCCATTTGCAGAAACCATATTATGGATCTATGTAAGTAAATGGGGGGGAAGACAGTTGCCAGTTTTGACTTGTACATGACGCACGGCCGAAATTTCCTCTGTTGAGGGTGACACTCAGCAAATACAGTTTTCAGTTAGGAATAAAGTCTTCACAGTGAAAATACTAACCTCTGTTTTATGTAATGCTGAAGTCCTATAATGCAGTTTTGTGACCACTGTCACCGTACTGCTTTTCCCCCGCCCTTTTCTTCTAAAGAGGAGTATCACTTGGGATCACATCCACAGATGGGATGATGTTGCTGAGTGTATTTGGGATGCAACAGAGAGCAAAAGGAGTAAAAATAAGGAGGCAGTAGGAACTGAAATTATTCAGGGTCAACGGGTATTGCTCACAAAGTGAGGTATTAGAGTTTGGGATGTTGCTATAGGTGTCAGCTTTTCAGTGACACTCAGTAGGATGAGATCATGTAACTCTTTCTGTGTCTGGCTGGGAAAGACTTGGACCAGTGACTTCATTTGACTCTTCATTCTTCAAAAACTACCTTGTGTATGTTAGCTAATGTTACAGTGTGGGGAATTTTGGAGCACACCTAGAGAATTAAATGTTTACAAAGAGAAATCAAGTGCCATTCCTGCCCCTCCCTCCCCTCAAAACTGATAAGACACTGTTGGCACCGTAACTGTCCCATCTTGTTTCAGTCATGAGGGACAGAAAACCTTTTAATATACCCCAGATAGAAATTTGCCTATATTATTAAAATGTAAGGATTGTGAAACGCCTCCCCAGACAGGAGCAGGTACAGCTGCAGGGCCTGGGAATGGCCTGTCATGATCCCAATGTTATAGTTTTGTTGCACTTTGGTTTTATATTTTTATGTAGTAGCCCCTGGAACTACTGGTAACTTACTGTCAGTAAGCCTATGAAAGTAAAATGTTTCTGATAAATGAGATATCAAGTTTATAGTAACAACTAATGAGACGTACACCTGACTTCATATTGTATTTAAATAATAATTACAAACTGCTTTCAAGAAGAAAACACACTGTAACACACAGAGCTGAAAATAGGTTAAGAAAGTTCACTTCTTTGCTTGGGGACAGATATTTTTGTATTTTGAACCAATGACTGCTTATCCATGCTTCATGTATTCTTGATTATTAGAAAGGCAATGGTAACTCTAAAGAAAAGCAAGTGAGGATAGGGCTTATTAAATATGCCGAGGTGCTTTGACATAAAGATTTCCTTTTTAAGTACCTATAACCTCTGCCATTTTGAAAAGTAGTTGGTGTGGACACTGGACTACCACTTAGTCTCTCAGATTTATGATATGTTAGAGAGGAAAGCATGTCTCTGTCAGACAAATGGAATTTAAAAGAATTGTTAGAACATAAGTTGCATTTATAGGATTTACAAATGTATGGGATAAATAGATAAAATCCTGTAATTCAAGATAATTATTCACAATAAGTGGGATCTGTTGTAAGATAATGAATGTTGGTGTGTTTTGTTCTATTCTGCCTCAAAATTAAGAGTGCCTCCCACGAGAGACCAAATACAGTCTCATATATTTGCTGTTTTTTATAAATAGTATATAGGACATGTGAGGATGAAGGAGAGATGCGTAGGAACTGGAAGGAGAGTGGATAGGTGTTATTCTCCAGTAGTGAATTTCATGCCTCAGTTCTTTAAAAAAAGCCCTATTAAAATAGGGGTGGGGTTGCAAATGTATGGGTAGATTAGGAAAAACAGTGAAGGAAGAGGTCATAGGTAACTTTTTTTTTTCCTATGTTGCTGAAGCCTCATAGTTTGGGTATGAGCAATGTTATGAAAAGCCTGAGCTGCAAATGACAGGCCAAAATTGACAGTATACAGAGTAGAAGGGGTATCTAAATTGGTGTTCCGAGATCAGTGTTGGCTCTGGATTTACTTACTTCCTTGTTACAGATCATTAATGTTGTTAAACAACACTTTAATTAGGTTTTCAAACAGAAGATGTGAAGTGATGGGAAATTAAGGAAAAATTAATAGAATGTGCAAGGAAGAACAACACAAGATTCAATTTGGTAAAATGTGGGATACAAATGCCTCCCTTTCCTGTGATGAAGAGAAACCTTGAAAGGGAAACCATTAAGAAGAGTGATAAGTACCGCCAGCCATACTAATGGAAGATTGTTAGCATTATCAAGTCAGACATCCAAAAGCTAGGCTATAACAATGTTAAGGTGTCGGGCAGTTCTTCTTAGGCACGTACTTTATGATTCAATAATAATATGGTGAAAGGATTCCCCCCCCCGCCCTCACTATGGTTTATATTTAGTGTATGGAAGGAATATGTAGATTTTCTGTGTTCTGTTTGGATTCTTCTCTGGAAAGAACCAGTTTTATTTCGATTTTATTTGAGGAGTGTTCTTGATTTCTTCAAAGGCTTGCTCTCTGGCACTGTCATTGCAGTGTAAGTTGGGGAGCGTTAAATAAACACTATGCTTAGTATAGTGAATTACCTTCTGGTCTGAAATGTGGAATTTAATATTGTAGTAAGGTAACCAGTATAGTTTTGAACTCTGTGTAAAATGTGGCATCAAAATACTGTTCCCCTTCTTTGACAATAAGATGCAAAGCATCACATTTGATATTCTAGCTTCACAAGGTAGATATGTTGGATAGAATCCAAAGAAGAATCTCAGGATGCTTAACAGGTTGAATGAGTTTGGATTTCTGAGAAGACTAAAAGAACAGAAGTATATATAGCTTGCTAAGTATTAAGTAGGAGTGGAAGGTAATAGTTGTGCACAAACACTTTGAGAGTGTGATACTAACAGGAAATACTGAGTGTCATACAAGGGGGGTTATAAGTAGATGGAATCAGATGGTATGGGGGGAACCTAGAGTAAATATGTGGTAGAATGTGCAGATAATTCCTAAGAAACTGGAGAGGATTGCAAGGGGAAAATCCCTCTGAAGTTTGAAAACTAAATTGGAGAGCTCATTGTACATCTTAGTAGTAACAAATGTTAGCCTGGTTATCATGTTTATTAGTCTGGTTATTTGTTTTTTCTCTCACTCTTTTCTGAGTACGTGATGCGTTGTGTTAGCCAAGCTATGTGTATTGAGCTCTTTTTCTTCCCAGTAAGTTGATTCCTTCATAATTTTAGAAGATAACATGGAAGGAGAAAGGGGAACCCATACAGTGGTTATCCTTGCTAAGGCAGATCTCTTATCATCAAATTGACTAGTGCAGTGGGCTGCTACTGTAGCTGCAAACAAAAAAATGTGCACTTCACTTCTCTTACCTGTCTGTCATGGCTACTTAAATCTTAGGCTGCTTTTCTTGTTACATAAATATAAAGAAGATTTCTGCAATAGAAAATGTATGGGAAGAGGGGTAGTTCTTAGTAGATGCCAAGAATCAGAAGTTACTATTATCTAATACACCTTTCTGTAATTCGTTGAGTTGAAATGCTTCCATTGCATCTTTCACAATTATTTACATGTATTTCAGGTTTTAGCTGTATCTTTCTGCCCTCACCTCCACATAGTCTGTCAAAAGCAAAGCAAAAGAAGAGTCATTCAGTAGTCCTCTGGTACCTGTTACTGTCTGACTCTTACCACTTCTTTGGGGTCAGCAGGCGGCGAATAGCTTGTCTGTCTTTCAAGAGCTGGAATCAGCAGCTTTCATTCTCTGTCAGAGATTGTTCATTTGTTTTATTTCTTTGTTGATACACTGTTATTTTCTAAAATGAGGCAAGTAGGAGACCAAAAAGTGCTCCAGCTTTTGGGAGGTCCTTTTTTTTTTGGCAGCCAAAGATAGTAGCACCAGCAGTAGTCTCCAACCTGTTAGATGAGGGGGTTAAATCTGGGTGTCTTGTAGGAAGGACTTTACATCACCACCAGGGTACTCCTTCTCAGCTATTTCTGCATCTGTCCTCTTAAGCTTTTTGGGCTGTCATCTTTTAGACTGTATTTGCTTGCCAGAGAATGTTTGAGTAACAGTAAAATTATTTTCAGTGCAGCTTTTCCTCCCTACCTAAACCACCTTTCTTTCCTCTCCTTCCCAGGCAAAATACATAGTCCTCTAATACCTAGAAAAAAAATAATAAATGTATTGTATTCCAAAGCACACAGCTCACGGGTTAGGGCTCACTTATAGGGCCACTAATTTAAAAAAAAAAAAAAAAAAAGGCAAAATAACACAAAAATATCCTGTTTCCAGCAGGGAAAGAAGAGAAGAAACAAAATAAGTATATTGTGTGCTGGAATATTTTCCTTGCTTTCAGCAGAGACTTCCTGAGTTAAAGTTTGCTTACCAGTTGACTTTTCTTCCTTCAAATTAATTTCCCCTCCTATTCCTACTACTCATATTCTCACCATCTTCTGTCATGGTACAGACTTAGGCCAAATACTTAAAACTTAATATTATTAATATGCTCCATGATACTCGGCAAGACCATGAGTCTGTACTGCAGTAACAGTAAAATTGTTGCAACAGTCTTGAGTGTAAAATTTTAAACAAAGGTCCAAATTAATTGAAGCTTTTCAGGGTTCTTGAGCATCTTCCATTTCCTTAATCAGATTTAGTTTTATTGCTGTATGTATTGAGGCTTACGGAATTAAGACATCAGAGATTTCAGGTGCACTGGACTTTGTTCTTTTCTATAGGCAGGACAAGGATTGAGCTTTGGACTTCCTGCTATGTATATCCTATCTTGATGTAAACTGTATAACAAATACAGGTTCATTCACATCTTGCAGAACAGTTGGTGCTGGTGAGTTTCTTTAGATCTGTCTTATTTTGACTAGTTCCTCATGACTGAGGTTACCTGGTCTTTCTCATGTCTCAGGAAAAATGGGTCCTTCTCTTATTGTGCCTATCTCCGCATCTAAGAGTGAAAAATGGAGAAAGGGATAAATAGGACAGAGCAAATAAAAATTACATTTTTCAGCCAAACCTGTGGGGTTTGAAAGTTTTTGAATCTTTAATTGGTGAATTCCTTTTCCTCCAACCTATTTGGGCACACTAGAAGTGACCAGAGAATTGGAGCTCATTCCGACGTTTTCCTTGCCGGGAAAAAAAAAAAGTCAGCAAAACAAACAAGCAACAAGTCTGTGTGTCAAGTTCTAAGCCAAATTTTTTTTCCTCCTGGAGTTTCTTCTTGAGCAGGAGCAGAAGTGAATTTTTCAGGCTCTAGAATGGAGAATCAGGTTGCTGGATTTATTTCCTCAGTGCTGTTCTTCCTTTAGTTTTTCTTTCTCATCTACTTCATGCCATCTGACACAAAAATGAATAAGTAACCCAAACTCACAAGTAGCATTTACCTTTTTGGCAGCCACCCTACATACTGAGCTCTAAGGTGTAAAAAGTTCAAAAAAAATAAATTTTAAACTGTATTTTCTGTTATGTATTTTCGGGCTGTGCTTACTTGTCACAAGACTTTAAAAGAGAGACTGGCAAACTGCATGAGCAAATTAATTTGTAAATAGGACAAAGCGTCTGACAAGACAGTGAATTTGTATTTGGAGAAACCTGGGTATGGAATTTAAGTAAACTTTCTTTTATGGGTCTGTTACTGCACTGGAACATCAAAAGGCATCTATTAAAACACGAGAGAACAAATTTAAAATATTTATTCTTAAAATTTACAAAGCAGACGTGTTACTGGTAGATGAGCTGTGTGCTTTTGCCCTCTGGAAATTTGGAATACTAAAAATGTAGAGGAAGAAGGAAAACAGGCTGAAATGTATTTTGATCTGATACTTTTGGGAAAACCATACACATTAAACCAACAGGTCTTAGCACTTCTTGATGTAATAAATGCAACAAAAGAAAGAGCTCTTCTCCCACCCCGTGCTATTATGAAGAAATCTACCAGCTGGTGTTGTATGTGCATCTTCTACTCCTGCATATATGTGTTTAATGTTTGTTTTCACAGGCATAGAATGTCAAGCAAATCAAGCATCAGCTACCTCCGAAGAGTGCACAGTTGCATGGGGTGTCTGCAATGTAAGGAAAACTGCTTTATGGTAGAACTCGTATGCGGTTGATGCTATTCCCTTTGTGGCTTGGGGCAAAATATGTTTTATAAAGTGTTTCAGATAATCCACAAGAAAAAAAAAAAAGAACTTTAAGTACCATATGTTTAGTAGAGTGTAGAAAGGAGACAGAAGGGGAGGGGGGGAAGAGTGAAAATTGGAGAGGTGTAACACGGAGGACGCAGAAGAGAAAGGAGGTAGATAGGCCTTTACCCCTTTTTTTTTTCTAAGGAAAAAAAAATAATTGTTTGTTCTAAGCCTAATATTCCCAATCAAGGTTCTGCCTAGGAGCTATGCCTGGTTTTTTTTCCCTGGTAATAGGATTACTCGTGTGTCAGCGTGCTTGATTTGTCTTTGTGCAGGCTGATTCAAGGAGCCAGTATGGGGTAACAGGGTGGTTTGCTTCCCCTTTTGCAGGAAGCTCAAGTCGGTTCTAGCGTGTAATCTTCATCTCTTCCATTTGTTGCCTTATGCACCCCATACAAGGTCCCACTAGCAGGTGAACTCAAACTTGAATATCTCTTAGCTAGCCCAGACCTGAGCTGGAAGATATAATTTTACATAATGGAGTAACTACCTGTTCCTCCTCCCATCTTCCCTATGGTCTGGAATCAAGCTACAGCAGGATGATGCTGGAACAGGATTGTAAATGCTACAATTCTGTTTGTAGACAACAAGAGCAATTTTTTTAAATCATGTTAGGATATTCTAGTGTCAAAATGACAATTTTGCATGCAAGAGTTACCACATGTAGAACCTTGTTTTTAAGTAGCTGTTTGGAATATGGAAAAGGGTGTCCTTACTAAACATTCAATTGAGAATTTTTTTCTTTCTAATTCTGCAAATTCCTTTTTATTCGGGCTTTGGTTTGTCCAGAAGACTGGCAGAAAGCTTCAGCATGTATACATACATATCATCCCTGCTACTCACCATGAAATCCTCTTTCTTGTCTTTCTGATTATGCTTCTTACCAGCATCTGCGCTGCCAATTTTAGCAGCTGCTAAACTCCGCGTTTTCCCCTTCATCAGAAGTCAGTCACTTGCCACGGGATGCTCTGTGGAACAGGCTCCCTGCTGCTGTTTCACTACTGTTCCTTTCCTCTCTGAAAATGTCCATCAGTTCCCTGGTGTTTACTAGTGAGCTGGCCGATGGGTCCTCCCCACCTTTGCCTGCACACACTTGCTACTCGCTTCTCACCGGGATGGTAGTTTTCACATCGAGATACGTTCACGTGTTCTGAAATGATACTGATCTGAACTTTCTCTTCCAGCATGCTTTCCACTTCCACTGCATCTCTCGCTGGCTCAAAACTCGCCAAGTATGTCCACTGGACAACAGGGAATGGGAGTTCCAAAAGTAGGTATCTTGCATACATTTCAAGATGAACACTCCAATTGTCCTGTCAATTAGCACCGATCGGTGTCAGATGTGTGGGTAGTCTCTCTCGTCCGTGGGTCAGGGGGCAGAGTGGCTGTTGGGAAAGGTGTTTTCTCCACCTTGCTGCGTAGGGACCTTTCCTTAGTCACCTGGTGCTAAATGAGCTCTGAAGGAAGTCCAAATAGCTGTGGAGGTAAGTGGGATAGCGGTTTCTATTGACATTCTCTCTTAAGAACGGAGAGAAGAGAAATGGAATTCGCTGCAAGTGGAGCCTCAGGTGAATACTGTACTGCTGCATGAGCAATATGGGTTTAGAAAATGACCTCAATTTAGCTGCTTGTTTTCCAGAGTGTTTCTACTGAGGTCTACAGACGTCTTATTGGGTCCCTCTGTACCTTGGTGACTTGTTTTATAACCCTAATAGCCTCAGAGATTAATACAGCTGGTTTCCTACCATCTGGAAAGCCAATGCCTGCCTAGCCATTGCCACAGCCTGGGCCCATTTATCCGTAATTTCTGCATCCTTTATTTTGTTTTGTGTTTTGCAAAAGTCTGTTGTTAAAATAATAGTAGGAGATACATGGATGGGGTTTTGAGGGGTAATTGGATTTTGAGGAGTAATTGTCCATTGACAGTAGTTAGGAATCCTGTTTGCCTGTCACTTGCTTCATTCTGCAACATTAATCTTAACTGTAAATTTCCCTTCTCCTCCCTATATTTTTTTTAAAAAAGAAACACATTAATTCCAGCCAGAGTCCAGATTTAAAGAAAGCAAAGCAGATATTATAACTGTTCGGGACTGTCTTTGGGACCTGGTTCATAATCAGTTGTGTAAACTGATTATGTGCCGTGATAATTTGAGCATACCATAGTTTTACGATGGTTTAACGAACGCTTCATGAAAACTGAGCCCGTGTTGCCGGGCTGGTGGCTAATGCTGCAAGGGCAGGGTGAGGAGAAGCGGAGACATGAGTTAATTTCTTCTTGTGGTTTCTCAGTACTACATCTGGGGCTGTGACAGGCTTTGGCCTTGCTTTCATGCAGGGTGTATTTGAAGTGGGTTATGATACTGAGGGTCTCCTGAGTACGGTATCGTGGGTTGTTCGGTCTCTCTTCTAATTAGCGTCTGGACAGACTTTGGGGGGGGCGGGAAATGAAACGTGAAGAACTTCCTAAGGTTTTCATCACATAGCGTTTCACCTTCATCTGGTTTACACGTTAATTACATTGTGGTAGAACAAGAATAAATCTGCCCAAATCAGGACCTGTATGAAACGTATTTTTTAATCAAGCATTAACATTTTATATATTTGCAGGTATGGACACTAGAGAGATGGTCACCACGCTTCTTGTTATGTCGTCAGCCTCAGTTGTTCATGTCACTATGGGTTTGTTTTAGCAACTTGAAAAACCAATAATGTATACAATTCTTCTTTAATCTTAATTTCTCCTTATTGTATACCATTGAATAAAATCCTGCTGGAGCTTCCTGTCTTAAGGCTTTTTTTTTGGTGTGTGTTTAGGAGTAGGGAGTCAGCGGAATGATTGAGGAGATTTTTCTGTAGACCAGGGACTTAAGCTCGGCAACTCTTAAAACTGTGAAGCTCTTCGTGTTGGCCTGCCCAGTTTTTGACCCTGGGTTTGGTCTTATTCCTGTGCAATTAAGAACCACACCTCTGGCTCACCGGGGTCGGCTCCTCGGAGGATTAAGCTGCATCGCGTAAGTGCAGCGGGTGCAGGACTTGGCCCTGGCGAAAGGTAATTTATGCAAATGGCATTTCATGTGGACCTGATGTCTTGCAGCTGAGTTGAAGTGATGCTGTGTACACTCAGGGGTTGTGTCATTATTAGAAGCTACTCTCTCTTGCCTCTGCTCTTGAATTTGACTAGACCAGCTCCCCTCCAGAAGAAAATGTCACTATTTCCAGTTCCATCTATTTAGTTTGAGGGACATTAACTGAATGTTAGTTTTTATCAGTGCTTTCATGAAAGCAAACTCGGTAAATTCACATGCTAGATCAGCTGGAAAGCTAGAAGTAAGCAGTCTATGAACAAACTAATTCTTGGTTGGCTTTCTACTGGTATTTTCCCAATTCAAGCCAAGTTGTAGTTCTTAGTGGCCAAAAATTGTTACTCTGAAAACTACATAATGTTTTGTTTGGTATCTCCTGTGCCAAAGAGCCTGGTGGCCTCCTCACCACATCAGATTTTGGGCCCTGTGTCCACAGCCTCAGCAGATGCTGGAAACTCAAACAAAGTCCAAGAAATGAAATTCTTCCTGCTACAAGAGGCTGTGTCCCTTCGTGGCAGCAGATACAGTAAATTTCTTCCAGAATCATTTCTTCCATTATTCATGGTGCCACCTTTGGATCAACACTTTTTTGCAAGTTATCGAGGATGGGAAATTTGGTGGCTGCTGTCAAACATTATATGCATTATAGCGATAGGGAATAAAGATGGTCATTGACAGAACCAAAACTTGCGGGTTTTTCAGTAATTGCTGGAGCTTTCTTTAATCTGCAGCAAGCAAACGTCAGGATTATTTTATCAGCTGGTGTCAGTGCTCTGAAATGATACGGTTCACTGTTTTCCACCCTGAAAAGGAGGAAAAAAAAAAAGGAACAACTAGAATCAGAAGAGTTTATAGCTAGACACTATTTACCAGGCTTAGTTGGTAGAAAGCTCCTGAATTTGCAAGGTAGTTTTGGTGACAGGGGGCAGGAATGGAACAGAAAAGGGGTGGGAGTGGGGGTCGGAACGTGATCTTCTCAAGAAACATTCATCCAGGCAGCGGGATATCCAGGTTAAATGCCACTCCTTGGGCTTTGAGCTCCCATTGAATGTCCTGTCCAGCTGTGTAAAATGTCAGATGTCCCTGTTTATGACAGTCCACTTTGCCTACAGTGTTGGATTTTTTTATTTTTTCTTCATTTGGGACCTGGGACCCAGATGCTCCCTGATGGGGGAAGAACGTGCTTCCTTGAGAACTTTGTTTTGGGTCCAGCAGCGTCATTCTGGTTTGTCTCCTCTCAGTCTGCACATACTGCCCTGAGCATGTTTTTTTGGGCTGGGGACAGACCCAGCAGTGCAAGCATTTCCCCCTCCTTCGTGGCTTCGCATGCGTTTGCTTCAGGCTGTGCCTGCAGGAAGACAGTTTCTTTTTGTGTTTTTTTTTATTGCCATTTTTTTTTTTTTTAAATTGTTCCCTCCAAACGGCAGGCTACAAGCACTTTTCCCCCCGCCCCACCCTTTGAACCTCTGTCCTGGTGCAGCGTGTATAAAGCCCTAGCTGTTAAATTTGCTCTTTGGATCGCTACCGTAGCGTCTGTCCCAAATCTGGTTGTCTCAGATGGGGGAAAAACATATGGACTGTAAAGTGGCAAATGCTTACGGACCTGGGAAAGAAAAATCCCTTTTTCAGCTGGTGCCTGATGAAACGGCCCTGCTGCTGTTCCCCTGCTGCCACGGGCTGGAGCCGGGTTGTGACCACCCACAGCAGCTCCAGCACAGGAGCCGTTTTCCATAGCATGTTAAGGGGTCGTGTTTGCAGAGAGGAAGAACAAGCTTCCTAAGAGAGAAGCTCCGCGGCACAGGCAGCATCGAAGGAAGGTAAGAGGGATCTATTTTATCCCAAGGCACAAATTGCCCCGTTTCCCCAGGGCGGGGTTGCTCTGTCCTGACTTACAGTTCGGCCGCCATCTCCATCGCTGGAGGTGGTGGTAGTGGTGGGAGGAGGAAAGCCCATTCCTCCCCTCCCCTTTTTCTTTTTTTCCTGAAGCAACGATCATTTTTGACAACAGCTTCCCTTCCTTGCAAAATACAGAGAGCATTTTGGGGTGGAAGGAGAAGTTGGACATGTTTCTCAGCATCCTGGGGGGAAGGTAGATGTGCAGGGGAGAAGTGATGACCACGTCAGTGCTGTTTGCCCATCCTATAAATGAAGGATGTGTCTGAACCGTGGACCCAAAAATAAAATCAGGAGAGGACAACAGTTAAAACTGCAGAGAGTAGCATATCCTGCAGCTGCCTGGCTTAGGGAAAAACAAATCCCTGGTAGGCCTGTTGCAGAGCAGAAGACAATTTTGACATTTCTCATGCTTTCTGTAAGTTTGTCAGCCGAGGTGAGCTGCATCAATGAGCAGGCCCTGGCAGAGAGCGCTCCGGGCAGGCCAAAATGACCAGACAGCAGCTTCCTTCTCGTCCTTTTGGAAGGGAGGCAATGAGCTCCAGGTGCTTTGTGGCATCAGCGGTGCCTCATGCCCAACATCCCTTTTGTATTAAAATGTCGGAATCTGGATGGCACGTTGGGCTGTGCAGAAGTAGGAGGAGATGACAGCAACCAGAGTGAGCAGCAGTTTGAGAGGGAAACTCTGGGTGTTGAGATTTCCCCCCGAATGATTTTCCCCTAAGGGCCATACATTAAAATAATGGCTGGTCGTCAGGCTGGTTGAAAGGTGTCTGTTGTCTGAGAGGAATGGCTGAAGCTTCAACCAGTTTGCCATGCTTGTAGCAAAACACCACAGAGTGAATGTCACGGTTGTGTCTTCCTACCACACCTTCCTGGTGAAGGAATATCTGCAGGGAGGCAGATGTTTGTATTGGGTGCAAGTGCTTTGGGTCGCCCTGTGCCTGTACCCCTCATGGGGGAGCCCTGGGAGCTGCTGCCACCACTGTGCGGTCAGGGATGATGATGAAACCCAACTCACAAGTGTGAAAATCTGCGTCTGTGTGTGCAGGCAGGCAAAGATGCCAGCATCCATCGGTCCTCTCCCACTAGCTCCTTGTGGGGAAGCTAATGGCATCCCAAAGTAGTCTGGGGCCACAAAATGCTCAGCAAAACCAATGTGAAGATGACCCAAGCAACGCTACCATCACGTGAGTAAGTGCAGGCAGAGCTGAGCTTCCAGGAGGGAAGCACCCACGTGGGGAGATCTGCACTGGTGCTGGAAAACTCCCTCCCTCCTCCAAAGTCATCGGGGCAGAGGTTGACAACACCAGCACTTCCCTGACTGACACCACCGTGGGTTTCATTCCTTCAGCTAAGAAAGGGGCAGGGCAGAAAAACGGATGTGAAGATAACGTGAATCACAGAATTGTCTAGGTTGGAAGGGAAGGGACCTTTAAGATCATGGAGTCCAACCGTCAACCTAACACTTAAAACCACTACTAAACCATATCTCTACAGAAGAGGTGGGCAGAGGCAGAGACCAAGACTATCACTGCCTGTGCTTACCCAAGAAACTGGAGGCAGACAAGGAGACTTCCCGGTGGGGGCTACTGGTGCAGGTGTTGGTAAAGAGCACAAGCACTTCCCATTTGGCAGTGTGGGAATGCTCCCACATTGTTCTTGGCCAGCAGGAATGTGGTGGGACACGTTCATGGAACAGCAGGAAGGCACTTGCAAGGTACGTAGCTGATGCCCGTGAGTAGCGCTCGGTCACCCCACTGCCCATCCTTTCCCTGGCCCACCATGAATTTCTGTACTTCTGCCTGTACTTCTGCAGCTGCCTTGCCACCCAGCAAAGGGACAAGCACCTCGGTGGTGAATGATGAGACTTTGGGAAGGCTCAATGGGTACCAGTGACCCAGGTTGCTCACCCCAGCCCAAGTGAAAGCTGCCACTGACGGGAGACCCCCAGGCCATGGCTGGAGAGAAGGAGTAGGTGACACAACTGAGGGTATTTTCCTACCGCAGGTTCCCCAGGGGGCTGGAGGGGAGGAGGAGGAGGATGTGGAGAAGCAGCCATTGCCTCCCTGCTCTGGTTACCCTGTTCTTCTCCTCAACACAAAACCTGTGGGAAGAGTGAGCTCTTCTTGCCTGCTTTTGCTTTTCCACACAAGCTTGCGCCACCAATATTGCTGCCAGCTTTAATCTGCTGCGAGGAAACACGCCATTCCCCCCCGCCCCCCTCTCCACCACACGCTCTATACATTGCTTCGTTTTCTTCCACGGTGCAGCAGGTTCTGCAGCAAGTCTGTTATTCCTCACCGCAGGGTGTCTTGGCTACACGGATGGCTTCCACAGGCCACTCTCCCCACAGCCACCACCTCCCCATTCCCCGCTGCTTGCTCCGGTCTGCTCCCTGCCCTCCTCTTCTGCTTTCCCCCCTCTCTGATCCCGTTCCCATGGAGATCCTGAGGCATCAACATGCCTTCCTCGCAGCTTGAGGGAGGGGGGGTCGGTGGGAAGATTTTTGTCTCACCTGGGCTGAAGTTGCATCCAGTCCCAGAAGTCAAGCTACAAGTTGCTGGAAGGTCTGTTTTGCCGCTCTGTCATTCAATTCCTTCACAGCAGCAGGACATTGGCTTGTCTCTCTTTTTTCATTCAGCTGCTTTCCAGCCTTTCCCCCATCAGACACAGAAGGGGATGCTCCCCAAAGCTCAGCCCAGTGGTGGTGGTGCAGCTCACTGGGCCTTCATATTGTGCCATTGCTAGCAATGGTCCTACCTGTAAAAGGGGAAAAAAAAACCAAAACCAACAAAAAACCATTTGAGGTTGCTGCTTAAAAGTCTGTTGAAAATTAGAATCAACTGACTCTGGGATGCACCACTGACTGTCACTTTGCTGAACTTACCTGCCTCGCTGCCCAATTGCTACCTTTTCTTTCCATATGACTGTGAACACGGCACAGTCACCTGACATCTTGGTTCTCACTGTTCCAGGACATAAGCTGGGAGGACAGAGTGGAAGCTGCCTCTGGAAAGGTACCAGTGGTACCAGCATGGTAGGTATCAAAACTCAAGGTGGGACTACAAAGCAGTATGACCGTGGCACACCAGGATTTCCTGTCCACGGGGCATCAGGTGGGTATGTTCAGTTAATCTGCTGTCACGGGCAGATGATCCTAGACGGTAGCACACTGGCAGTGCTTTTGAGAACATGTCCTCTATCTTCTGGTTGTGCTCTTCTTCCTTGTTCGCTCTCTTTTGTTCTTTGTCTACTCATGCTGGGTCTCAAGTGGGTCCTTCTGTGCTGGGGAAGGGGATCGAAGGAGGTTTTCTCTGGAGATACAGCATGCTTAGTATCCTTTTCATCCCCCTTCCTCTTCCATGTCCTAGAAGACATCAGCTACAATGCAAATCAAAAGGGGCATTCGTCTCCCATCTGCTCGCTGAGAGAGGTGACGTGCTGTTGGTGCAGCCTCTTCGTCCTGGTTGTATCGGATGCATTGAAATGATTCATTTTGACGTTTTAGACATGAAACGTTATGATTTTTTAATGCAAAACACAGGCTTGGATGTTTTGTGTGCTTCCCCTCCCCCAAACCTCAGTGTTGTGGATTTTGTGAAGGGCGTTTGCCAAAATTCATCCCAGAGCTCCAGCCTTTTCTGTAAAAAAGTAAATTCACTTTTGTACAGTTTCAGTGTCTAAGTCCCTGTGCTTGTAACAAAACTCTTTCACTCATGTTCAGTTGTGGTGTTGAGAGGTGGCTCCAGGTGCTGAGGCTCTCACATTCTGCTGCTCCGTGTGGAACAGGTGGCCATCCATCCATCTCTCTACTCAGCTAAGCAGAGACCAAACATTTAAAATACTCATAAATCACTGATCCCCGAATTGTTCAGAAATGAAAGTCTATGAAGAAAGACGGCAGCTCTATGAGGATCATCCCTGAGCCTCTGGTTTCTCCAGAAACCTTCCAACAAGATAAACCACCCCCTAAAGGGATCGGTGTGACTTGCCCTCCCAGGCAGGTATTTTGGGTGTCTCTCAGTGCCACTGTGTGTACCTTTCCTGCAAGGCAGTGAGATGGCAAAGAGGCATCACTCCCAGGTTGGAGGCAGAACGAGATACCTCATTCTTTTTCAGGCATTTTAGGGCTGATTTCATTTTACCCATGTTGGATCTTCTTGAGAGGGTTGAGGTAAATGCGAATCACAGTGGGGCCTACTGGAAATCACAGGAGGGTAAAATTCAGAAAAGCCTCTGCTGGATTTGCTTCAGGAGGTTTTACCTGTTTTGCAGACTTTGTCCCCATTACTCCCCCCCGGCGTCACCCATGAGCTTCAGCCTCTTTTCAGACAGTCACTATCAGCTGATAAACCCAAACAACAGTCTCCTTTTTTTTGGTCCAGATGCTACCCACCTTTAAAACCTGAGACTGGCATCTAGAGATGCTGCTCCTTCTGCTCATGGAGAAACCGAGCCCATCCTTATTCCATTCCCATACTACATATGACATTCCCCTCAAAAATTGCTTTTACTGTTTCTGCAACACCTGTGTTCATGCAAGATTTCTTTTCCAGGTTTCAACCACCTCTGCTACCTCACTTGCATGGCTTGTCTTGCTTATAGCTGGAAACTTCCAAGAAAGACAATGGCATTTATGAGGGAGGGACACAGCAGGTCCTCAAACATACAAGCAGCAGCAGCAGCAGCGTTTGTGCTGAAAATTGATGTTAGAGCTCTGGTTGTTGCTCATTTTGCAGCCGTTTCCTCAGCCCGATGCTGCAAGTTGTGTTGGCAGAATGGAGCTATGGGTACCAACAGTGGCCTCTTTTATTCCTGGGGCTGTGGCTGGTGTTGATGAACCACCAAAAGCAGCTCCTGAAAGATGAGGCAGCCTTGTTTCCTCTCTCCTTTCCCACTTACCTCTTCTGGGGACAGTACACCATTGTTGGCTTATTCATTTGGGTTCTTTGTCAAGCTCTTTGAGTTGTCTGCAAATGTAGTATCTTCATTAGCATTTAGTCAGCATGATTTAGGGTCATCTCTGAGCAGCAGCCCACAAAGATGCTGTGCTGTGGATGCTGTATATGACCAGTCAGATTCAGAGGGGAGACACCTGTGACTTGTCGTGTCTGTTAGATGGCACACATTCATCAGAGCTTTGCACAGAGAAGAGATGTTCCTGGGACAAAGACAATGACCTCAACCCAGCTCCTTTCTGCTGCCCATAAATCACATTAGAGAATATCAAAGCCCTGAACTGTCAGGGCTACCTAGATGTAAATACTGTAATTATCCTAAGTAAAATTAAGATTTTATAAGACTTCCTGTGTTGGATCTTTTTATTACAGCCTTTTTTTTTTTTTTAATCATCACAAATTTGATTTGCCGTAGACTTTATGAGACCCTGGATTATAAATCTCTGGCTTTCAAATGCTACCTGACATCATGAGCTGTTGCAACAGCTAATTGGCAACTACTCAGAGGCTTATTTTGCTGAGGAGAAGGTTTTTTTTCCTGGCTGCCCTGAAATTTGCTGGTCCCATTCAAAAGGTTTGCCCATGCAATAAGAGATACCGAGGACCTATGGGATCCAGTCATGGATGCAACCATACATAGCTAAAGAAACGAGAAACAAGCCAGTGTTGAGAATCGGGGAGGGGGGGCGGGGGGAGGCTGGATGTAGGGCTAGAGCCCTTCTCATCCCCAACAAAGCAGAAGGTGGAGTCTTCATGAGGTGCACGCAAAGATGGTCTCTTCATCCCACCATCCCCACCAAAGACTGGGATTGTGGATGCTTTTACATTAGGCAAAGCTGCTGACAGCAGCTGCCAAGGTAGGAGCTTTCAGAGAGGAGCCTGCACAAAGCTGTGCTAGCATCAAAAGTTATAAATAACACAGTCAAAGCTTTCTAATGATTGTATCAGGCTGCACAGTTCAAGTCATGTGAAATAATCTAACGGCCTTTTTTTTTTTTCACCCCCTTTTTTTCCTCTCCTATCAGAACAGACGCTGCTGAGCACAGTGGCTCCAGTAGCAGGGAAGCACCCAGTGAAGCCCAGAGCTGCGTTTTCCACTGCCCACCTCACTGCAGCAAAAGCCAGGGGACAGTCTGCGCAGGCATTTCACTGTGAGCTGCGAGTGGCAGATTAAAAAAAAAAAAAAAACAAAAAAAAAAGGAAAAAGGTCTGTTCTTTGAACACAAGTACACACAAATGAGTCTTTTCTCATCTTTGCACGGCATTAGGAGGCAACCAACATTATTGCTTTTGTCCCAGTGGAGCGTGGAGTGGCAGGTTTGTCTCAGATGTTTTTCCTGCCTTTGACTCTAGCCTATTCTGTACCTTTCCACCAGCCCTCTGCCTCCTGAAGGTGATTCAGAAACTGAAACGTGACTAAACAAAACTCATTTTAATAGCTTGTCTTGGCCAAGGCCAACTAGGAATATAGCTGTGTTATTATCATGAGCTGGAATGCAAAGCTATTTACTTCATTAGCAGGAGCGACAACAAAATAACAGCCCATGGTGCTGGCAAGGGTATAGCCAGAACTAAAATATTGCATACAAAATAGAAAAAGACCTGGAATAAACTCCTTATTATGGATCTAAAATAATTTTTCTTGGCTGAAATAGACTCAGAAAGCTCCAATGGCTTTTGAGTGGCTCCTTGAAAAGTGGGAGTTTATCCAATGTCTGTGCAAGCCTCTGACATCCTGTGGAGTTGCCTCCAGATGAGATCTGGGGCTAAACACTGACACTTGACTGACAAATGAATGCTTAAAGGCTGGAGACTGAAGCAGGACGACAGAGTTCATACTACTAAGCAAAGAGGTTTTACATATTGGACTGACTGCAGTTCTGGAACCAGGAGTGGCATCAAATTTGTGTTTCCATTCCTAGCCATTGTCAAAGCAGAGCTGAAGAGCTCCAAGTGGAGTGAAGTAAAAGTAGGCTGAATTCCTTACCATGGGACTAATAAAACTGGTTTTTTTTAACTTATTATATTTTTTTTTTATTAAAAAACTCTACATACAATATTGAGAAACCTTTTCACTGACTATGGGTATCTTCTTTCAAGGAGGAGGTTTCATTCCACAGCTGGGCCTGGAGCAGCTTCCCCTGGCAATTCGGACATGGAAGGGTTGCCTTCTCTTGAGAGAACAATTCATCAGAAGTACAAAACACGAGGATAAAAAATAGAAAGATCTGCACTAAAATCTGCTTATCTTTGAAAGAGGAACAGAGTGTTTATCCAGTAGTAACAACAAAATGTCCTTCAGTTTTGTTCCAAATTTTCAGTCTATCTTGAACTACCTTTTGCATCTTCAGTAGATCAAGCTGACCCTAAATCCCCCATGAACATACCTGAAAGCAACACGCATTGTACCTCAAGCATCTAGAATGTCATCATCTTCCTCCTCAGTCCACTGGAGAAATCTTTTAAAACAGTCCTTCAAACAGCTTTCTTTGCGAGGAATGCATCCTTTCATGGGATTCTAATTTTCTCTCCATGTGCTGGACACTTAGTCCTTAGCCAACCTACCCTGCTCTGCACCTCCTTCTTTCCCTGGCTGTGCCTCCTCTCGCTTCCTGCACACTTGCAGGCACTGCACCTGCCTGTCCTGGTGAGCTGGGAGGTGGCTATGAGAGGTGAGCACCAAAGTTCTCCAATAGCTTCAGGGATCAGTGTGGGGAGCATCCCAATGGGCATGGTGGTGTGCCAGGCTGTACCACCAACCCTCCGACACAGTGAGCCCATGAAAATCACTCACTTTCAGGGTGATAGGTCCTCCTACCTCCATTCAAAACTGCTGTGAGCAAAAAAGTGTCTCTGTGTGCTCCCTCCAAGCCATGTTTATGTTCATGTCAGCTTTAGGAGGAGACATAAAAGCTGTGAGAGCTCCTCTGGCTTTTTTCTTTCTTCAGATTATTTCCATCATCATTTTTCCCTGCACCTCTGCCTTGCGTTCAGCTACAGCCTAAGTCATATGGGGGCTTGAAGAAGGCAAGGTACTGTTCGTCTCCTGGAAAGGATGAGCTTCAAGCTATTTCGTCCATGGATCTGTTTGTGCGAAGCAGGGTGTTCAGAGGGACAGCAGGAAGAAAAATACAGGCAAGGAGTCCTGGCTCTGCCATTTTGAAAAGGCTGCGTGCAGCAGCGAGAGCTGAAAATCTCCACGACACCCTCACGCTCTCATTCTGACTCTGTGGCCTTTCCAGGACGCCAGGCTCACCCTCTTCTCTCTCGTCGGCAGGCCTGGGAAAGCAACATGAACATCGGTAGCACGAGGTTAGAAACGATTACTCAGAGTCTACGGCACTCCCGACTGGAAAAGAGCAGCACAAGCACTTTTATTATGTGGGTGCTAAACATGTTCGGTAATTATTCAGTGCTCATGTGTTTGGGTTGCTTTCTAAGTTTGGCTTAAAAAAAAAGCCCAACACCACGAATCAGTCGTCGGTGGAGATGTCTTGAAAAGATGAGCTAAGGTAGGGAAGTTTCTGTAGTGAGTCACAGCAAGATCAGAAGTAATTTATTGGTGGCTTCCCGTCCCGGGCTGTCTGTCCTGAGCAGCTGCTTCCCATCCCACTGGAAGGCCTCCAGGCATCTGCCACCACTAGTGCTGGCATCCAGCATCCCTGCACTCAGCCCTGGTCCTCACCTGTCTTCTGGCAGTTGTGGTACACAGGTCCCTCCACATGCCTCTGTGTGCATCTCTTTTTTTCCTTCACAAAATGTACTCTTTGGTGTTTGGGGTTTTGGTTTTTTTGTGGATTACCCAGAATGTAAGAGATTTATGCCGGGGCTAAAATGTAAGGTCTCTTTTAACAAGTGATACTGTTTGTATACAAGAAAAACCAAAAATCAATTTGCTTTACACTATGTTCCTGTCCCCTCCTTCTGCTCATACACAGTTAGAAACACAGACTAAATTAATTGCAGGAACATCAGGCACCAGAGGGGTAGAGAAAAAAAAAATATTCCAAAGCCTTGTAGTACAACTATAACAGCATTTCATGATCTCCAGGGTTTTCACTCATGGTGACTCTGCATCAAGGTTTTAGTCACACAAAATTTAAGGTCAATTCTTATTCTCCTCATTCCATACCAGAGATGTGTGCTTGACCTTTGGAAAAAAAAAACACTCTAAGGCCCTGATGCATCACTGCTCTTAGAGTCTCAGGTAGGAACAGGGCCCCAAAATAATTTCTTTCTTTGGTTTGCTATGAAATGATGAGCTTTTTCTTCCTTTCTTTTTCTCTGGTGCTGGATAAACAGACAAGCACTATCCATCTGTGCCAAAGTCCCAGTTCCTCGAGCAAGGTGATGAAACTGAAATCTCACCTCCAGAGACTTCTTTTAATAAATTGAACTTCCATTCTTTCATCATACTGAGGAGAAATTTGAAAACATTACCTAGAAGATGTCTGCTGGAGTCTGTGGAGAAGCTGCAGCTGTAGCTCAAACTAGAGATGCACTGCACCAGACATCTCAACCAGGACTTAATGACAAAGCTTGCTTCTACAAGGGCTCTGTGGTTTATGGCTGGAGAAGAGCATAGCAGGCCTACCTTTTTGCCAGCCCACAAATCTGGCTGCTGGGGTGGGAGTTTTGGCAGAGGTCTCTCTTACTGCCAGATCTGTGGGACCCTCACAGCTCGAAGTGCCAAGGATGGTGGACTCCCCACTACTGAATTGCCAACATGGGTATTCAGGATCACCTTTGGAGATGATCTGGAGGCTACAGCAAATTGCAGACTGTGGCTGGCTGTCAGCACAAGCCAGCACAAGCGAGCCCTGTAAACATGCTGAACCCTGCTTGGGGTCTCATGCTGCAACCTCTTTCTGGGGCTGGTTACAGTGAAGGAAGTCCTTTATAGGAAGGCTTGGCAACCTTCAAGACTTCCTGCTTAGTGCCTCTCACCAGGAGCACTACAATCACTGCACCCTCTACCTGCTCTTCTCTGGAGGTGAATTTTTCAGGGCTGGTGACTGAGGTGGTGGCGCAGGGAGCAAAACGCTCTAGTAAAACTGTCCATGTGCCTGTGGGCAAAATGCCTGGTTTGGGAAACCAAACCTACCAACATTTTCAGCAACCTAACATCTTAAAACACATGATTCTGAATGTTTCCGGTAGGTGATCTCTATAGCATTATCTTCTTAGATCATGTCAGAGCCTGGACTTCTTAGTCCTCTGCACCCTGTGGAGCTTTGCTGGGGAAAGCCAGCTCCAGGGCAGTCATGTCCTCAGCTCTGAGCAAGGAGCCCTGTCAGATAAAACCACAGTAAGAAGTTAGCAAGGTCCTGATTACTTGTTTTGTCATCAGTATGTGTGCCTCTTGCATGGAAAGATTTCACTGCCATCACTTGGGCATTTGCAACCCCCTTACTATCCAAGTAGATGATTCAGGCTTTTCTATAATAAAGGACCTCACTTTGGACCCTGCTGCTTTAAATTATTCACTTCCTCTATCTTTATTTTTTCTTTTCTTCTTTTTTTTTTTTTTTTTCCTTCCCCTTGAGCAAGTGAAAGTAATTTGCTTTTTCTTGCAAGGCTGCTGGGACCAGAAGGTGACTAAGGGCTTTGCTCCAGCACGGAAACCAAGCAGAGCACTTTGCAAAGTTGCATGTCATATAGCGGGAAATGCTAAATATGGCAAAACAAGTTTCGGGGCTCAGCGTTTCATCAGCCAACAAGAATTACTCCCAGTCTGGGATGAATCACCTCAGGCAGCTGCAGCAGAGATGGGAGCGGGCTGCTCTGCCACCACCGGAGCCCTCCCACCACCTTCACTGTGCCCTTTCCCATCTCCAGGTGATGTTTTATCCAGCAGCAGCAGCGTGGGTACCACAGAGCTGCAAGTGACCTGCTCTCCCTACATGCCCAAAGCCTGTCCAGCGTGGTGCGACATCATCATGGACTTAGCAGATGGCACCAGTTCAGTAGGAGAGATAATCTGTAGCTGGGAAGTCTTAACTGGGAGGTTCTCTAGAGTAGCTCCAGGTCACCCTGAGCCCATGCAGTTTTACCACAGCAGTATCTGCCACAGTTGGATACTGCCATTCTCTAGAGAGGCAGAGGAATTCAACAACCCTAAAAGCAATAAACTCCCTACTGGAGTAAAAAGGGCTGTGGGGTCAGTCTTGCTGAGAAAAGAACTGAAACAGGGATCACAGGAACACAGGGGTGGGCTTGAGAAGTGGCTCAAAATCCTGGCAAGTTCTGCAACCTGTTCACCTGCTGCCCATATCACTGGCTGCCAGCTGGTACTTGGGTTTAAAACATCCACAGGGTGTTTTGGAGGAGCTGAATCTAGGTATTTGCTCGGTGACTGGACTGCAGCATCCCAACTCAGCCCCACTTCGTCCTGATACCATAAGCTTCCATGAAACTGAGATGTGTCCAGGCAGTAAGGCTCCAAATGTGCTTATCGTTGAGGTCTCCCACTGGCAGAGTACTGCAATGATTTTACTGCCTGGCACATGCGCTGTTAAACTGTGTGGATGGTAGAAGTGCTGTGTGAATGGGAGATGTGTCCTCCTCTGCTTTGCACAGCCCCCTGGCCTCCCAGGACTGTTTCATGCCCGATCGTGCCATGAAAGCTGAGATTAGTAATATCCACAGAGCCTGGCCCATCCAGAGCATCACTATGTGCTCCTGGACATCCTGCTGACATCACTCTGGTACCTGTTGGGAGCTCCAGAAAACAAACACCTAAGAGGCTGCTGCAGGATGAAGCTGTGTCTCAGCTCAATTAAATAGTCGTTTGAGGTTAGGCTGTTAATAGTTTGAAACTGGGTCCTTCAGCAAAGATGGGTGATCAGAAGATGGTTACTTATACAGCTGGAGACAAGAAATTAAAAAAACCTCAATGATGTGATAATTCATTGTTTTGTCTTTGTTAGTTGCTGCTCTTTTCAACTCCCAAAGATGAAAATGCAGTAAAATAGGGATTTTTCAAACTGAATCCTTTTTTTTTTTTTTTATAGCAGAAAATAAAGGCAATGCCAAGACAACATACTGAGCTCTGAGATCATGGACAGGGGCAGTAATTCCAGTACGGGACCATGGACTGCAATGAGTTCAACATTGCATATTTACAGTCCTTCAGATATCCCAGATCTCTAGAAGCTCACAAAACGCCATAACTTTTATTCTAAGTATGTATATATATGTATGGAAAAGGTGTTCTGAGCTCAACGGATGGGGAACAGGGGCTGCGTTCAGTATGAGGTGCCATCTAATCCTGTACACAGGCACTTTTCATGCAAGATGCTGTATTTAAACTTATGCTTTTTCACTGTTGTTTGTCTCTAAATAGCCTTCAGGCCCCTTGCTTTGGAGCAGGACGGTGCTGAGCGGAAGCCAGATGGGCAGCAACAGCCTGAGAGGGTTTTTTTATCTCTTTTTTTTTTCTTTTTTTTTTTTTTTTTCCTCTTTCCTGGATGCTGAATGAAGCAGCTCTTTTGTGAGCAGCAGTTGTTTACATTCTTCCTAACAAAAGTTGGGATTTCCTCTGATGCTAATAATCTTGTCACTAATGTGTACAGCCAGTCAGAGCGTTCGGAATAGCTTTTTAATAGCGTCTGGGCCAACTTGAGCGTGCTCATTGCTGGTAGGAACAGCCTCCCAAAAATCAACACAGCGGCACCAGAGCAGGGAGGTGACTCTTCATCGCCGCCTTCTTCAGCAAGGGCAAATGCCACCCATCGTTCCCTGCAAACCCCAGGCCAAGGGCTAGACTTCGTTTGCAGGCTTTCAAAGCACTCCCCATTACTCTTCCACTTTCTGATGTACACCGGGGTGCCCCGATGCACAGGGGGTGTTCAGCCAAAGCACCTCAGACCAGCCATAGTTATTCTGGGCGTCCAGCCAGGTTTTTGGCATTTGTATTTGTGCCGTCTAGTAACTTAAGGCAAGGTTTTCTCTTTGTTTGAGCATTTCTGTGCTATCTCAGTGTTTCATTTCTTTTCTCTCCAAGCAGCAGCGCTTGGTCTCAAACATGTGGCAAGGTGAGAAGTAAAAATGTTAGGAAATCTAAAGAAAATAGTTTATTTTGGCTGTCTGGAACAAAGGAACCCTAGTAACCAAACTACATGAAAACACAACTGAAAACATAGTCCTGATTTTCTGTATTTGAAAGCATTCTGAGCAGAGTTTAGTATTTTTCCCCAATAATATCTTGATTTCACATCTGTACATTTTTCATTATTAGTCACCTGGTAGCTCTTTTTGAACTACATTTTGAGAAATAAGATTTCCTTACTGATGAACCTACGGAGCAAACCACAAGTTTCCAACCATCTTTTCCCATGTCAGCAGCACCCAGATGCAAAAGTTTGAAATGCAACAAAGGTAGAAAGAGGTATTTTAATGCCTTTGAAAGCAAATACCTCCCTAAAATACTACTATTAAATGCAGAAGTACTACCGTTTGTCAAAGTTGAGCAGCTTTTCATCTCCTAAGAGAAAAGAGGAAGGAGACCGAGGGTGCCAGGGGACTGCTGTGGCCAAGGTCTCAAAGCTGCTGGAAAAATGTGCAGAAGGCAAAGAATAAAAACTCTGCCAAACAGAGAGAGAAACCCTGGTGGGGGATGGGCCAAGAAGGGTGCAGATGCCAGTTGGGATCCTTGGTTAAAATAGACATCAGATGGGAAGCGCTACAGTGTGGCCCATAAAAGCATTAAATCCTTAGCTGAGAGGAGCAACTGCTGGGCTCTGAGATGCCCCTCTGTGATGAACAGGTATCTACAGGTGAGAAAAGATGGGTGAAGTTACCACATGAGGCTTCACCTCCATTGCTTCTCCTTTTGTCTGTCCCCTACTTGAGCTTGGTAGCACCAAGATAGGAATTGCCTCGGGCCACGTATAGGTTTGCTCCAGGCAATATTTGCCTTTAAGATGCAGAGTCTGAAGTGATCCCAGCTTGTCCTGCCTAGCTCCTGCTGGTCCTCCGGGAATAGGGGCAGGACATCGCCTGGGCAGCCCTGCCACTCCTCTCACTGCCACAGGCCACCCTGGCTGGCTCATAATGAGTGATTTGGCGGGTTTTTTCACCCAACGAGGCGGAGTATTAAAGATTTTTCTTTTTCTTACTGACGTTCTCAGAACACTGTGGCAACGATACAAGATGGATATAAAATTGACAAGAAGTTCCTTTTACTCATTAAACAATAAATGAAGGCAACAGCAGATCACAAAGGTTTCTGAAAGTTTTTCTTCACAGTGTAATCATTTCCCTCTTGAATTCAAAGCTGCCCACTAGTGATTTGAATTAAAATCCCTGAAAATATGAAAGCTCCAGAAGCGTTTCTGATTGAAATAGGTGGACAACAAACAGACCGTAAAGCTGCACACTGTCACCATAGCGACAGGGCTTCCAAAAGGATGCAGGGGAGCCTCAGCTTCCAAGAGTCCACAGCACAGGAAAATCTGAGCATCCTGACAGGGGAGTCAGAGTTGTCCTCGGCAGGAGCTGTTTGAAGGGCAGGTGGGAGGTTGTATAGACAGGGTCTTCCCTGCTGGCACCCTTGTCAAAGGAGTCATTAGGCAGATGTGAGGATTTTGGATCATTGGAGGGAACCTTCAGAAATGTGGCCTAGGCACAGTCTCCTGCACTTACCACAAGCTCTGGGGAACAGAGGTGACCTCGATGTCTTCACCAGCCCAAATTTCTATTTGAGAGTGAGACCAGAAGAACTTTGAAAAATGTATTGAAAATCCAACTGAGGCCAGAATGAACCAGTTTGGCTCCACACAATCTTCTCTGTTGTGTACTGATTAAGAAAAAAGAGCATTGGACACCCCTGACTTCAGCACGGGGCACAGTTCACAGATGATTTAATCTCACATCGTAATAAGAATTTGAGTAAGGAAAAGTGTTGCTCTGCTACTCAATAAATAGCATATACTAGTGACAGATAATCTCAGTAAACTCAAAGTGCCTAATACTTTTCTTTTTATCATTGGTCTTCAGTGAAATATATTGCTGCTGAGTGGGCAGCTAACAAAGGCAATGAGATGCAAGCTTGGATGAAAGAAATAGTTGGAGAGCACCTGGCTGAAGCATATGTTTTCTATCTCATTGTTCAGGAGGAATTTCACCCAGCACTGACTGTCATTACCTCAGAATGCTAAGTGGTTAATTTGGGGAATTTGTGACAGACACATCAGGGCACCCCAAGACTAAAAAAGGGCAAAGGAGTTCCTATCAACAGCAAAGGGAAGAGGAGAGGAGCCGAGGGAAGCAGACCAGTCAGTTTAACTTTTAACTCTGTGGAACAAATAATTAATTTATTTGTAAAAATTGAGGAGAAGCGGCCAACTTGGATTTGTCGAGAGCAAGCCAGACCAAACCAACCCACTTTCCTCCTAAAGCAGACTAGCAGCAGGCTCTGGGGGGAAAGGAGAAGCTCCAGATGTGCCACAGCTTAGCTCCAGCTGGGCTTTGGCACAGTGTCACGCAATGCTCTCCTAAACCAGGCAGAGAAACTTGCTGGATCAAACCAGTAGAGGATAGGTGGCAAAAGCCCATGCTATTCTGGTCCTTAGCAGCAATTTGTTTTCAAAATGAAAGGCTGTACGGAGCAAGGGTGAGATGGGATCTGGCCCAGGTACAGGCCCATACATGGCTTTCATATAACTTATCTGCCTGAAAGGGGAAAGATTATGTTTGCTAAACCTGCAGATGACCCCAAGCTGTGTCAGGCTGCAAGTAAAACAGATAACTTTCCCTAAAAATAATATAAAAGAGGCTTTATAAAATAAAATAAGACATTCAAATTTTAGGTATGCTTACTAATAGCATCTTGGAAAGACTGAATATACATATAGATGAGATAAGTCAAAATCCTTAGCTACATATCACCCTAAATCAGGAAATTGCTTTCTACCAGAGCACCATGCAGAGCTCACCTCCTGATTTGTGCTGTCTCTGCAAAAGGGGAACCAGAGCATCTTTTATTTTACATTTTCATTTTTTATTTTTAAGGCCCTCATTTCACCTCAGGCTTGCTATAATTCACATGGGTGACAAAGAAATGTGAAAAGCCTTCATTGCGTTACCAGCAGATCTGGAGCCCCCATGAATGGGGAATTCAAATACATTTTGACCCTTGCTTGGCCTGGAGGTTGTGGAATAAAAATGGGCCCAAATTAGAGTAAATTCTAAGAAAACTTTAATGGTCAAATACTGATTAATCTAATAGTGTTTTGTAATTTTAGATCAGAAGCCATGAGAATAAGTAAAAAAATCACCCAAAGTTAGTTCCCCACTTATTTTCCATTAAAAAATTCACAGTATTTTAACAACTGCTGACCATGCTGGAGAAGGAACATGAGTAAAATGATTTCAGGAGAAAGTGTGTTAAGCAGGATAGTTTTCTGAAAACTGATTTCTGCTGACAGCATTATACGTCCTTTATCCCGCTGTGAGATAGGCATCTGCCTTACTGACAAGGCTTCCTCCCATATGTGTCTGTATTTTATACTAGATAGATAGATAGATAAGATTAGGTAAAATGGAGGATCACTTGCTGATGGGACAACTTGTGAGGGACCTGGATGACAGATACCATCTGAAACACTAGGCTTCACAAGTGGCTTGCCAGTCATACAGCCTGAACCTGATCTAAAGAGGAATTACACCTATACAAATGATAACGATGCAGGAAACATGATTCTTTTTGTATTATACATTCCCCCGGGTAGAAAAACACCCACATCACCTCTCTGCCTTGCAACGGATAACCGAGGCAAGAAGAAGAGGAACTGGACTCAAGCGAAGGCTCTCACCAGGCTGGGCAGGCTGCAGCCTGCTCTGGGACCACATGAGGCTGCACACCCGGAGGAAGCCTTCAGTGCTGTGCTTGGTGTAATGAAGAAATACAGACATGAATGAAAAACCCCAAGGAATGGTGTAGATGAAATCACGCTGTTTATTTTAACCTTTGTTTTAATGAACTGATTCCCTCACTTCTTGTTTTTCCAATTTTCTGTTGGGATGAACGGATGTGTTGGTGAGAAAACTACCCTTGGAGGACTACTAAAATTAAGTTTAGGCAATCTTTGGAGTTGAAAACAAGATTATTCAGAAGTAGCTGTGTTTTCCCCGACCACTCCCTCTGCTTTAGCAGCGGAGGAAAACTGGGCCATTTGTGAAATGAGAAATATACAGAAAATAAATGTTAATATGTTTAAAAATAAGCTTAAGGCTTAAGGAATATGTGTTAAAGGAAAGTTACCGTGGAGATACCTATCAAATTAGTGCCCCAAACAGAGCTAAAACAAGGTTACCGCATGACCTGGGTCATGTAGCTTGGCAAAGCATCCAAATACGAATGGACGGCTACATCCCCCTTTGTAGTAAAGGAGATGTATCCTTCAAAGGGGGGATATCCTTATAGCCTTTGAAGACCTATCTCCTTCACCAGGGGCGTCTGCTGTGAAGCCCGCTGGGGTTTTAGCCTGAAAAGACCCTGCCTGCTCCTCGAAATCTCCCCAGGCAAGATTAAATCTAAGTAATTCCTTCAGTGGCAACTTTACAAATCACTTTGATAGACGGATATATAATCTGATAACCGATCATTTGAATCTATTGATTTATTGATTTGATCTTAATCATGATGTCAGCGTGATCACTTCATTGGTCTGCCTTTAATTAGCTTAGTAAAAATAATGAATGAGTTTAGCAATATCCTTGCCCAGGTGTGCTTTCATCTGCTCATCCTTTTTAATCACCTCTGCAGGGAATATCCAAGGTAGGTTTACCCTATTGAACAGTAACTGAGGTACCAAACCTGAGGGCAGTGATAAATTTGGGTAAGGCAATGGAGGCAGCTCACCTCTGAACCCTGTAAAAAAAAAGTCATCTCCAAGCACATTCACTCTCCAGCCCCTGCCAAAGACATCAAGTGGCATTGGGCTTCGTCTCAGAAGCGGTCATACTTTTTGAGGACATCCTTCTCCATGATGCACCACTGAGGAGGAGAGAACAGGGCATCCTGAGCCCCACACTGGCTCATTTATCCTCCCTCAGCTTTCACTCATGAGCATGCAGAGCTCTGATCTTTTAAAGTCCTTGGGGAAAGAGCTGCGACTGAAGTAAACTGAAAGAGAAGGTGAGATTTTGAACTGTAAGATTTTGAATAACACATTGCTGGGATTATAAGCATCCCATTCTGCTCTTTATTTTTTGCATTATTGTAGCTCTTGGATACTGTGAGAGATCACAACCCCCATGGGGTAGGTACCACATGAAGAGCAAGACTCAGTGGACTTTGATGTGAGATGGATGGGTGGTGGAAGGAAAGCAGCAGCTCTCCAAGGCTCTCCATTGGATATGTGCATTAAGACAGCCAGAAATTTTGAGAAGGGCTGAAACTTCACACTTGGCTCAGAATGGGAGTGAATTGCAGAGAGAAGGTGCTGGGCTGGTGCCGTGGAGTCACCCGCCATCAGAGCACATGCTTCCGTTGTCTCCCAACATCCAGGTGACTCTTCTTTCAGGCTGATGCTTTCAAATTCAGGTCAACTGCATAACCATAACTGAATCAACAGCAAAAATACCTATTACAGAGGCCATCAAACTGCAAGTGAATATGGGACTCACTTGGCTTTCCTGACCACGCAGATAATCTTGTTTGTTATGGATATTGCTATCTGTTAGCTTTGTGAGAAGGTTGGAAGACATTGCCTGACCTGGCTGAAAAAAATTATAAACAAGCAATTTTTAAAAAATTTCTTTTTCACTGGAGAAGCTGTTAGGGGACTGGTGTGAAGCCAGTTTAAGTCAGTGGCAGAATGGAATTGGGCTTTGTTTCCAGGCTTGGTGGAAGCCTCTTTTAAAATCACTTCTCTGCTTATAATCAAGACTTGCCCCTGTCAGGTTTCAATCGCTTCTTCTGAGATTAGGGATGGGGACGGGTGGATGATGGCCACTGCTGCAGTTGCTCGTGCGTTCCTGGCTCTCGAAGCCAGGCTGCTTCACTGTTTCCACTGCCGACTGTTTGCAAAGGCAGGAGCGGAGCTGGGAGCGAGCAGAGCTTTTCTTTTTCGAGGAGGGAGGGGTTTGATGGCTGGGCTGGAGTTAGTCACTGCTGACTTCCATTTCCAGCTCGTGAGGAAGGACTCAAGCCATTTTAGGCATTTTCTTGGACTTCCTCCCCGGCTTTTAATTGAAATACCCAGGAGGGACAGAGGAATCCACAGGCCTGTTTTGCACCGATGCGGGATACTCACGCGCAAGCACGGCTTCATATCGTAGTGTTGGGCCACCATTGTTAGCCACCTTGGCTCAGCTCCTTCGTAGAGGAACAGGGAACCTTCCTTACCTGTCTCACCTGCTGGCAGCTGGCGTGACTCCTCTGCAAATAGAGAGGTGTTCACATCAGTGCAAACAGTGTTAAAAGATTTTTCTGGCAGGGGCTAAATACACCAGGATGGCTTGAATATTCTAAACAAAACACTACTCCTGAGGTAAAGAAACATCCATATATACATTTATGAATCTGTGGCAGTACCACAGATAGGAACACATGTGAACCACCAAACTGCAGAATCACAAGAGGCTTCGTGCACCTCCGTTTCTTTTCAGTAGGAATTCAGATGCTTACATCTAGCAGAGCAACGAGAAAAAAAAACAACCTGCGTAGCTGCCAAGACAACCGGCACATCCAGCCGCCAGACTTTTTGCTGCGCTACTCACTCTGGTGTTTAAAGTTTTGCATCTCCGCACACCCTGCACCACACGGTCCTTTTTTCTGGAGACACCACCACCCAGGAGGCAGGTGGCAGGCACAGTGGGAGCAGATTTAGCTTGACCAGGCTTGGACAGTCCCCTCTGCCCCTTTCCAAACACAGGGCCGATGCTTACCAGTCAGCAGCAGTAGAAGCAGGGGGTGGTTCGTACCGTAAGGATTTGTCATGGGGTCAATGCTACATTTTCTTTTTTCTCCTGCTGAGACAACTAATTTTTCTCTGCCCAGGGGAACTCAGTGCCTGGTCACTCAGGGTAGTTTCTCCTGCGGCTTGGTCCTGCAGCACCACGCAGAATAGCCATGGCCAAGCCCCTCTGTACGGGGCCCAAACGCTTGCACAAAACATTTACTCATCACATATATGGTGATAAAAGAATCAAATGTCCTGTCATTTTGTGATGTCAGTTGTGCATCTCACACTTTGTGTTTGGCTTTCTTGAAATGGCGTCTTAAACAGCAACAAATTTGCAGTCATATAAACATTGACAAAAGAGGAGCAACATCAACCTTGAAACTGTTATTTTTCTGATCACTAGAAAAGCTCTCAACGTTCCTGGAGAAGCTACCTAAATGCTTCTTCAGCTCTAATGAAAGATAAGCAAGTCCTTGCTGCCAAAATATTGTGCCAGCCATGACCTTCACTTCTCATGGGAGCCTGCCAGTGTTTTTTAATGACTGGTCAAGCCGTCTCAAAAGTTTTCAGCTTTACTCCCAGGTGCCTGCATCCTTATTGTTGTGCCTGTGCTGGACCCAGCAACTGGCCCTCCCCTGACATCCCACCGATGGGCTGTTTGTGTCCACCGCTGTGTATTTAATCCAGGGTGTGCTGTGGCATCTCCCTCACATTGCCTGTCCTGAGATCAAAGGGAAGGCATCTGAGACGGCAAAAGCAGTTGGAGTAAATACCACAAATCAGCTCATAAACCAGCCCTGCTGGTTTCAGGCACTGTGAAAACACCAGGAGGAAAACCATGCTGCCAGGGGCCGCTACAGCTTCTGCCTTCTTGCTGCTCTCTTGGTGGCTTTTAATAGCATAGCACCATCAGGGGCTGATGATTCCTTCTTTGAGACTCATAGGTCTTGTGTACACGTCAGAGGATGCTAACAGAAAGTCCAGGGCTGCCTGATGCCAGGAGAGATCAAGAGAAAAAAACCCTCATGGGTGTTGAAACGTGAGGGTTCACTAAGGAACTTCTGGGAAGAGAAGTGATAAACCCATACAAATTAGGAAGGGAAGGGACTGAGGATTAGCCCTATTGTTTTACATGGAGTCGTCACATTAGTATCAATTGGCTTTTGGTGTCTGTGGTTAATAATTGACTTTTATCTGCATGTAGAAGAAAAGCACTCATGAAGGCATTGCCTTTTCTAGCATGCCAAAAAGCCAAGAAAGTACAAGAACTTTTAAGAGGAAAGCAGAATAAGAAAAAAAAGAAACAATCAGACCTATATTTCCTGTGGAATATTTTTCTTCCATGGCAACTGTAAAAACAGCTCAGATTTTGTTGATTAACTAAGTGTATTATCCTGTGAACAACAGGGTCCCATTAGCTCCGTCAGAAGGCCAATACCCTCTGTACTGAAAACCTCTCAATTCAGTGTATTTCTCTGCCGCAGAGTAAATTGCTGTCTGACTCCATCGAAGGAATCACTTTATATCTCGAAGCATGAAAACTAATACATTGGAAAGGAACGTTACTTTTTCCCTCTTTGCATTTTGATTGCTGACATCAAACAACACATACAGAAGAACGTTATAGCACTTAAAAAAAAAAGTCTGAATTAAGGAACGCTGCATGAAAAAACAGCAAAGGAGGGGATCTATATCAGTAATAAGCGTATTTTGGTCTTTATAAGGAATAAGGATGTGTCGACAGTGGATTTGTATCTGTGGGGCAATTCAGGAAATAAATGAGAAGATAAGTTTTGGATTTAAGCTTGGCAGATTTCAAAGCGCATTGTTTATACCTTCTGCAGTGTAATAAAGCTTATCAAGAATTTTCCCATTGGATACCAAGAGTCAAAAAAAGCAAGAGGAATGTGAACAGCGCGCTTCCTCTAGGTCGTTACAATAAGTGTAATTCAGAGATTTCCCATGTTAGCTTGAGCTCCATCACAGAATGATCATTTCTAGTAGATCATTGTAAATATAGTGCTGAGCTGACTGGGTTGTTCAGAAATTTGCCATCCTTTCACCTTCCACAACCTCAAAGCACACGGCAACTTCAAGGGCACTTAATTAACAATGTTATACTTTCACTCTAAAACCTCTTGCTTGTGTCCTCGTAATGCTCTGGGATAAATCAACTGCTGATGTGAATGCATTAATTTCAGTGTAATTTTATTTAGAAGACGAGAGTATTACATTTTCATCTAATGATTCAGATGTGCTTTCTGTAACGGGGGTGGGGGGCGGGGAGTAGCACCAACTCCCTGTTACAGAGGGGACAGCTGAACCTGGGAAGTGAAAGGCAGTCATTTGGCCAGCCCTCGGTGAAGGTCAGGGAGAGCACAAGCCTCTCGCTCCTATTCCACATTCGTGCTTTCAATGTGAATGGGAATAGGAAAACAGTGTATGAAGATATGTGCATTTTGGAGCATGAGATTCGGCTTCGGATCATCAGACCTTGAAGCTGGGGTATTTCCCAGGCAGAGTGTGCCCCTGCCCCTCTCTCAAATGGAGAGGTCAATTTTTGTCGTCTTTCTATTTCGCTCTTGCAAGGGGAGACTGCACGGCATGTTTTTAGGACTATAACATTGCATTCGCTAATGAAATAAAGTGGTTTTTTTGGAGAACTTCTTTTAAGCAAAACCATGTGTTCCAGGGAGGAAACATTCTTCTGGTAAACAGCTGAGCTCTTAACATTTAGCAACATAACTCTGTGTTTGCAGCTATTGAAAACTGTATGACTGAGGAAGCCCGTGTTTCTGGGGCTGAGGACTGAAAGCATTTTGCTTACTGTCAGAAAGCCAACCCTTTCTTTTATGTATATGCTAGATGCAAGAACCAGCTATTGGATGGTTACTTCTTATGGTTTTAATAAAATTTGTCTCGTATCAAAACGCTGCTGGGTTTTAATGTTGACACCGCACTGAGCGATGTTCTCTGCTCCGGCACAGCTGGCTCTTGCTTTCCAGAAATATAGCTGTGCCCTGGCATTACTTGCAAAAAAATGCAGCCTTAAATCATTTCCTTGCCCCTCTGACCTGTGCTGGGAAGGACCCTCCACACGCAGATCTCCTTGCTGGTGTGAAGAAAGGGAATCATTCCTCCTTCAGTCCCAGGAGAGGTGCTGTGTGAGCAGAGAGCTGTGGAGGTGGGAGGCAGCTGGGGAACAGGAGAAATAACCTGCCAGACACAGACAGTAGCCCTGGAAAGCTCAGGGAAAAAAAAATGGTAATGCAGGAAAAAAAAAAAAAAGATAATACAGTTGGAAACTGCAGGCAGAAACGGACCTGAGGAGATGGGAGTGCCCCATCCCTGGCTTCTGCCCCCCATTCCATGAGCCACCATCTTTCAGAGACATTTGAGTGGCCACAGGGCAAATCCTGCTGAAAGGGAGCGGGGAAGTTTTATTTAGTATAAGTGATTTCCCAGGCGGCATTAGGGAGGGGAGGAGGTTGGATGGGTGATTTTGAGATCACACACCGCTTCTCCTTCCAGCAGCTGGAAGGGGGAGGCCACAGCCCCATCTCCCTCCCAGACAGAGGGAAATGACTATTGCTCCTCCTGCCCCTCTCACTGATGCTAGGATGCTGAGCTCTGGGTATCAGGTTGACCCTTGCAGGGTGAGGGGATCTTATCTTGTTCCTTGTAGCCCTCAGAGCAGCTGGGCACGCTTACAAATTTCGGTAACTACCAGCTATAGGCCAAACGAGATCCCATGATAAAAGTTCAAGGCCCTGCATTCCTCTTCTTATTGCCTTCCTGAGCAGATTCTCATTTTAATCAGACTTATGTTACTTTCATCCAGTTATCTCAAAACATATAATGACTGCTGTAATTACTGGCAACAATGAGCTAATTAATTCTTCTGGGTATTATTTTCAAGGGATAAATAGCTCTATCCTTGCTGTAAGGATGGGGAAACTGAGGTAAGGAGCAGCAGTTGTTGGGTAAATAGCTTTATTTCACTTTAATACTATAATCCTTTTCTGGTTTTATTTGGATAGATTTATGTATTTGCTCCTTAGTATGCTTTGCATTCTGTTACTGCTTTCTGGTAATTTTCTATGTTATTGTTTTGGCATATAGCATTTAGCAACAGTTGGTTGTGTGTATGTACTGGGTTCATTTAAGAAAACTGCAGTGTTTTTAGAAAAATTAACAGATGCTGATGTGTTGGGTTTTTTTTAATATAGATATAACTTATCTTAACCCTGTTTTCCTGAGTTTTCCTTATTCTTTCTTCTTCTCTTGTTTTAGATGACCTTCTTTGTCAGAAAAACACACCAGTAGCGTTCTTCAAAACTTATTTTTAATATACTTCAAGCTTGCATTTAAATCTCTGATATAGAAATGTAACTAAATACACCTATCTAATATGCAAATAACTAAAATATTCCACTGGTTGTGAGGCTTGTAAGACAGAAGTATGGTTTTACTAATGTATCAGATAATTACTTATATCTGGAATTCATGTTCAGAAAATATACAGTAGTGCAGTAGCGTTCACCAAAGAGTATATGTTTCCCAACGTTCACATATACTACCCTGAACTCATCGGAAGGGTAGGTAAATAGGTAGCCAGAACAGAAAGAAATTTGCACCAAAAAAAAAAAAAGGACTTAATTTTGTTTGCTAGATTTTCCTGGTACTTAACAAAACTAACATCCATACGATACTCTCTGGAGTAGCAAATAACTACACAGTTCTTTACCTTTTATCTCTCAGGCTATGGTCCAGCAAGCACATGCATGCTTAGTTTTATTGTGGCATGTTCTACAGTGCAATTCCAGTGGAACTCTGTGCTATATAAAACTAAGTACATATGCAACTATTGGTAGTTTCCCATCTCTAGATAGGAACTTGTGTCACAGAACTCTTAGTTGAAATATCTGCTTTGCTCCAAACTTGTTGTTTAGTAAGAGCCTGACTTCTACAAGCATCTAGGTTTTTATGTGCACCTTTGTATCTTTATAAAGCTGGCACTAATTCCTTATTGAACAATTAAGGGACTCTAGAGGGTCTGAAAACCTTATATTGACTTATTTCAGTCAACTTTTAATTCTAAGGAGACATTAAAAAAAGTTAATTAGTCTCAGCTGTATTTAAAAAAGTGCTTCACAAGCAAGGGAAACAGACAACCTGACAAATAAATTGAGCTAATACAAGACTCCTTTAACTGGAATATTTTTGGTAATTTAGTAGCAATAAGGGGCAAAAAACTTGTGAGAATCATAACAATGTTTCTAAAGTGACACTGTTAGGTTTGACACTCTTAGCCCCAAATGCTTTCATTCCAAGACTATCTGCTCTCCAGACTGCTTTCCTGTTACTTGTCCTTGCAAGTCTCCCTCCACCTCTCTTTTAAAACACATAGATCTGCACGCTACCTGGGGCTCCAAGACTTTTTCAGAAAGCTAATACTTGTTCAATTTTCACACACTTCTGGAGTGTTTTGAGTATTATCCTATTTGTGTTTTCCCTTTTGTGCTGGGGGAGACAACAATGATCTTGCTGGAAATAAAGCCCAAACAAGGGAAGCTGAAGTGTGGGAGTGTGTGAGGGAAAAGAGAGATAACTCTCACAGGGCTGTGAATCTCTGCTCATGCCTTCTCTCATCGCCTGCACTGTTTATTCCAGTGTTTAGACTAGGCTCTTCCCAAATACCTGCTCTGGTTCTCAGGCACAAGATTACATAGAGCTCAGCCGTGAAGGTGTCTGGTGAGCAAGATCCTCACAAACACCCTGCTTAGACCAAATAAAAATGAAAAAAAAAAAATATTAATTTCCCTTAAACATATTGCAGGCCCGCCTTTCCCTGCTGCTCTTATCCCACAATGGTCTGCAGCCCCGAAGAGCCCAAATGCACCCAAGGGGAGAACCAGGACAGGGTATTTCCTTACTGGTGAGCCCTTTAACGGTTTGAGGGATGCTCTTGGCAGGCCATCAACCCTCAGGAAGCCCATGGAGGACCACAACAGCTTTTATTGCCCATCCTCACCTGGGGCCAGCCTGTGCTGGCTCCCAGGAGCCAGTGCCTCCTCGGGAGACTGCCAGTGTACCACTCAACGCCTCCTTCTCCAGCACACGCAGGGATTTGGGGCATAAAGTGTGTGTTTGTGGGCATGAAGTAATATTGGGGTTGGGGTTTATTTTGGGAATTTTTATTTTTCATACTACTGATAGCAACCGCTCCCGCATACCCGAGGTGAGCGGTGTTATAGGGAGCGGCTCTGCGTCTCCTACGTCCCCCTCTCCCGCCGGGCCTTGGGAGGCGGAGGGTGTCCACTGCTCCCCATCCCCGCCCGGGGAGGGGCCGTACCCCCGCACGGCCGCCGCGCCGCCCCGGGGCCTGCCTCCTGCCGCGGGCTGCCATGTCTGTGGCGCAGCAAGGCCCGCCACCGGCAGCAGGAACGCCCCGCCCGCCCGCCGGCACCCCGGGGGCCGACACCCGTCAAGGGCCCCTTCAACCCAACCGGGAAAAGACGGGGCAGGCCACGGCTACCGGGCAGCGCGGCAGGGCAGCCGCCTCCCTGGCAGCAGGTTGCGGCCGGCCTCCCCCGGGCCGCCGCCGCGCACTTTTCGGCCGACAGAAAACAGCGTGAGGGGACGAGGCAGAAGGAGCCTTTTTTTANTTTAAAAAAAAAAAAAAAAAAAAAAAAAATTTGTAAAAAAGCCCCTGCGCCTTTAAGGGGCGGAGCCAGGGGGAGTTTGCGGAAGAGCCCGGCGGACGCTGATTGGACGGGTGCGGTCTCGTGACGGCGCCGGGGCGGTCCCTACTCCCCCCTCCCC
>VXBJ01005127.1:222775-311645 GCA_013400055.1 Nycticryphes semicollaris
GAGGGGAGGGGCCGGCTCCTTCTCCCTCCTCCTCCTCCTCCTGCCGCTGCTGTAGGATCGGCCCCTCTGCCTGCGCCGGAGGGGGGGGCAGCTTGCTTCTGAGAACGAGAGAAAGAGGAAGGGGAAAGAAGAGAAGAGCGGGGGGGCGCAGAGAGGGTGTTGAAGCCCGCCCCCCACCTTCCCATCCCGCGATCGGTGCTGCCTCCATCAGGACAACAACCCCTCCTCCTTCCCTGCACAACAAGATGTGAAGCGGAGACTCCTGGGACTTATCCTCACCCTCCTCATCCTTAACAGCTCCCCGTTCTGCAGCCATTAGCGACGAGCGAGGAAGAAGCGAGTGGAGCTGGGGACCCCGCGCCCGCCTTGCCTCTCTCCCCACCGCCTCCCCCCCAGCCCTGTCGCGGGCGGTGGGTATTTTTTTGCAGGGTGGTGTTGGAGGGGGAAGGAGCCGCTGCTAGAGGACGGTGATCTTTTTTTCTTTTTTCCTCCTCCTCTCCCCTCCTTCGCCCGCCTCCTTGTGGCGATGAGGAGGAGGAGGACGGCGCCGAGGAGGAAGAGGCTGATGGCGGCGGTGAGGAGGCAGCAGGAGGAGGAGAAGACCCCCCGAAGGATGAAGATGATGATGGTGGCGGCGGCGAGGAAGCATCAGCAGCACAACAGCCGGGATTAATTTTACTGAAAAAAAAAAAAAAAAACCAAACCCAAAACCAAACCAACNGAATTAAAAATGGCCGAGAATGTGGTGGAGCCGGGCCCGCCTTCAGCCAAGCGGCCTAAACTCTCCTCACCGGCGCTCTCCGTGTCCGCCAGCGACGGCACAGGTCAGTCTCGGGGGCCGGGGCACTCCCCACCTCTCCGTGCCGCAGTTACTGCCCTTTTCTCCCCTCTTCTGCTTTAAACCTCTTCCTCCCGTTCGTGGCTGTTAACTCTGCGTGCTTTCGGCCTTTCTCCCCCCTTTTCGCTCCGTTTGGAACCTATTTGCGTTAATGGCATAAGGGAGGGTGTTCGGATGTTTTCTGCCTTTTTAGATTTTTATTTTTTTTTGGGGGGGGGGGAAGTGATTGAAAGCAAAGCTGCTCAGTTCATTGTGCTTTTGATCAACTGCAGATAAGACTTAACAGTTTGTCATTTTTGTGTATTTCACAATATTACTGAGCTCCTTGGTAAGCATATACCCAAGCAATGGCAGTTGCAGAAATGCAAAATAGTGCTGAACATGATGCTTTTGTACACTCTAGTGTTGAATTGTGTGTACGTTTGTACACACAAATGTGTCTTGTTTTTTACTTTATTTTGCATACACAAGGGTTTTTCTACAGCTCGTTTAGAAATGAGATTTATTTCTTTTTTTCTTCTTACGTAGAGTCTGCTTATTTGATTTACTACTTACAGCCCTTACTCTTCCTTGCAGAGGGATGGCTAAAAGCTGCTTTTGTGATTCGAATAGACCATCCACTTTAGGAGAAAAATAGCTAAAACCAAAATTCAGATCCCAAGCTTGGAGCATGAGTTTTATCGAGACTCTTATCTTCTTAGAAATGAAATGTTATTTCACCTTATTTGCATTAAGAATCAATATGGAGTGTAGTTCATCTCGCATCTCCCATTTCTATGCTGCGAGACCAAGATGTCTGAAATTCCCCTGTAGACTTAAGATCTGTTAAGATAAAGGGGCTTCTCTGCAGTCCTGTAAAGGTCTTTGGTGATGCGGCAAAGGCAGGCTAGAGGTTGGAAATCAAATATGAACTGGTTGTACTGGAGAGGGGAGGGAGTAACAAAGGGCTGTTCAGCTTTTTAATGCTTCTTGTGAAGCAGATGAGTATTTGGTGTCATTTTGCTATAAGAGTGCTTGGTCACCTGTCCCACAGGAGTTTCTTTGAACTCACTTTAGATCATCTTAAGACTACTGGATATGGAAGAGGCCTCCTCCTGCCAGAGTCTGATGAGAAGTAGCTGTTCTGAAGTTACTGGTGGTCTTGTTCAATGCAGTTAACAGCTGACAAGAAAAAGGAAGAGTAGTTTGGTTGTGGGTTTGGGGTTTTTTTTGTTGGGTTTTTTTTTAGTAAAAAGCTCCTCATTTGACACTAAACAGGTTTTAGTTGCCAGTTCTTGGTTGAGCAGTGGATGTGATTCAAGTTGGAATCCTGATAATTTTGTTCTTGGTGAATGCTGTAGTTTTCAAAAGTTTGTTTGTAACTTTTAGAGCATATTAGATTCAGGCAATATTGTGTTGTAATTGGAGGATGTGTCTGCTCCTAATATCAACAGGTCTCTGGTAAGAGAGTACAAGAGCATTGGGAGAAGCTGCTTTTAGCTAGAGCTGGTTGTTGGAGTTTTTGTGCTAGACGTGTAAAGCAGTACTTAATTCAGTAGTAACCATTTTTAATTTGTCCTGACAGTGGTTGTCTTGCTCTGTTTTGAGAGGTGTGATAAAAAGGATGTCCTGCTACTTGAAAAAATATGAAAGCTAAAGGCATATTTTGATTCAAAAGAGCACACATAACTTAAGATGTTTGGGATCAAATGTACTTCGGCTAGCTTGTGAATGTATTTCTGTTTAACAGGTGCAGATTTTCACAGAATACTTAGTCTGTTTTAATTGTTAGCTTCCTGGGCAGCTTAAGTGAGGTTTTTGCAGTTGTGGTGAAACACTAGGCAGTTTCAGTAGTGCACAAATGGGATACTTTTTCTCAAAGTGATTGAGATTGTCATCACCTGTGCAGATAGCTGTGCAGAGCTTTATAGTGGTGCGAACATTTTATATATATAATGTAAAAACCTTAAATATTCTTACTCTTCTAGATATATTTTTTGACAACTTATTACCTGCATTTGGGACAGTTCCACTTTTTGTGGTTTTTAACATATCATATCTGTTTCTCTAATTAAATAAAATAAAACCTCTTAATCAATAAGAGTGTTTTGAGGGTTATATTTTGTCATTAGCTGCTTGAGAGACAATGTTTTTGGGGAGGTTTTTTTTGTCCTACTTGTACTGTTGTGGAAAACTGCTTTGAAGTTTACATTTTTTTAACCTATCTGCTTCTTAAATTTGCTTTGAAAGAGTGCAAGCAGCTCTCATGAAGTAAATTCCACTTATAGAATCTGTTGTATTGTCCCCACTCCTTAGTTAATTATAGAAAATAAATAGCATGGTGCTTATGTACTTACTCAAGCACTCTTTTTAAAGCTGTTAGATTCACAGCGTCATTAGAGAGAGGGAAGGAGAAAGGTAAGAAACTTGCGCTGTTGATGAAACTTTTTCTAGCACGTGTGCATAGTGGATCTTTCAGTCTGTTACTTTTGCTCTTAACTTTTGGGCTCGTTTCTTAATCTGAAATACTCTTTTGGCTTACTATATAGCTAAAACCAGTGACTGTTTTTTAGCTAACTTATTCCCAAACTTGCAGAAGTGTATTTCTATGAAGGCTAAGTTGAGTCTCGAATTCACTCATGTTTTCACTGTAGACCTGGATACACTGGTATTCTGGGCTCGGAATGGACTGAACTCAAATGCTGATAGTTTTCTTCTATAAAGTCAGCTTGATTTATAGGCAGCAGCCAAGTATAGCTGCATTTCTCACTGTTGTTGCACTGCTGCATCCTCCTTCTGTCTTAAAAGTCTTAAATGGTTTGTGTGTTCCCTGCTCAGAATTTGCTTTGCCACAGAACATACTGTATTAGTGTAGTTTTTATGCTGCTTCATTAATGCCAATTTCTTCTTTAGGAGGTAAGAATAACAAAGACTTACAGGGAAACTGAAATGTTTGTAGCACGCTTTGTAATAAACATTTGGAAGTCATTTAGAAAGTCTTGGTACTGTCAGTGTTGTGCTGTATGTTGGAATTTCTGAAGAGTCTCTCTTTTTTTNAGAAGAGCGGTAATTATACATAATTTTTCTGAGGGCCCTTACAAGATCTAACATCCGAATAACTCTGCGGTGGGGTCGCCTTTTGTTGGTACAGTATCCATAGTACGGGATGCAGGTTTGGGACACTGGGGTGCTGGCACAGCTCTTCAGTACCTGCAATGGCTGCATTGACCCAAGTACTTTGCTAGCCTAGCTCATTTTGCTTAGCTTTCCTTACTGGTAGAAACACTGGTTTGATATGTTGCCCCTAGCTCTAACAGGTCTTTCTGAAACATTGTATTAACAAACTGGTGTGCATCAATCTTATTTTCCCCTGCCACTGCAACAGAGTAATTCGAGTGCATCCTGAAGAGTTACCTCCTTGAGTAAAATGAGTGGAAATTTTCCACAAAGATACATTTTTAACTGGATATCTTACATCAGTGGTTTTGGTTTTGTTGGTGTTCTTTAATTTTATTTGGCCTTAACTTTCCCTGCAGTGATGCAGGTGTGCTGAAATTGCCACGTTCAGATTTCTATGTGGTGTATTCGGGAAAGGAGAGTTTAATCGTCTTTTATAGCCTCCCCCCACCCCTTCCTTAGAAATAACCCTTTTCTGGGACCTAGGAAAACTTTTCAGGCTCTGGGTTCAGAACTGCTGTGTTTTGTCGAGGAATAAAAGTGGAGTATACTCTCTGCTGCAGTGTAGTTGTGTGGTATCATGTCTTTGGATTGCTAGATCCGAAAATAGGATTTTAAGTGCGTGGAGTTTCTGGCTTGCTGCAACACTGGAAGTCAGTTTTCTACAGTTAGTTGGCATGTGTGTTGTATCAGAGATCAATGTACATACTTGTGGTACATGACTTAATATCCTTCAGTTTACTATATCCAAAAGCCATGTTTTTCTGTGTGATAGTGAATTTTCAATCTCTCTTTCTGTACCCATCCTTTATTCAGTTTGCATGTTCCTTTTTTTTCAGGAACCGCTCCTGACCTTTAAAACTTTACTCTTCCTTACATCAAAGGTCTAAGACTTGTAACAAAACTTCTTGCCTGGACTCCTGCAGTTTTGACCGATAGTCATCTTTCATCTGTTCCAAATGTACCAGGATGTTTCTTTGCTCAGAATGAATCATACTAATCTTGTCTCACTGCCTTTTCCAGAGGCATATGCAGAGGTTTTTTTTATTCTGCTTTCAGACAGCTATGGTGGTTTTTTTTTTCCTCCTAGGGTTTGTATATACTACTTCTAAAACTAAATGCTAAATACTTTCCACAAATCTCTTTTATGGCTAATGTTTAAGACCCAAGTCATTAGCTATGTTTAACTATAGAGCCATCAGTGAAATATTTTTATCCCTTCTTGTTGAGCCACTTTTTTTTTTTTTTAATTTCCTGAGTATTGGTTGTTATGAGAGTCGCTTTAAAGTATGGTTTGATGGGTGGCATGTACAGTAAATTGAGTATTGCAGTGGTAGAGGCTTGTGTGGCAAAAATTGGTATCTTTGCCTTGTAGCTAGGTAGGTTCTTGAAGTAACTTCATTAGGAATAAGTTTAAATTAAGAGAATTTGAGTCTGCTTGTTTGGTGGGGTGTTTTTTAAAGTAAAGCACTCACTCATATGGTGCTTAGTAACTTAAGAAAATCTTGCAGACATTTGCACCTTGTAGATTTCCAAATCGATATATCTCTGCTCTTTTTTTTTTGTTGCCCCTTTCACCCAGTGGATTGTGTGTGTGTGTGTGTGTCTGACCTAAGTGTGTACAATTTCTGAGCAGTGTTAGAAAGGTACTTGTTTTTTCAAAAAAAGAAATAGCCCCTTCAGCAAAAGGACCATACGTGTCGTGATGTACAACTGAATCTTAAGCACATGCAAATGAAAAAAAAAAAAGTTGAGACTAGCAAACCAGTTTACAGTTGCAATTTAAAAATACAGATTCACAAGTTTGATATGAAAGGGAAGGCCTTTGTTAGTGAACTTGAGTATTTAAATCTGAGATAAAAAAAAAAAAAACCCTATTAATTTTTGCATTGTGGTCTTGGAGCAGGGTTTGGATTTGTTCTAGAGATTCTAGAAGTTCTAGAGTCCTAGATTAGTCCCTAGTTCAGGTCATTGGTTACTTGTGTAGTTGCAGAAAGTGAAGTTGATTGTGGAAAAGTCTAGTGGACTCTAGGGTTTAGTGTTGTACATTTTTAGGAGATATGTGGGCTTCTTGAGGTACCGGGGATAAATGCTGAACTTCTGCTGTAAAGATTCTGGTTTTTGTACCTTTGCAACTTGGAGAAAATGAATGTCTTATTAGATTTCAATTTTGCATGATTTAGTGTGTATTTCTTGCATCTTCTTTGCAGGCTGCTTGATTATTTCCAGTGTGACACCTCAGGGTCTTGCTTAGTTGCTTTAGCAGGAGCAGCCTTTCGGTGCTTATTCCAGCAATGTAATGGTACAGCTTTAACCTTTCCCATCACCCAAACTGGTGGCCCCTGTGAGAGGGCTTGGCCAAAAGTAATTTAGATTTATTATTTGACAAATGGAGTAATTTTGCTGTGTAGATTTCACTGACAGATAAACAATGCACACCTGTCTCCAAGGATTTGGCGTTTCTGTCTTTACTTAAACTGTACCAGCAGGCTGAACTAAAATACATCTGTCTCTGCATATGGTTGTGTGCACTGACAAAAAACTGCCGTGGTTACATTGAATCTGTAGAACTTCAAGTAGAACTCGAACTAGGGCGATTCACAGAAATCTTCTCCCTGAGCATTGGAGTATCTGACAATGTGACTTCGTTCTTTTCCTAAATAGCGACGTTTTCTTAAAACGGATTGGCTCATGAATGTGCTTAAAGTTCTCTTAAAAACTTGACGTACCCCATTCTTCGTGAGGTGCACGTTTCTTTCAACACTTTTTGAAGGAAATCAGAAAAGGGAGCGTTGGATTCTGATGAAATCAAATCATAGTAACTTGTGGTTTAGCCGACGATGTCGGTTGTGTTACAGGAGCAGCAAGGAGATAAGATTGTGGTTCAAACTAGGATTTTCATTAAAAAGCTAGGTACAGGACATCTAAAACCACTGTAGTTTATTACTGTTGGTGGTTGTGAGATGGGGCAGAGAAGGATTTTGTTTTGTCTATCTGATGGTGCAGAACAGCTCTGTACCGTACCTTGTGTTGCTTTTCCATAAGAGGTATAAGTAGAGTTTTGAACCGATTTTATTTGCTTGTAGAATCACGATTTACTGTTTCTTGCTTTGTAGAACTCCCAAATGCAAGTTAATAGATAATCTCTCTTACAACATCTTTTTTTTTTTCTTTTTTCTTTTATAATTATAATAAAAAATAAAACTCTGGCAAAATCCTGGTGTATGGCTTGCTCAGTACAAACTCTGCTGAAGCTAAACTGCCTTTTACGCATTCCTGAATATAATTTCAGGAGCTCTGGGGAATAATTGGTTCAAGATAAAGAAGTCTGAGCTGCTGACTTATCTTTTTTTGTTTACTTGTATATTTTCAGCATTGCTTTTTGATTTTACTCAGGAGTAATGTTGAATGAACTCAAGTCAGTAATACTCAGAAAATTGACTAGACTTCCTGGTAATTGTATATGCAGATTGCATCATTTCAAAGTTGTTGTTAACTTCACAATGAAATGAACTTTACTTTTTTTCTTGAATCTGGTTTGTAATCACTTCTAAAATGAGTCTAATTCAGTGTGTTTGCTCACGTATCGTGTTTCTATCCTGTTTTCCTATTCCTGTCCACATGCACCCATTTTTTGCCCTCCAATGTAGCAGACCAGCAAGGCATCTCTAACGTTCCAGACTGATGTGCGCAGTGCTCCTCAATTCATCAGCCTCTCAAATGAAATGCTGTTCTTACTATTTAATGATACCACAGACCAACCATAGGTAACATAAGGTGGTCTTATGGGAATTTTGGTGGCATACACAGAATAGTCTTGGGAATAAGAATACTAATTTAGATTTTTTTTTTTTTTCTTTCACTGAAGGTAAAGGTAGTGCAATGAAATTTATGTAAATAGCCATGTGTTCACATGGAAATTATTTACTGTGTGACTTCAGCATTTTGGAATTAGAATGTCAAAACTTCATCTTACTTGGATCATCAGTGATTTCAATGTTAGTACCTTCGCATTAGTGTTAGGTAACAGTGGGAACAGGCAGGTACACAGACAACAGTGTTTCTGAAATTCCCACTTAAGTGATGTTAAAATATTAAACATACCCTGTTTTGATTCTTGCACCCAGTCTTTTCCATATGATTGCACCACTTCTGTTGCCCTGGAACAGCTACAAGTCCATATTGCAGAATCATAACCATTGAATTTTCACTATGGTTTTCAGTGGTAAATGCCTGCTATAAGCTGTATCTCTAAATTTTCTAAATTTGGAAGAACTTTGAATATGATAATGACAATGAAAACAGTTAGTTTTAAATACAGTTTTCTTCTGAAGTTGAAAAAAATGCATTGGCCAGCATCTACTAAAATTAACGTTTCTGTTGATACTAGTTTGGGGCAGGTATGACTTAAACTTGCAGGTTATTGAGACTTGGCAAAACTGAGACTTTTTTCCTTAAGCAAGAGTGGATGTGTTTAACACCACTGTTTGAGTAGGAATTGGGATAGCTTAAAAAACATGTAGAGAGTGAGGTCTCAATTTTAGGACTTCAATAGATGTTAAATGATAAGTAGTTGCTTCTTTAGAATGATTTTGTTTGTTTGTTTACACTTGTAAAATACTTATGTTTCTATGTGGTTATCATGTGCATTCTAAATGGTGTACTGGACTTTGGCCAACAAACATTTGGTGGTTTTGAAAAAAAATCTGGGCCTGAAATTGTGTGCTACCATGGTGTGCTAACTTGTCTTGTTGTCATCCAGAGGTTTTCAGTATGTCCTGTTCAGATATGTTTTCTGCTTGTATGGATTGCAATCTTACTTCACATTACCAAGTTTCTTGATGTAATGAACAAATTCAGATCTTTCCCAGGTTAGCGGGGAAGGGAGGAGGCAGTGCTTCCCAGTTTCTTGCAGGGAACAGAATTAATATTGTAGTCAACTGCTGGAGGCTTTGTTACCCAAAGAGCTTTAATACAGAATAAGAATTCTCAGTTGCTGTTGTGTAAGTGACAGTGAAGACTTCTGTATCATACTTCCACTTTGGGAGGGAGTGACGATTAGGGTTATAAAGGGACTGCTGGGCTACTTAGGGATTTTGGAAGCAGTAGTTGTAATGATAAATCTAGACCATAATATTTTAAGCTAATGTTGATTTTTTTTTTTGGCCCTTTGTTTTATGTCAAATTAGTAGATTAAATTAAGTCTACATTTAAGTTAGGAGAAACGGTTTGGCAGAGTTTGTTACCATTGGGTAATTGCGGCTTCATAGGGGATCTGCATGAAAAACCATTTTCTTGATGGACTTTAATGGGAAGAATAAACTTGATCTTCAAAATGCTGTATAGGAAAGTTCTCTCACACCCACCTGGTAGGAATCTTGCAGTTTTTGCCTCTTTCTCAGGCTTGTTTGTTGGTTGTTTTCCCCCCCACCCAATAAAACTGTCTGAACACGTCTAACTTAATTTTCTGCCATTGCAGAGGCCTTGGGAAATGATGACTTTCTTTATTAGCACTTTGTTTGAAGTCCGTGCTTTGCCTTTACTTCTGCATTATACTGGATACCTGGGAATCATCTTGTGAGAGTGTCTCCATATCTTGTTATGCTTTTTTTTTTATTTTTAGGTTTTGAGTTCTGGCTGGTTTTAAGGGTATTTCAGGGCCCTGTAACACTCCTGTAATGCTGATGCTTGTTGACTGCAAGCTTGAAAGGCTGGTTTCTCTGGAATATTGGTTGTATCCTCTGGGTGCTTTCTCTGTTACATCTCAGCCCTGTTCAGTTCCTGGATAGCTTTCATGTGGCCGTGCAGGGAAGATACTGACCTCAGCAGCTTATTGTTATTCTTGGTCTGCAAGGTATCATGTTTTCTGCATAGTCCAACATCATCTGTGGCTCCTGTCAGCCCTGTCACATGCACGCTTTGTATTCAGTGTCCCGTATTAAGCCTTGTCCACTTGTTTCATTGTGAACCTAACAACTGTGATATAATTTGATCCACTGATAGATTTCTGGAGCCCAGAAACATTGGTGCAAAAAGGTGACTGTTCAGCAGCTTTCTAATTTGAAACGTCTGTGTTTAGAATATAATATAATAAATGGGATGCAGAGACAGGAACTGTAAAGTCTCGTACCTCTGTAAGATCAGCCACGAGGTAAGCATTGGCGTGGGTTGTTTTACATGTCTGATATGAAGGGTTCTTCAGGCACCACTGTTCACACGTGATGCTGTTTCTTTAAATACACCGACTCTTCTTTGAGGCTAAATGCTTGAACATCTTGAGTCTGAGGGTGCAGTACACATGGGAGTAAAGCGTTCTTGCTATTTTATGTAGCATATGAGCAAGTCTTCAGAAAACTAGTGTTATTCATTGCAGCCTGTTTGCTAGAGCCACATAACCTCTGTATTGATAGAAACGCTTGTTTTAGTCTGAAAGGTGACTAGAGGTCTGTTGTCTTAATTCAGAAATGAGAAAATGACTGAATCATGACTGTAGGCTAGAAAGCATACAAAAGAAACTAGTGTGTGCACCACTTGAACCCACACATTCAATTTCTTTAGAAATATTTTCCTTGTATTTAAATGTTGTCAGAAATCTCTGCCTTGCCTTGCACACTTCGAGAGCTGTTACGTCCCTGGTGCTGCCAGATGCTCTTGCAGTAAAACCAGCTTGAAATAAATACTCTGTAACTTGTTTGAAAACTGATGGCTTGATAAGGCACCGATGTCTTATTGACTTAAGGAATTTGATTGCACACTCTGAATCTGTACTGGATAAAGTCCATTTTGGTGCCATGTGGGTTTCCAATCCAGGTGGCAGTTTCCTTACATCTTGCAGATCAAACACTCTTAAAGGCATACTTCTGAGAAATAGGGTCCAAAACTAAGAAAGTAACACACGCTATGCAACCCAAGTTAGCATACTGATTTTTGAAGTTGCTTTCTCACAGTTTAGGGTGCAGTTCATATTACTTAATCCAGTCTAACTGGACTGCCATTGAAAGAAATGGACCTGCTCCATCCTACTGTCTTTTCTGACCCACTTTCTCACTACAGATTTAACATAGCCAGGGCAAGTCAGGCCAGTTTCTTGACTCTATAAAAAAAAAAACCACTTGCTTAAATGTTCTGTGGTGGTACAGTCCTTACAAGGAATTATTATGTGCCTTTGCATGTTGAGACTACCTCAGGTTAAGACTTCCTGATCAGCTGCTTAGATGTTGTTTTGTGGAGGTACTTTCCTGCTCTTACCTTTGACTCTTAGGTGGCAGTAGCAATGTATTCTGTATCTTCTTCTTACCTATGGAGAGAAGTACACTGATAATACCACAAATATCATGATGTGGAATTGTTCTGTGCCACTTTGTTGAGATCAAGATTTAGCTTTACCAGTTACTGCCTCTGTATCACTGGATATTTTTGAGGTCTTAGATCAGATACTGTTGGGTTTGGTACATCCCAATTTTTCTGTGTCTGATTATATTCTAAGATCTCTGGTGACTATGAATCGGGTAGACTAACCTTTGCACAGGACTAATCTGTTGCCTTTACCTTCCCAACAAGCTTTATTTCATTTGTAAGAAATCTTACTGTATATCCTTAGGGAAACAGATTGCAAGGCTGGCGGTGGACTGAGTGTGCTGGAAAGTCAATCAGTGCAGTGGATATTTATCACCATTGTCTTGAGCTATGCCTTTGGCTCTTGTGTGAGTACGTGTGCCATTACTTTTACACTGTCTATGAGCTGCCTGGCCCAGCCTTGGCAGTTTTTGGATTGGTCATAGGTAGAACTCTCTATGGTGGGCTTTAAGACACATATTATAGGTAAAAGACTCTGAAATGGATTGCAACTGTTACTAGATACACAGAAAATCTTACTGATCTTCATGTGGTCTTTTGAGACTGTTAGTGTTTCAGTCCTGTGTCTGAAAACTTTTGCCTCATAGCAGTTGACTAAAAGTGTAATTTCATAGTTGACCAGAGAACTCAAAGTTTTTCTAGTTTTATTGTTTACTGGCTGAAGAAGACTTTGAAGTTTTGTTTTTGGAAAAGACATAAAAAGAGCAAACTCTCACCAGAATATTGCATTGTTGGTATTTACTGCTTATGATTCTGGCTTGTAGCTGATGGTATTCTTTTATGATGAGTCTTCTGTTGTGTGTTTTTTAGGATTAAAAATCTTTACAGGTTAGTTCTATGTGGAAAGAAGAGTTTACTTTTTTTTTTTTTGAAGTAAAGAGCTAATCTGATTTGGATTCTCACAGCCATTTAGGTGGTTGTTGGTTTTTTTTTTTTTTTAATGTAGCTGTTGATTTGTTGTGTTTTGAGATATTAATAAAAAGAGTTAAAAGTACTTTGAGTTTTGTATGACGTTTTCCTTCCTGTTCAGAGGTGGCACAGAATGACTAAGCCAGGGAGCTCAGGTATTCCAGTTAGATATGAGCAAGTAAGACTTAAAGCTGGCATTATCTTCTCATTTTTGAGGATGGGGAATTTCAAAAAGAATGAGTTGTTCAGAGAAGCAGATTATTATTTTTCTTGTGAAGAAAGATGTGCAAATCTTTGTCTCTCGAAACAAGAACTGCACTGCCCTTTTGCAGTGTTATATCTGAAATAATCTTAAATTGGTCTTTCTGAGAAAATACTCTGTGGTGGTTTGAAAAAGCCAATTAGTTCTTTATATTTAGACATTTACTGATCACTCTCCAGATGGTTTTATAAAAGACTTAATGTGCAATGGGCTGATCTCAGGAAAGGTGAAGTAGGGATTTTTCTTTTGGAACTCGCCCTTTCCTGGAAGCTGTGTCTGTTCAAGAGCAGAAGCTTTTTTTTTTTTTTTTTTTTCCCCAGCTACTGTCACAAAAGTGGCCTTTGAGCTGTGTGGGCATCTTTGCCTCAGCAGCTGCTTCCTGGTTTGCAGAAGGGAGTTTGCTCTGTGCTGCCCTTATGGTTATGTTGCAGGTACAGGGTTTGTCCTGGCTCATGTTCTTCCCAGACACTTAGCTTTTGTTTTCAGTTTTGTTTGTTTGTCATTAAGTAGACTACACTTTTTTGGTTTGTTTGTTTTTTGGACAACAGACGTAACTTGTAAATTACTAATAGGTTTGGGTTTGGTTTTTTGTTACTCATGGGCTGTTTGTCAGGTTATTAGGCAGGGTGTTTTCTGGATGCAGTGCTTCAACATTTGCCTGATAAAGGTGTCCTGACAGCACCTTAAGATGCCTGTTGAAGCTGTTTTAAATTTTTTTGCATTTTTTTTAATGCTTTTTCCATTTCCTTGATCTCCTCTTTAATTTGATCATCTCTTCCCATGTTCATCAATGTTTAATTCTTAAACTAACTGCTGAATGAAGGCTTGAAGTTGTTTTGAAGGGGGGGCAGGGGGACACGGAGTGTGTATTTTGAGCTAAGTCTACTGACAAAAAAATTCTAAATTAGTCATTGTAAATGGAGGAAAACTTGGACAAAGGCTTATTCTTTACTTCTGAATCTTCAGAAATACCAGTCATACTGAAGAACACCAGTGGTGCGAGTGAGAGATCAGTCCTTAGTATGTGCTGCAAAGCATAGCTTTTAGCAGGCTAACTTATTCTAATAGCTTAAAACGTAGTTCTTCAGTGGAAATTCTCATCCTGTTTCTGCTGCTTTGCAGTAATGAAGAATATGATTCTATGATAACATATAAATGGAGTTTCTGTTGTGGTATACCTGCATTCTTGCCAGCGTCATACCATGTTTTCAGAATTCTTTAAGTCATGATCTTATCTGTGATATAGTTGTGAAGTTGTAGAAACCCTGGTAGTACTTGAGTTTGGCAGTTTAAGTATCGTATCTGGTGAGACACTTTGAACAGATGTCTAATGCTGATGTGTTACACGCTGCTTAACTGTAGTCTTTGTCCATTAATATTTGAACCAAGTCATCTTACCAGCCTCTCTAGAATTCAGTGTAACAGACCTTTCCTTTTAAATGCAGTCGCTGAGATAATGAGTAGTATCTAATTTAAAAGCCCCTCCATTAGTAGCTATTTTCGGATTCCAAATATTAAGCTTTACAGCCTTAGTTGTATGTAACTATATCATACAGTGGCTCAGCTTTTAGCCGTAAGCTTTCTAGGCTATTTTTGTTTTAGCTACCATAGGTTAAATACACAGATCAAGGTGCGTGCTGCTCTGCAGACAAAAGAACTTAGCGTTTTCTTGAGCAAACTGATTCTGGGCACTGTGTAATGTTCTTCTATCTCTATATCCCAAATAGTAATCTTTCTCCGCTTGATCACTTTGGGGATTGCTTTGCCACGGGCTCTTGAGATGTGAATTTGTTTTTTCATCCTAGTGTTTTCTCACAGCTTCGTGACCAGGAGAGTTGCTTTGATTGTGTTCTGACAGCGTTCGTTGTGGGAAGATACTGGCTGTTCAGTGAAATTCAATAGAATTTTGCAATCATATGTTGGGAATGACTGGATGTGAAATTAAAAAAAAAAAAAACAAAAAAAAAACAACAAAAAACTAAACCCAAACCAAACAAACAAGCAAAAAAACAACACAGCCTAACACCTAACAACAGAAAAACCCTACAAATGCCTCCCAACCAAACCTCTATTATTTTATAAATAGTAAAGATGTCTTTGAAACTATTTTTAGTTATGCCTGTTCCAAAAGTGACAGAGTACAGTGAAAGTTAAAAATTAAAGACAGTATTTTTCCATCAACCTCTTAATTCTTTGTAATAATTGTTGTCTAATTCCATTGGCTAACTCTGTGGGTTTTTTTTAATAGTTCGAGATACCCAGGGATCTTTCAACACAAACTGTTGAAAGAGAGTGAAGTCGAATGGTCTTCTCTAGTTTGGACTCCGCGAAGTTTCGAAATTACTTTTATCGTGATAAATTGGATAGTTTTCAATAATGACTGATATGGGAATTGTGCTGGAACATGCAAAGTGAAGTTTTGCTACTTGCTCGAAATAAAAACCCCAGAAACGAATGAACAAGATCTTTCTTTAAGACACTTCTGATTGTTCTGACCTCATATAAAATTTCTTTTGTCTTTCAGATTTTGGATCACTCTTTGATCTGGAACATGACTTGCCAGATGAACTGATCAGCTCCACAGAACTGGGACTTACCAATGGTGGTGACATTAATCAGCTGCAGACCAGCCTTGGCCTGGCACAAGATGCTGCCTCTAAACACAAGCAGCTGTCTGAACTTTTACGGGCTGGTAGCTCCCCAAATCTCAATATGGGGGTTGGTGGCCCTGGTCAGGGCATGGCCGGTCAAACCCAACAGAACAGTCCTGGCATGGGCATGTTAAACAGCATGGTGAAAAGCCCCATGGCACAGGCTGGGTTGACTTCTCCCAATATGGCGATGGGTGCAAGTGGACCAAACCAGGGTCCTTCAGCCCAATCCACAGCAGGAATGATGCCAACAGTAAACAGTCCAGTTAATCAGCCTGGCATGGGAATGAACACAGGGATGAATGCTGGCATGAATCCTGGGATGTTGGCCGCAGGCAACGGACAGGGGATGATGCAGGGGCAAGTCATGAACGGTTCAATTGGAGCAGGCAGAGGGCGACCTAATATGCCGTACCCAAACCCAGGAATGGGTAGTGCTGGGAACTTGTTGGCCGAGACACTGCAACAAGGCTCTCCGCAGATGGGAGGACAGGCTGGACTGAGAGGGCCACAGCCTGGAGCCATGAACAAGGTAAGACAACCTAAGTTTGACTTTATTACCTTCCTTCTTGCTGACTTTGTCGGATTTATTCCTCTGCAGTATGGAGTCTAAGGAATGGGATTTTTTTCTTTTAAGGGTCCTGCATCATGTGGTTAAAGAGTTTATATGCTGCAAAAGTGGAATTAGTGACGGTCATGGGAGGTAAAAATTGAGTATTGCACAGCAAGGAAGACTATTGCTTTATTAAAAAGCCTGTTTTAGAAATCTTGTGGCAGTATAGATTATCAACAATACTGAAAAGTAACTTCATCGTATTTGGTTATGTTTGATGCTTTGTCCACAAATGTAATTTCCCATCTAATGTGATGCTGGTATTTTGAATGTGATGGGAATCCATCAGGGCTTTTTACATGTTTCTCTGTGACACTTAATGAGAGTGTTTGTTGTCTGAGATCAGCTGTTTACGCTGTAGCAGATGTTGAGACGTCTATACAGGTTTGAATGCACCAATAACGTTGTATGTGCTGAGGCTTATGTTGGCCCTGTTAAGAAACAGGTAATTGAGTTAATGGTGGCCAATGAATGCTTGTGTAAACACCTGAAGAGAAATGCTGCATTCTTAAAAATCCATTAATCCAATTCCAGATCTAGTTTTAAAATTTACAATGGCTTTGTCTATAGGAGAGTAAGCTAGAAAGCTGGGGGAAAAAAAGTAATTTTTTTTTGTAGCAGAGAGGGAAATAGATGTGCTTTTGTAATTTAGGAGATTGGGAGAAAGTTGTTCTCAGGAGTTACCAAAAAGATGAGAGAAGCCCTAATGGCTTAAGTGACAAGACGATGTCTAAACTTAATTTTTCTCATGCATAATTAGTTTTGTTTAGAATAGGGAGCCACTTGAGTGTTTCTTCTCAAGTTTTTAGCATTTTGATCTCAAAAGCCTAGAAAATGCTTAAATGTTTCAGTTCACATTTGGTGGGTATTTTGTGTTTCTTGGATAATAAGAGGAAAGTTTTTTTCCAAAGTGCTTTGCAATACCTGAATAGATCTATCTCAGAATGCCTAAAGTCAGTCCACTTGGGAGGCTTGGAATGATTAGCAACATAATCTAGAAATGAATTTGGAACACAAATGAAAATTATGCTTTGTGTTGATGGTTTTGCTATGCTTTAATATAGTAAGTAAAATTATTTTAGTGTATCATGAGCATTAGTAACTGAAGTTCTTTGGTCTTAACTGTGTGCTTCAACTCGGTGTGCTTCTGAGACTGGTTCTGGTACGTGTGTGTCTAGTAACGAGTTGATTTTTGTGGTCAAATCATTTCAGATATTTTTGCCCGATAGGAAAGCTGTTGCAAAGCTTGATTGCTACAGGAGAAAATTTGTATGCAGCTTAGAGTGGAAAGGAATATCTAACTACTTAGAAGTATTCTTGCATTGCAATTATATAATGTCTCGTTATTCCTTTGCCTGGGAAAAAAAAAATTTACGGTGATCTTCAGAAAGCTTTATTCAGTGCTCAAAATGTGTCGTATTGGGTATCTGGGTGAAATGCAACTTTTAATCCTTACTTATCACAGTTAAAGTAGGGTTATGCACTATAATAAACTCCTTTATCTAAGAGAAGTAAAGAAAGGACACAAAATGAAGCTTTTGGCTGATGTAGTCCAAAATTAAATTGTCTTCCTTGCTTGCTTAAATTCTGAAACGTGCTGTACATCTAAAGTAAGAACACTTTGTGCTTTGGGCAGTATTCAGACCAAATACATGATAACTTCTGGGTTTTAGTGCATAGTCCCAGACTGGTTAAAAATACTTAGAGTTCTTTAGTTGCTGATAAAGGAAAAAAAAAAAAAAAACCCAACCAACCAACCCTGAGACTTTTAATGTAAATATGGTGGCTGTAGCCCTCAGAAAGGAGTTGAAACTGCCGGATGAGAAAGAACAGCCTGAAATGGAGGCTGAAATTCCAGAATGTCTTCAATTGGTTTGGTTGTTGGCAGGGAGCCTGTGTTTCACTTTGTGCGGTGGAGTTAGCAAAGTCTGACAAGAGCCATGTCTGACCGTTTTATCTCTCCACCCATCTGCTTTTGTTTTTTCTCACCTACAAATCTTCAAAAAGGAGATGAAAACAGAGGAACCCTAAGCTGGGTTTGGTTGGTTTGGTTTTTTTTTTTTTAAAGCCTTTTCTTTTTTTTAATGCGTAGATTTAGTACTGAGTTGCTGTTAATGTGGGAGTTTGTGTAATAATTTCTGTAGGTTTCCTTCATCGCTGTAGAAAATGTGCCTTATCCAGGAGCTGTCCTTCAGTAGGAGGGGAAAAGAAAATAGAGCAGACGTTTGAGTTGTGTCAACTTCGTCACTTAGCCTGGCAAAGTCAGCTCTTTTAGCTGATGGGAGGGTTGCCTTTGTGAATCCTCTCTCGATAAAACAGAGGTGTGTTGTATGCGATGGCTTATATGGTGGAATAGCCTAGATTTCCTGGCCTGTTAACTAACTGGAAGGGAGGATGCTATGCTCTTCTACCAGTAAATAGGAGCTCCAAATGGCTAGTCAATTTGGAAAGCCAAATTGGTTATGTTTCTGCTGTGTTCTGTTGTCCTGTGGAGTTACTGAAGTGTGTTCTTCCTCTCCTCCTGAACCGTTGCCTGGCAAGAGAGTGGAACGTTTGCGTTACACCTTAGTTCCCAACTTTTCTAGTGGCACATGGTATTTTTTAGGGTCAGAATTCCAGATGGCAATGTAAGTGATTGATTCAGGGTCCCCTGGTATACGTTGACTTTTACTGTCGTAATCTGCTGCTTCCATCCTGTGGTCTAATACTGTATGTAAAAATACACTTTGCATATGATGCAAGCGGTCACTGACATAGAAGGAAGCAAGTCTGCGTGCCCTCTCTGTGCCTGGCATGACAGGCCGTGTTGAGGAACTAGTCCGGGCTTGAACCTCACATGATCATTTAAATTTTTTAAAATGTTAATTGGTTTTCTGGTCCAATTTATACTCATCAGTGGGAAAGCTAGTGTGGGTATTAGGGAAGGGACATACTAGAGGAGTTGATATTGCCAGTTAGAGGAGGGTGTGGACCCTGCTTTGGTGACAGTACCAGCTTAAAAATGCCTGCAAAAGTCTAGACTGAAAGGAACTGTTAGAAGCTTGGAGGGGAAAGGAATTGTAACAAGTTTAGCTTTCTTGAATAGCTTTTTGTTTTCTGTGTGCTTGGTTGTGTGCAAGTTAAGAGGACGACAGACATGCCTATTACTCTTAAAATAGAGTTTTGGAAAATGTTTGTCATGCTTTGATTCTTTCGGTGTTTAAGCATTTTTCGGGCTTTTTGTTTCACTAGGTAGTTTTACAGCTTTGGTTAAGTTAAAAAGTAAATAGCAAATTCACGCTTCAGATTCAATCAGTTAAGAACAAATTCATGTTTCCTGTTTTGAAGCAATTTTCATTTGGAATTATATCTAGTTAAAACCTTCGCTTTGTTGTTCCACTGGGTTCTGGTGAGAGTGCCCAGTTACGGCCTTGCTGTCCAGTGTCTTATTAGAGGAGAGGGGTATTTTGTGTTTAAGTCAGTGGGTGCATTTCTGTGATAACAGTGCTCTGTCACAAAGTGACTTAAGTTCACCTGGCCTTAGGGTCACTGAGATTTTATCTCCCACTGCTCCAAGAAGTGTTGTGTTACTCAAGTAATGAAGTGGACATGATGGCCGTTCAGATTAGTAAGGGCATTACGACTACCTCTGCTACGTATTTTACTTATGTGAAATCACTTGAAATGTTTATAGAGTTCCAGTAGTAATTTAAGTAATTGGCATCGGGCTTACTGTTGGAATATATACAGAGATTTCTCCTATTATGATGAATACATTTGGTTTTATCAGTTTAACCTCTGTTAGGAAATGTAGTTATTATGAATTTCTATAACTTCCTTTAAGATAAGAAATGTCAGAATAATAAAGTCCTGTTCAAAATTGCAGGGAGACTGAAGATGATGTCACCCTCAAATTGTAAAATTAGATAAAGAAAATAAAAGCACCTTATGTTCCTTAGTGTTAGCGTGTACGGTGTCACATTTTCTGTGACAGATTATTTTTATTATTTTTAATAGCTGTTTGATTCAACAGATATCTATACTGTTTAGACTCTGGTACCAACTGTACCATATGAAAAGTGTACCATTAAAAGTGTACTTGCGTGTTCTGGTCTTTTTCTTTCTCTTCCTTGCTGAACCACGGTGAAAAAATAAATAATTTCTTAATTTATCCTAGTCTAAGGGAGGAGTATCTGTGTGTTTGAGGGAGAAATGGAGCAGTAAATATTCGTCTTGAGTCAAAAGTTCCTGGGGTGGATTGGGAAGTGTCTTGCACAGATGGCAGTGAAATAATGCTGGTGTCTTGCACTAGGTCTCTTAAAACATAACGCAGTCAAGTGCAAAGAATAACGATTGCTAATAGTGCTTGGAAAGAATACAACAGACACCACTGGTGAAATGCTGTTAAGTTGATTATGTCTGGGTCCAGTAATGCTCTATCAGTCGGTAGAATGACCCTAGAAAACGACGTATGGTTTATCAGGTATACATTATTTTTACATTCTTTTTTTTTTTCTTTCTTTTTTTTTTTTTAAAGAGCCAGCTGGAATTTAATAAAACTAACTCTCCAGCTTCAGGGAAGTTAATTAACTTCCACTTGCGGACATCTGGATATGGGAGGATACTCAAACCCATCAGTATGGTCTTAAGCCAGTGCATGCGCTTCAGTTAGATGCTGATAAAGACACATAGTTAATAGTGCAAATTTTGGATTCTTTGGAAGAAAGTTATTAAAACTTAATTCTATTTATTTATTTCTCCATGATTGCTTTTATCTTTGCAAATCTTAAAACTGGATATTTTTCAATACTAGTGATGGTATCTAGCTGCCTTTTGAATATTAGACTGTCAGCAAGGTAGTTGTTTTTATAGAGCGAGTAGAATATTGTGATAGCTACGTGCATAGCTGTAACAGGTCTCAATTTGTATTCTCTGGTATCACCAGTAAAACTGGAAGCAGAGTGAGTTACTTGACCTTCTTCCGAACCGAAAACGCGTGCTGTCTCAAGGCATTAGAACAAAATTTTGTGGAATTCCCTCCACTTCTGTAGTTCCTTTTCTTAGATGAAGGGGGAGGAGGGAGGGAGGAGCTTCTGGGCAGCCCCATCTGATGCTGCTTGTCCTTGTCAACTGGGATGTTTCTTGAACTTGTGTTCTGTCATCCGTGCTGTGTACATGGCAAGAGGTGTACATCTCCCAGCATTCTGGTAATGACAGGCCCTGCTGCTGTTGGAGTCAGGAAAGTCTAGTTGTTTTCCGCTGTGTATGTTGAAGGTAGAGCTATTTGAGATTACCTTTCCTATTAGTTGTGCATTGTCATACATATTTTGCTGTTCTCCTTGCTTCTTCCTCCTCATCTCCTTCACTGAGATGTGGATATCTGTCCGTTTTTCCTTACGTGAAAGTCCTGGCATATGTGATGGAAGTAAGTTGAGGCTGTGAGGCGAGGAGTGGAAGACAAACAATGGATGGGATGGATAAGAGGAGAAATGGGAAGAGCAGTGGAGGAGGTGGCCAGGAAGGATTGAGCAGTGTTTACACTCTCTGACTTACAGCTGTGATTCAGCCACGTATGTTTCTGCATGGTATTGCAGATGAAGTCTTGTACTTGCCTCATGCAGCAGCACTAACACTACCTTTCTCTGGCTGGTTTTTCTACGCTCGATTGTTTATCTATCCTTCACTCCCAATGCATCATTAATATAATGATGAACTATATGTCAGTCTTTCCGGTTGTTTCCTACTGATAAAATTCTACAGGATTATCTTTATCTTCCTTCTGTAGTCGTGAGGTCATCCGTGTCTTCCTGTTTGATGTTTTCTTTTATTCCTGCTTCTTAAAATGTCACAGCAAATAACATCAGCATGCTTCTCCTTGTTGCACCAGGGTCACAAGGCCACCTTATGCCGGGTGAAGAATCTCTCAAATGACCCCTCTCTTGACTCAGTCTAGAGTTCCATGCAGTTTGTTGGTGTCAGGTCAGTGGGTCTGTTACAGTAGGACCTGGGGGTCATCGCTGTGAGGTTCAGCTGTCGGTCTCACCTAGACCAACTGATGTCTGCTGATTTTTGTTTCAGGAGACCTTGGGGCATTTGGTTTTTAGCATCCCTTCTTAGATGTTGCTTGAGCGCGTGGCTACTAGAATAAGTCTGGCATGCTTGTCCTCCAACCTGGCCCGTGCTTCTTTGAGCTTTGCCTCTCCTGTAGGCTGAGACATGGAACTGAGGATTACTTCTGTCAGGAATAGCTAGGCTGAGCTGAGTACATGGTCTTCTGCTGCCAGGTTCCTGGCTACAGCAGTGTGAAAGAAGCCCCCTTGGTGGGGTGGACAATGGTTCTCAGCCCTGGGGAGAGTAGAGCCCTGTGCTTTTGCCCTGGAGGCAGCTTGCTTTGAGGGGATTGGTTTTGTGCCCCAAACAGTGCCAATGGCTCATGCCTGAAAAAAACAGATCTTCTTGATTACTACATTGGAAAAAGCCAGATCCTTCACATAAAGTTTGTCTCCAGCTTTACTGCAGATACAAAGATTGGCTGACATGGTCAAGGCTCATCCCTGAGTTTCATCAGAAAGCTTCACCTTAGGGTGACACAGCAAAGGTGCTTTTGTAAGCCTAGCTTTGGGTTTCTACCCCTGCAGTCAGGACAGAGCTGGCTCTTCAGGCCACAGTGATTCTTCTACTTTGGTATCAGCATGTGGAATCCCCATTTGTCTGAGTCAAGCATCTTGATTTCTCCCTGTGACACCAGTGTGTGAAAATGTCTTCAGTCTTCATTTCCGAATTGTTTGGTTAGTTGTTTGGATGTTTCTGAAGACTGATAGCAGCATAAGTTGCAAAAGTCATAGGGGAGCAGTGTTAGTGATGGACAACATAGTCTGTGCTTGGGATAGGTGTACTAATGTACTTACAGGTGTCAGCTAACTTTGGGAACTATGATTGTTAATGAACTTGAAGACTTTGCTTAGAAATTTCTGGTTTTGGGGGTGTAGTTGCAAAAAAAGGCTACCTTACTGGAAAACATACTTTGTTTTCTGAAAGAAATAATTCATGCCATCAGCCCTTCACTAAGTCTTGAACCTGTTGGTCAGTTTGAGGCAGCGGTGACAATGGGGAAGGCTCTTGAAATTGTTTGACGCCTTACGTTTTTCTTCTCCCTTTTCCCTTTTTCTGCTCAATTTGCAAATAAGATCTTGTTAAGTCTTCCAAGGGAGAGGCAGGAAGGGTTTGAGCCTTAACCTGGTCCGTTTTTGGCAGTAACTGCCTCAAGGGTCAGCGTGTGTGTATGCATTGAAGATGAAGCAGGGATGGTGCCAAAGGAGACTGAGGAAATGAAGCTTTTTTAGTTCTGCCTGATCGTTGCACAGTTTGATTATCTGCTTTGTGGAGAGACTCTTTTCATTGCTCTTTAATGAATTACTCCTGTGTGATTATGATTACTGCTTGTGTGTGGAGTTGGGGGCTTGAGGGAATTCACATATCTGATGTCTGGAGTGGCAGGTTCTTCAGTGAGTTTTGTGCTCCTTTTCCAGTAGCTTGGGTTTGATCCTGCTTCATTTTGTAAATGCAAACTGAAGGCCGTTATGATGGATTGATGACCTGAAAAATGAAAGTGTTTGACTAATTGCCAGTATCGTGTGGCCGTGTAGGTAACTTCTCTGTGCAGGTTGGAGGAGCTTGGTAAGGAGCAGAAATAAGGTATTTCTACCAGGAGTGGATGCTTTAACAATAAATGTAGGAGTGACTGGAAACAAACTACCATAAGAGGTTGTGTGAATTGGATGCAGGGAAATGCCCAGGCTTGAATCAAAAAGCATCAAGGAGGCTGAATGTTGTCTAGTCAAATGCTAATGTGAATTGAAACAATACAGCTCTTTAAAGTATTCTTGTGCCTTTATTATTATGAGTTATGTAGGATACTGCCTGAGTAATGGGAATAGCTTGGTAACCTTAACAAAGGTCTTTGGTTTTCCTGGTCCTCTATGGCTAGTTGTTTTGGTCTTGGAAGGCCAAATTTCCCATGAAAAAAATAGATTGGAATGCAAGGAATGAGGAAAAAAGTGTCAGAGGACAAATGATTTTATTAGCAAGATTGATCCCGACTGTTCTTTAGATTCCGGGGCATTCTAAGGCAACAAATGGTATGTTTTGGAATGCTAAAACTGTTGAATATGCAAATAGGCGATGCATATGGCAGAAAAGAGGGTATAGCTTGTGTGAAATACAAATCTACTTCCCCTGTGGATGAATGGTTCAGTGGCTTTGTTTTGTTTGCAGAGTTCCTTCCTACCATCTCCTTTGACCTCTAGTGCTGCTCACTGCAAATGAGTCACTGTGCCTGGGTGATGGTGTGTGGTGTTACCTATGCCTACGGTGTGTTCTTAAATTGAAAAGGGTTCTGCACTGGGAATGCAGACGTGCGTTGTTACGGCTGTCTGGAGAGAAGCTGTGAGAGTGCTGACAGTTGGGAGGGAGGTTTCAGGGCTAAACCCTGCTGATATAAATGAAGGTGGTATTTGTCTCTATTTGGAGTCTGCACAAATGCAGGGAGCAGAAAAATTCTTCCAGACACAATTGTGAGTTCTGTGTGAGGTACAAATTTATGATTGGGGAAAGCTGAAATGAGAAGTCTGTTGAACAAAATCTTTTCTAGAGAAACAACCAGGCCAATTCTGACCAGACTGACCTCAAAGGTTGGTAAGTTGGTCTCGCTGTTTATAGGAACCATCTGGTTGAGGAGTTAATGTTGTGTGATGTGCACCTAAGGGAGGAGGGGAAGCATGTGGATTCAGTACTGTATTGCAGCTGGTTCGTGGCTGTGATCACTCTTGCTTCTCTGAAGTATTTGTCTTTTTACACTGTGACCTTAAGATACTCAAGTAAAATAACTTATCATTTTAATTCCTAGATGGGAATGATGAGCAATCCCAGCCCTTATGGCCAGCCATATAGTCAGAATACTGGGCAGCAAATCGGAGCCGGTGGACTCGGGCCCCAGATGCAAAATAAAGCTGGACTGCAGAATAGCTTACCACAGTTTCCAATGGACAAAAAGCCAGTTCCTGGGGCAGGAATGCCTAACATGGTAAGTAGAATGAAAGGTGTCTCCAGCAAATGTTGTAGCAGATCAAAGTTGAGTAATAGTACATGTTTGAAGTTTTTGCAGCCTGACGTGAAGGCATGGTCACATTAACACTGGTGGCTGAATGTCTTAGCTTTGTTATTTTAGGAGCTTAATTTGGTTAGGAGTATAACGTACATGATTTGTCTTCCCCTAATTCCCCACTATATTTTTTTAATTCATGCTTCTGAGTATAGCTTAAGTTTTTCCCCGCTTCAACTTTTCTTTTTTCTTCCCCCCACCCCCTCCATCTTCTTGGAGGGGGTCAGTCTCTTGATCTTGGTAACTCTTGCTGAAAAATAATTTCCAGGTAACTTTTGTGTCTTTGAATCAAAAAGAGCTCTGTCCCTTGAGTTTTGTTTAATGTTTTTAAGTTGAGCATGAAATGCTGGAAGTCTAGCACAACCAGTTGGTTGTATGAACAAGAAGCAGCCAGAACTTGCTTTTCAGAACCCAGGCTGTCAAGCTTGTGTGTAGGGCAGAATAGATAACTCTTTCAATGTTGAATTGCTACCCAGCTAAACCTCAGAATGAAAAGTTGCTACCACTTCAGCTGTTGTTTGACAGGCTGCAAACAAAGCAGTTACGGTCATACTGGGACACCTACCAACCCTGAGTGACGTCTCCTTGTAAAAGGAAAAGCTAATACTAGTATTGAAGAGCTACAGGAGAACTGGGGCTTAGGACTGCATGTAGTTGAGCTCTAAAAATCTGGAGATCTCCATCAATATCCTCTAAAAATCTCTGTGAAGAGACTGTTAGATACTGAAGATTGTTGAACTGAAGTAATACCAGGAACATAGAGTCTCTGAGGCTCTCTCCTTTGCTGAGTACACCTCAAGTGTCACCTGGAAGAAATACAAAGAAGTGTGAAGAAATAAACAAGTACAGAAGAAGTACTAGACGTTGCCATACTTGACATTAGTTCTGTGGCTTGTATTATCCTGAAGTCGTGCTTCATCTCTGTCAGAGACTAGGAAATGATTTTTTGGAATGCCTATGTGCAAGCTTCCTGATGGAACAAGGTTTCCATAACTTCCACTTTGTCCTCCTTTTCTAGGCACAATCAAATTGAGATACCTTATACCAAAATAAAGGGAAAACTCTATTCACCCTAAAAGGTGCTTTCTTCCGTTAATGCAAGAATTGTGGATGCAACTTTTCTAGCCTCCAAAATGAGGAGAAGATTTGAGGTCTAAGTGCTGTTAATATTTTCTGATTGGTCTAGCACCACAAATTAACCCGTGAGTGTGTGCAAAGTTCTGCTGGCCTTTGATAAGGCAAAAGCTAGGAATAGGAGAGTGATATGTGGAAGAAATTGTGCTTGGCAAGATGATTATTGCCAGCACTGTTATACTAAGGGGTATATTTAATATGGGTCATCCAGAACTATAGATAGGTGGGATATTCCCTTAATCACAGAATGTAGTAGTTGTTTCTTTTCTTTGATTTTTGTTGTTGTTGTTTACTTGCTAGATGGATTATTCTCAAAAATAGATTTATTTCTGCAATTTTTTTTTCCACCTTCTCTAGGGCCAGCAGCAGGCTCCTCAAGTTCAACAAGCTGGGATGGGGCCAGCAGCTTCTCAAGGAATGGGGTCTGGAGCACCAACAGCAGATCCAGAGAAACGCAAACTCATTCAGCAGCAACTAGTTCTCCTCTTACACGCTCACAAGTGTCAGCGGCGAGAACAAGCCAATGGAGAAGTGCGACAGTGCAACCTCCCTCACTGCCGAACCATGAAGAATGTCCTGAACCACATGACACATTGTCAAGCTGGCAAGTCTTGCCAGGGTAAGTGGAGGTGTGGTTATATAGACGCAGTCAGCATTTGCAGGGTGAGAGAGGCTCTTGGAAAGAGATGGAGAACTAGTGGGTGGCTTGGAAAGTAGGATTTAACCTATCTGTTCCCATAGGAATGGAAAACACAAACATCTTCTGAGCCTTTAAAATTTAGGCAAGTTAGAGGAGGCAAGATAGCACAAGGAGATGAGTGAAGATATTTTGCTTAACTTACTTAAGATCTTTTGGATGCTGCCTTCTGGTAAGGGTAGACACGAAGCAGGAATCTGCAAATGAGAGACCCTTAAATGGAGCAGAGAAAGCTCAAGTAATAGCTAGGTAGGAATTAAGCTGCACTGGTGAACTCTTAATATGTCCTAGTAGCCGAGCAAAATGTGTGCTACCTTTTTAGTAGCCCGAGCTTGTCTGGGTGGTGCCAATTGCTGGCACCTCAATTTCTTGGTACAGTCTGCCTGCTGATGTATATGGTGTTATCTTTTGAGCCAGGGAGATGTAGGCTTGGCTGTGTAATATAAAGCTTTCAGGTAAGCTTGAGTTGAGCCAGTAGTACTTGAAGACACCTAGCTACATTTTCAGGGCTAGTAGGTGCTGAATTATTTCAAGTAATCCTTTAGAGACCTGTGATACAGATGTTTGCCCTGAGACAAGTAGCTGCTCCCTACACAGTTTGTGCTGGCCATGTGGAGATACTGGCAGAGGTTTGTAAAGGATTTTTTTGTTCCCTTCCCTTTCTCAGTGGCACATTGCGCGTCTTCCCGACAAATCATCTCTCACTGGAAGAATTGTACGAGACATGACTGTCCTGTATGTTTGCCTCTCAAAAATGCTGGGGACAAAAGAAATCAACAATGTAAGTCTACTGGGGATTTGTGTGTATTGGATAAACCATAAAATGCATGTCATTTTTTGCACCCAGGTTGTAGTAGTGATATTCAAACCTGGGAACATGTAATAGGAGTTGCTTCTCCTGCTTTGGAGTTGCAGAATGTTTTTCTGTCTATGATAGCTAGTGTTTATGGAAACTTTCTAACTTTATTGGATTTTTCCTAGAGAGTGGTAAGGGCGAACAAGTAATCTTCTCTCAATCAGATGATTTGCTTTTCACTACCACATCTTCTGGCTGGCCAGGTTCTGGAGATGTGCACACACACAGACGGTTGCTTCATTTCAGCCCTGATGATACTTGCTTCTGTCTTCGTCCTTTGTTTGCATCAGATGTCTCTTCCCCCCTTCTCTTTGTGTGCCTTTGGTCTTCCTGCCAAAATCTTTGGCAAGACTTTTGTCATTAGGGTTTTTTCTCCTTAATATTACTTTGGGTTTTTCTCATGACTGATGTGAGCTATTTCTTGTTTTAAGAAAATTTTAAAAAAAAAAGAACATATGTACTCTTCTGCCTTTAGCCTCTGTGACACGTTGTGCCTCTGTTTTAGGTTTGAAGCAAACGGATGTGTCCTAAATACTTAGAGCTGCTGAGAACAAATCCCATTCTCGGGGAAAACTGTATCTTGTTGGGTCAAAACTTGTTTCCTTGTTTCATGACAGGTTTTCCAGATTTGGCCTCTTTTGTGCATGCTCCTAGAAGGACATGCTTTATATTTGAACAGCCAGTGAACTCTTTATATACTTTCCCTGGTTTTGTGGACCTCTTTGGCTACCTCCTGCGGTCCCTATTAACTTGGTGTATGTCTCTTCCAGCGCTGCTGGGCGGAGCTGCAGTAGGACTTGCAAATACTGGCTCCGTGGGCGTGGGGCAGCAGACAACACCCAGCATAAACACTACCAGTCAGATAGACCCCAGCTCCATCGAGAGAGCCTACGCAGCCCTGGGACTCACCTATCAAGGCAACCAGATGCAGACACAGCCCCAGGCTCAAGTGAAGAATCAGCAACAAGGACAGTCACCCCAGGGCCTGCGCCCTATGAATCCTATGAGTAAGTTTATCTGCTGGTGTTAAATACAAACTACAGGCAACTTTCCCATGCTGTATCTAATGCAAATTTTCTTAACCTACTAGCTTACAACTTAATTTGTAGGAGGTATGGCTTTGCAGTGTTTTAAACTTGAGATAGCAAGTTCCCAGTGGAACTGGAACATAGAGGGTCTAGATACCTTCCCTTGGAAAACAAGTTATCTGGGAAAAATATTTTCTTTGGGGGGAAAAAAAAATTAGAACAAATTTTCCAAAGAATTTTATTTCATGTTGTTTTGTAATTTTAATTGTATCATAATGCAAGTTTTAGGCTTTTTAGGATTTTTTAATTGGAAATGCATGCATTGGAATGGACTCAAATGTACTTCCTTGTCACTCAGATTGTAGCATTTTACATACGTATGTCAGATATGTAATGTTTGCTTTCAAAATTAAAAGCAGTAAATAAGACTTTATCTCTGAATCCTGTCATGTGGACTCATATAACTGTAAATTATCTGGGTGGCTTATTGCAAAATCACAAAAGCATTTTAATTTGAAGTGCAATTAATTGTAACTTGGCTATCACTGGTGTCAAATGAAGTAACTTTTAGCCATCAAATCTGACTTTGTTAGCTTGAAATTACATCACAAGAATTTTTCTCGCCCCCAGCTCCTTGCTTTAGTTGTGTATTTTTAAATGAAAAAGAGAAAAGATGAACTGGTAGAGATCAATCCCAGGCTTGTAGCGATCCTGCCTGTGTGCCCCGTGACAAGCTCATGTACACAATGATTGCTGTGTATACACAAGAATTCCATGGAGAAGGACCTGAGAGATTGCAGAAGGAAGTAGCATTTGGTTGTAGGCTGGAGTTTGTGCTGTTTCTGCACCAAAGGACATGCTAATCCTGAATTACTCAGGAAGAGACTGTTGGGTAGTAGAGTAGATTTGTTAATCGGGTGGCTGGTGCTCATAGATAGCAGTGTACAAGTTGCATGCAAAAACTTTGCCTTCCAGTGTGTAAAACATTTTTAAAAGGAAAAAGTTGAGCGGGGAAGGTGTAAGGTCCTGAGAACTTATAAAATAATATGGTTTTCTACTGTGCACTGGAGTGTTTTACAAATAGATGAACTTCCGGAAGCTCAAAAATGTTAGACTGAGGGCATTAAAAGGTTGAAAGGAAGCAAAATGGTTCTCAGTTGTTGGTTTCGGGTGGTTTTTTGTTTAGTTTTAATTTATAGACAGGGACTTTGGCCTGTGCATTCTTATTGGGCACTCCATGTAGTACTGATAAGAAAATGCACTACAGTGGAGTTGAAGGGCTCTTGGAGAGTAAAGAACTGAAGCTTAATATGGAAAGGACAGGCATTGAGAGTATAGACTACTGACTGTGGCTTCATTATTAGGAGTGGGTGTCTAAGGGGGGAATTACAAGTGAGATAGGAATCATCAGGTCATGACCTGTGTGACAACAGGGCTGGTTTAGGAGAAACAGCAAGATTTGGCAAGGACTGTGATGTGAAAGATGCAGTCCTAACTAAGTGGACCAAACAAATGGGGTGGTTTTGGCAGTTGAAAAAGGTGAAGGTTGACAGTTGTCTTTTACCTCAGCTTTCTCTCAGATGGCAAAATGAATTTGGGAAGCAGAAGGTGACTAAGGGAAGGGAGGCTAGAGGCAGCTTTATGAAAAGGCCGTTAAACACTTGGTTGTGATATTAGAGATAAGTATTGGGCTTGATATACTCAGCTTCAGTGGATTTCTCTTGTATGAAGTGCCTAATTTTGCTTGAAATACAGATTCTGTAGGATTCAGATGTCCTAAATGCATGGTGAAGCTTGGTAATGGCATTTATGCTGCTCTCAGCTTCACAAAGTGATCTATTAGAAGCTACAGGCAAATAAGCTGCATTTTTATTGACTATTTGAGTGTTAGCTGTAGCGTGCAAAGAAAATAAGCAGATTTTTATAGTGATTGAGATCTGCTGTGATTCAGAAAAACAGATTTTGTAACATAACAAATTACTAGAGTTTTTTTTTCTGCAAAGGATTGTCAGAATTTCCTTCTTAGCATAAACAACTGGAGTTAGTTGTAGGATCCTTAAGTATGGAGTGGGTGAGAGGGGACCTTGTCAGATGTAGGTGGTAGCTGATGTTTTAAGTTTTTGAAGCTTTTGTGATTATATGTTACAAGCACTTGACTGACAAAAAAAACTCCAATTGTTTCTAAACAAAAAGAACCAGAAGTGGCTGGTAATGATGAATCTTTAGTTAGGGAGACACCGAAAAGGACTCTGGTACACAACATTTGCAGCAAATTGAAATTGCGTGTTGGTATAAGTTCAAGAAGATATGTACAGGAGTAATGTGCTGTGTTGCTTTACTTGTAGGTCATCAGTGTTGCGCCACAGACATAAGTTTGGAAGAGAGCAAAGAGAGCAACATGTAATTAAACTCTCTTCACACAAATCAAAGTAGTTGAAGGTCTAGACCCTTGTTGTTGTTGAGCAAGTACTGATCTTGCACAGTAAATGGGCTGTTCATTGAAGAATACTTACTATTCTGTTTTCTAGGTGCGAATCCAATGGGAGTGAATGGAGGAGTAGGGGTTCAAACCTCTAATCTGCTGCCTGACTCAATGTTGCATTCAACCATGAATTCTCAAAAGTAAGTTGAATTATTCTTTGCACCACAGTGATTTTGTTTTGATCTCATGGCACTTCCTGCACAAACAGTGAGGTAAATGCCATTGATGGCTATCTCTCCCTTTGGATTTTGAAGCTTTTGTTGCAGTTTCCCAAATCCTTGGGTAGGACAGCATGTACTCTTTCACGGCGTTGTTTTGGTGTCTGTGCAGCTATTTCTGCAAAGTTTGTCCATTGATTAGGGAATGGCTGAACTAGCACTTTGTCCTAACATTATTCTAAAAGAGGCTATGACTGTAAGATGACTAAGCTTGGGCTAGACTTTTGCCCTCAATTCTTGCTCTGTTTTTGAAGCCCCATGATGAGTGAAAGCGCCAACGTTGCCAGTTTGGGAGCTATGCCAACAGCTCAACCATCCAATACTGGAATTCGAAAGCAGTGGCATGAAGATATTACTCAGGATCTCCGGAACCACCTTGTTCATAAACTGTGAGTAGCTCATATCAAAACTGTCTCCTGCTAGGTGAGTTGCTGCCTCTGAGGTGTATGTGTGGGGCAGGAGGAAGCCCGGCTTCCAAACCAGAGGGCCAGGAAATTAATTTTGTCGGGGTCAGTGAGAAGGAAAAGCAGAAGCCTGAAAGATGGAGCTGCCTCTGCCGATTTGGGGGTTGTTGGATTAGAAGTGCCCCACTCTTTTCCTAAGCCCATCTACACAGGGAGCGGTGTACCCCAGGAGCAGTAGTAGTGCCGCAGTCTGGCAGAAGATTTGTATGTTGCTTTGTGTTCAGATCAGTGGGGTTAGTGCTGATGTCCCCATCTGGGGATATTCTAATCACTTGTGTGCTTTTTTCCACCCCATCTCACCCTCCCCCCTCCCAGTGTCCAAGCCATATTTCCCCCTCCTGACCCTGCAGCTCTGAAGGATCGGCGTATGGAGAATCTGGTGGCATATGCTCGGAAAGTGGAAGGGGATATGTACGAATCGGCAAACAGCAGGGTGAGATGCCATCCTCTGTCGACCGGTCATGTGTGTCTCCGTTGATTCTATAGTGACTGGGGAGGAAGCAAAGTGGGGAGAAAGCAAAGTGAAAGCACAGATGAGACTCCCAGGCTGAGGAAGTGTTTGTTTGTGGGCTGCTGGGTGGGGTGTAAGAACCAGCCAGCTGTAGGCTTCTGCCTGGGTGTACTGTGCCTGAGACTTCTATGGGTCTCCTGAAAGCAGCATGAAGCTCTTCACTCTGATTCTCCCAAAGAAGTGTTGGACAGAAGAAGAGAAATGTCTGGTGTCAGCCTAGCAGTTGCCAGTAGTGCCCCTTTTTGCCCTCTTATCTGCTCAACAGCCCGTGCAAAGTGAGAGCCATCCCCACCCAAGTGGAAATGTGCAAGTGGAAGGCTGTTTTCCAAGCTTGAATCACTGTGACTTGTTGCCTTTACTTAACGTGTGTGTCATCTCCTTTCCTGACTTGCATTCCTCCCCAACAGGCAGAGTACTATCACTTGCTAGCAGAGAAGATCTATAAAATTCAGAAGGAGTTGGAGGAGAAACGAAGAACCAGGCTGCAGAAGCAAAACCTGATCCCAAGTGCTCCAGGCATGCCCCAGGCTCCCATGAATCAAGGGCCCAACATGGGACAGCCCCAGCCAGGGATGTCTACAAGTAAGGACAGTTGGGTTACCGCCTACCTAGTGTAGGGCAATCCTGTACTGTGATTTTGTGATCACTTTGCCCTTCTTGTTTCATAGGTTCCTGGCTTTCTCAAAGTTAAATAAAACTTTCTCCGCTTTGTTCAGAAGTACTAGCAAAATCTTTCCTCTGCTTATGTGTTAATAGGTTGTCTAAAAGCATTTAGTCTTCTAAATAAATTGAAATGTTGTAAACCTTTACATTTTAAAGGTGCATCATTAGTGTTGTAGAATTTCAGTCTCCTTAGCTTCACCTCTAGAATTAATTAATTTAAAGATAACTTCAGTTACTTAGAAGTATATTTTCGTAATAGTGTTAGGTGTTCAAAATGATGATCACTGTTACTATTGTTGCTTGGCAGGTGATATGATGATTGGAGTGCTTAGGTATTATGCATTTGAAAGTTTAGATAGTGCTTGTTCTGTGCCATGTTTGGCTCTTTAGGATGAGTGGTCTTTCCAGCATGCAGTGAAAACCAGAGAAAGGTCCAGTAGCTCCCAGCATATGCTGCAAGAATCTTCATCTGAGTTCTTTTTGTCCTGCTTGAATTTGAATTTATCTTCGTAAATCCGATTTATGGTAAATCCATAACAATCCAGTTCTGGGTATTTTTATGCTTGGAGTTAGAATAGGATTTACTGAGATGCTTTGCCAAGACCCAAGACAGAGTCTTAAATGTTGATGCGGTGACTTTATTTGTTCTAAGTTCTGTAGAAAGTTATCTTCAGCAGTAGGCATGACACTTTCAGTTATTCATCATGTACTCTGATAGTTCTTAAACTTAAAGCTTTGATATATGCTCTATTGAACTGTATAGTTTTCATAGTGTTTTAAATCTAGAGGTGCAGTAATTGTGTAGACTGTTCTGTAGAAGTTCTTGTAGTCTGGAATGTTTGTGAGCTACTGAATTTGTCATTGTACCTTGATAACATACTTCAAATTTGTCCTCAATTTCTGAAAGCCGATGCTAAATCAGACAATATTTCTGTCAATGTTTATACTTTCAAGAAAGTTTTGAGGTTTGCTTCACACTTTAAGGACTCTTCAGGAGCGTTTGGAATTACTGGACTGTGTCGTGAACTTTGTTTTTCACACATGGATTTCAGTGTGTAATTCTCACTAAAATGTTTGGTGGATAAAATTGGGTGTTCTTCTAAATGCCATAATCTTATTCCAATATCTTTTCCAGATGGTCCTCTTCCTGACCCAACCCTGATACGTGCCAATGTGCCAAACCAGATGATGAATCGCATGCAGGCACAGCCAGGTAAATACTTGAGGAAAATTTGCTATTGTGATTCTTTTTTAAGGACACTTGGAATTGAGCAGCTCTTGCTGAAGTGTCACAGCCCTTGTTTCACACATTTGATTAAGAAAATAGCTATCTAAATTGTGTAATACCACAACCATATATATAGTATGTATAAACCCATATATATATATACACTCACACTAACAATTCACTAGCGATCTTGTGAGTTTGAACTGCACCTTAACTGATTTCTTTGTTAAATAAAGAACTTGTTCACATAATCAAAACTTCCAANTGTTAACTGATTTCTTTGTTAAATAGAGAACTTGTTGCTTTTGGAAGTTTTGATTATGTGAACATGGGATGGTGGGGTCAGTCAAACATGGTAGGCCTAGCCAGCTTAGATGAGGATATGATGGTGGCAGAGGGAAGATGGTGATAATTACTGCACAGAAGGAAGGTGCAAAACATTTGTTAGGTAGGGGAGGAATATCGTAGGCAACAAAGTACTTGAGGGAAGTGAAAATACAGTTTCTAATATGTAAGTAAGATAATACAACTTTCTGTAGAAAGTTGGTGTTCAGCAGTGGATGTGACACTTCTGGTTATTTATTATGTGCTACAGTAGTTCTCAAACTTCAGAGCTTTGATAGCAGTTAGGAAAAACAAGTCTTTTGGGGGGTAAAAAAACCCCACAGCCCTAGCCAATATTATGAGGGAGTATAGCAGCTTGGACACTATAGTTTAAATTATTCCATGTAAGTGGTTGGTAGAAGGAAATACTTCCTTTGTAGTATTGCATGCTTGAAAACTGGTTGCTAGAAAACAAAATTGAGCAAGAAACTGACAGCACTTCTCCAAACGTTGAGTGGTGCCCAATGGAGAATTCGGGCCTGCGTTTGATAAGTGGGGTGTTTTTTTGGTTTTTTCTTTGGCACAAACGCACAGGAATGAATCAGTTTGGCCAGATGAACATGCAGCTGTCACCGATGGGACCCCGGCAAACCCCTCCTCTTCAGCACCCTGGACAGCTAAGCCAGGCTGGGGCCATGAACCAGGTCAGTGTGCCTTTCGGCCGGGCTGTTGAGCCGGCAGGGGCTGCTTCTGCTTGCTCTGGTTTCCTTAAAATAATTTTTTTTAAAAAAAAAAAACCCCAAACAACCGAACAAAACCCACCCCAAGTATTCTTTCTTCGTTTTCTTGATCCTTTTGTTCCTCTGAATCTCCGCAGAAAGCTTGCTCTAGTCTATGGTAAGGCTTTAGATCTTGGTGGTTAAAAAAAATGCCTAAAAGTTAAGTTGAAGTGGCTTTTTGTGCTGCTTCGCCTTTTGAAACAAGGAACAAAAAAAATTTTAAGTCACAGTCCCAGTGTGAAATCAATATCCTTTTCCTTAGCTTACAAGGGACATCATCATAATCACTGTCTTTTGAGAGGAACTGTAAACAAGCTTTCTATATTGTAACCTACAGATAAGCAACAAGCATCAACTTCTGCAGCAAAATAAACATGGGGTTTTTTGTAAAATGTTATGGAAGTGTATGCAGATTTTGTGAAATAAGCTCCTTTCTTTTCCAACAGATGGGATTTCCTTCACGTATGCAGCAACCAGGAGTTGGCCAGCCTTCTGGTCAGAATCAATTTTTACAACAGACCCAGTTTCCTGCTTCTTCCCCAGGAATGAACGCAGCGAGCATGCCTATGACTCAGCCTGGCACTCAGACACCAGTTTCTCAAGTGAGTTTCTGATTTGTGGAAGTGGTGTCAGTGGGCTCTGTCGTATGCTGGATTCATTGCTCAGTTAGTAGTAATGGAGGAGAACTTGTTTCCTCAAGCTGGTTTTGGAATTATAGTCAACTGAATTTATTTGAGACTGTGTTTTCCTGATGTAGCACTTGGGAACAGCAAGGGCGAAACATTGTTCGTTTGTTCTCAAGCTTAAGTTTAAGTGTGATAAAGGAATTTTAAGTTTGGTTTTATAGAGCAAAGAAGAAATGGTTACTCAGCATGCAGTAATTAAGAAATTCTTGCTTAACACCGAGGCAGCAGAGCCTGAGAAATTAAGAGATTGTGGAAGAATAGGTCATAAAAAGGCATGTCTGTCCAGGACCACTGTGTATTGCTGGCTGTGGGGGATAGGAGGGTTATCACTACTAAAGATCTGAACGTACAGTCTAGCAGTTTCCTTTCTGTCCTTTCCCTCTCCCTTTTCAGCAAGAACCTTTCAGGCCAGGAAGAAGTAGGGAGCGTCAGTTTGCTTCTCGTTGATGCTTCTTCCTAGTTTGCAGGCAAGATTATTGTGGAGTGACAGCTTTTTTTCCTTGACCAATACAATTATTATTTTTTTTTTTTAATCTTTTAATGCTACAGTTCCAGCTGTACTTATCTGTGATGGTAAATTCAGTTTCTAGTCTTGGGGGTGGGGGCATGGGCCCACTGAGTGTATTTGAATGCAATTTTTCACTGTGGTGCATTGTCCCATATTCAGGTTGTACAAATCTGCTGTTTTGGAAAGAAATGTCTTGTGAACTGAGAGTGTAGGCGTGCCATTCTTTAATATACCAACAAGTATAAGTAATCCTATGAAACTTTTTAAACCTGAATAAATTATAAAACAGCTTTGTATGGAGCTAAAAAAATCAAAGAGACTTTCTCCTTTTGAAATAGCGTTTTTAAAAACAAAACAGATAGTTTGCTACATTTCTAAAAATATTTGAGTAACTGTGGGAAAGCAGCCATTTGTCAATAATTTTTCTTGCTTTTCTGTTGCAAGTTATTGCAAATGTGTACTTGTTTTCCCACAGGCACAAATGACCAGCGCTTCCTGTCCTGTGAATTCTCCTGCAATGGCTCCAGGTTCTCAAGGGAGCCATATTCACTGCCCACCTCTTCCACAGCCTCCCATGCACCGGAATTCTCCTTCTCCAGTACCTAGCCGAACCCCAACACCTCACCACACGCCCCCAGGCTTGGGATCACAGCAACAACAGGCAGCAGCAGCTGCCACTGCTGCCCCCACACCTACTCCTCAGGCAATGCCACCTGGACCACAGTCGCAAACTATGCACCCCCCTCAAAGGCAGACTCCAACGCCTCCACAGGCACAGCTGCCTCCACAAGTCCAGCCTCCGGTTCCAGTTACCCCTTCTGCAGAGCAACAGCAGCAGCCCTTGTCACAGCAGAGCACAACTGCATCTGTTCCCACACCAACAGCACCGCTGCAGCCTCAGCACCCCACAACACCTGTAAGGAAATAACTTGAATTGTGCTTTCCCTGCAAATGTTTTAAGTATAAGATTTGATTTCCACATGATCTTTATTTTTGTGCAAGTCTGTAATAATGGAGGTAGCTCCTGGCACATTTAATATCAAAATAGGTTTTATTGCATTTGGGAAGTAACCTTTTTGCATCAAGACAAGCCTATAGATCATCTGGTGTTTCCAGAGAGGGAGTCTTTTTCAGAATTCTAGTTCATGTTTTTAAATTCGCTGAGATATGGATGAGGTCTTTCATTATGTCTACATATGCATAGTGGTGGTGTACACTAGGGAAACAGTATGTAATTTTCTGTATACTAGGCCTTCCAGTACATGTTTCTGTTACATGTTTTTCTATCACTGGAGTTGTATTAGGAGTATGTTTTTCAGGTGAAGCAAGTAGAAGCACTAGAAAGCATTTAAACTTGATGGAAATGTAGTATAAGTAAACTAGAAAGAGAAAAATGGGTTTCTTGGAAGCCTGTTCCTAATGTGTGTGTTGTTCCCTCAGCTTTCACAGCCAGCTGTGAGCATTGATGGGCAGGTATCCAACCCCCCATCCACCAGCAGTACAGAGGTGAACTCTCAGCAGACTGTTCCAGAGCAGCAGCAGCCACCCTTGCAGGAAGTAAAAATGGATATTAAAACAGATGAAGGGGAACCAGAACAAACAGAACTGCAAATGGAGGAGAAGCCTGAGGTGAGATTATTGGTGGGTTATTGGGTAGGATATCTTTATCTAGTGCTGCTGTATGCTTTCTCTCTCCAGGCAAGCCATTCTTTCCAGAGTTCTGAGAGCTGTAGTTGGTACCTGCTGCTGCTGTTTTGATTGTTGTCTTAATCTATTTCTTCCTAAAGAAGGGTCTGTGTTGTGTGGTGAACTAGTGATAGAAGCCAGTGGCCACAGGAAGGACCATGATAATGTAATTGCAGCTGTGAGGCTTTTTGGTAAACCTAATGTAAGAGGGCATTTGGGTATCTCCTTCAGATGCTATTGGCAGCTGTTAAATATCAGAATAGTGGATAATAGGATGAAAGGAAACAGCCTCAAGTTGCTCCGTTGAAGTTTTAGATTGGATATTAGGAAAAAATTCTTCACTGAAAGGGTTATCAGGCATTGGAACAAGCTACCCAGGGAAGTGGTTGAGTCAACATCCCTGGAGGTATTTAGTTTGTGTAGATGTGGCACTGAGGGACATGGTCCAGTGGTAGACTTGGCAGTATTAGGTTTATGGTTGGACTTAAAGATCTTAGAGGTCTTTTCCAACCTAAACAATTCTATGATTCTATATTTACATGATGGTCTGCCTTATTGGGCTCTGTCAACTTGGACTGAGGACAGCTTTAGGAGTGTGGCTGCCAGCAGTGTCATCCTGGCAGCCCTAGTGTAGGAGAGACTGTCAGAGCTGCCCAAAGAGCTGGATGAGTACCTGGCAGTCTACTCACAGCTCAGAACTGGTTAACAGCTCATCATTGCTGCCACTGCAGCATGTAAAGATGCATTCTAGTACATCTGCTCAAGTTTTTGGCAAGTTTTGATTACAAAGTACATACCCTTAACCCTAGGGAATAGTGGTGGGCAGGATGGCAGATAGGTTTGAAGGACAGAAATGTGGATGGGTGGCTTCACGGGAGCCTAAGTGATGTGCTCCTAACTACTTTTCAGGTTAAAGTAGAACCAGTCGTGGAGGAATGTAAACCAGACCCAATGGAACAAGAAGAGAAGAAATCCGAAGTGAAGACTGAACCAGAGGGGGAAGAAAGACCCACTACTCCAGCTACTCAGTCTTCTCCGGCAGCTGGGCAGTCTAAGAAAAAAAGTAAGCAGGAATGCTCTTGTGACTGAAATTCACTGCATCTCCATATAGACATCTGCAGGGGAAAAAAACTTGAGCTTTCTTCATTTGTACTCAGTAGCCTTATAGGGATTGTTCTTTGTGTCTTTTGAACAAAACTGTCTAATAATACATGTGCTTGTAACTGGCTTTGGGCAAGTTCTTCAAGGTTTTAGTATTAGATGTTAAGCCTTAGTGAAATTGTCAGTACAATAGAGACATGAAATACTCCTCAGTTCCAGATTTTCTAGACACGTTTTTTGGGGGACATTAGAGAGGGGGTCATTTAGAATGTAAGCCATCTCTATTAAATGTAGTGGTGTCTTCCTATGATAAGAACAAGATCCTCTTTATTTTGGCCATCTCCTTGTGTCCAGGTGATCATTTAAACATGTTCCTCAGAACTCAGCGTAGCAGAGGATAAACAAGCCGTGCTCAGTAACTTAATCCCATTGTTTGTAGTCTTTTTTCCACAGACTTCATATTTTCCAGCCAGTTTCTTCCTTACAGCTGTTTCTGCTATCTTTCTGATGGTTATTGTTTGTTTTTTCAAAAGTTTTCAAGCCAGAAGAGTTGCGGCAGGCACTTATGCCAACACTGGAGGCACTTTACCGTCAGGATCCAGAGTCTCTTCCATTTCGACAGCCTGTGGATCCCCAACTACTAGGAATTCCTGTGAGTGTCTTAGCAAGATACTTTCCTGGCTTTATTTCAAAACTACTCTATTATGACATACCTGTTTTAAAAACAGCTTATGCCTGTCTTGTTACCGTTTGTATATTGGTGCCTTTGAAGAGGTTTAGCTTAGGCAGTGGGACATACAGTGTCTGACTTAAAGTTTGTTTTTTCAAAAGGCTGTGCACCTCTGTGTTGCTTTTGATGAATAAGCAGGTATATCGTACGTTGACGGGATTGCCAACAGATCCCTGGTGCTGTATGGGCTTTCATGGATCTTGCTTCATGTTGTGATGCTTCTATTGCTGAGTTCCATACGTGTTTCTCATAGTATACAAAACTTGGCTGAATATGTGGGAAATTAAGCATATCGAGACCACTTCAAAAAAATAAATCCATCAATAATTATTAATTTGTTATGAGCAAGGAGACTATTCAACTTTTAGTTCTGTTTAGATCAAATTTTCTCGTTGTTTTCAGAAGACATTACTGTCCTTTGAGGATCTCTGTGTTAAGCTCTCTGGATTAACCACACAAGTTCATTATTTATACACAAATATGTAGACATAGAAGTTCTACTTAAGTGCTTTGGGCAACATTTCTTGCCTGAAAGGTGTCTTTAAAATATTTAAATATTTAAAATATAATAAAATATAATAAATAATATAATATTTAAAAATATAAACTATTGAGCAATATAATATTAAATTTAGAAAACAAAATAATATTTTTAAAATATCAAATATGTTTGATACGTGCTTTCTTAGGATAGATACTGCAAAAATTCAAGGCCTGCTGTGTTAAAAGTAGGCATAAACATTGCTTATATTCTTTAAAGAACTTTCAATTGGCTATCGTATTCTGAGGTCTTTTGTAGGGGAAGTGGCTGTATAACTGATGGGGGGGATTGAGAAAAGGCATTCTTTAGAGGAGACGTGATATCTTTTGTCATTCAATGCAGCTATTTATTCTTGTTTATTAGTTTGTCTGGTCTATTAAAACCAGTCACTTTCTATTAATGCTCTTGTATATTCTCAGATCACAGCAGCTGCAAAAACATTGCCATTTCTTACTGTTTGTGCTACTTGTTTTGCTGACTAAAATGTAGAGTGGCTTTATTCCATCAATGGAAGAGCATTATAGCCCGAGAAATAAAGGAATAATGAAAAGGAAGTACTGGGGAGTGATACAGTATTAGAGTTTTCATTAGATGTCACAAGCAGTTTGACAATGAAGTCAGGGAGGAACCTGTTTTTCTTGATGCACTGCAGAAGAATTTATATGCTGAGAATGCGGGTGCTGTCATGTCACAACACAGTTCTGTAGTAGTGTTTTTGATACGCTGTGTATTCTTGCAGGATTATTTTGACATAGTGAAGAACCCCATGGACCTTTCTACTATCAAGAGGAAGCTGGACACGGGGCAGTATCAGGAACCCTGGCAATACGTAGATGACATCTGGCTCATGTTCAATAACGCCTGGCTGTACAACCGCAAAACATCCCGGGTATATAAGTACTGTTCCAAACTGGCAGAGGTGTTTGAGCAAGAAATTGACCCAGTTATGCAGAGCCTTGGTTATTGCTGTGGAAGAAAGGTAAGAAAATAAGTATTTTTATTCTGCTGCTTGCTTCTGGTGTTAATGGGGGGGAAAAATACAGCAGTTGCAATTGTTGGCAGTTTTGGTGTGTCAAAAATTTTGAAAATTTACCACAATTTAGCAATCCTGAGTAATCTGATTTTGAGGGTTTTATGGATCTTCTAAATTCTATCTAGCGCTTAAATCATCTATTTGTATGCATGCCCTTGGAGGAAAGAAGTCAGTAACTGAAGGCTTATTTTGATTCGGGCGACCATGTTTGCTATTGCAAATTAAACAGACGTGGTTTTGTCACTGCAGAAAAGCCGTTCTATTTCACTGTATATTGAGACTGTATTTCCATTGTCTTGCTGGGATATGCTTTCCATCTTTGGAGAAGATCTAACTTGAGAATAACAGCCCACTGAACGCTTCTTTCTGAGTAGCACTTTGCACACTTGCTGTACACTGTGAGATCTGTGCACAGAATAAGGTGGAAATAATCGTTGTCTGGGTCCTACTTGCTTCCCGTGGAGGGCGAGTGAAAATGTGTATGAGTACTAAGACGACCCATTCCTCTTTGCAGCTGGAGTTCTCGCCGCAGACTTTGTGTTGCTATGGCAAACAGCTGTGCACAATCCCTCGAGATGCCACTTACTACAGTTACCAGAACAGGTAAGGAAAACTCACTTGGTGTGGTTTTGTGCATGTTGCAATCGATCTGTGAAAAAGCCTGCATGTATTTACATATACACCCTCTTTGTATGTGTACACCTTTGGGTGCCAAAATAAAAATTTGCTGGAAGTGCCATTGAACAGTTTACCTTGTGCAATAATGGTTTCTTTCTGCAAAATTTCACTGCAGTCTTCGCTTTTTCCTCTTCTGTTTGCAGAAACATATTTTTACTAAATTTTTATCCTGCAGTTAATTAAAGCTTCAATTATCTACAAATCATGTATACAAGTCTGCTGTCTTTTCCTTCTTACCGTGCAGCAGTATTTTTCATGCAGAACACTGAGTAAACCATGCAGCAAGTATATTAATGCTCGTAATTCATATTACCCTTGGCAAGTCTTTGTTTTTCTCATTATGTTAACGCTGAAGAGCAAAGTTATTTTTGTGGTGCAAATCTTCAGTGGAAGGGTTGCATGTTCAGTTCTTCAGTAGATTGATGCTTCCTTTTTCTCCCTGAATTTCCTTAAGGGAGTTGTCTTGCAGTAGCTGTCAGCAGCTCTGTAAAGTGCTGTCGCTTCTTTGGGTCTTTTGAGTATTTTTTTTTTTTATTGACTTGAGGTTTATTAAAGGATTTAAACGTGTTTGACTTCTGAAAGAATGTTTCTTGCTAGGCTTCTGTTTGCCAGTTGAGGTAGCGAGGGAGGAAGAAGCAGGGAAATAGATGCTTTAATGCTCTCATGTCCCCCAGGTTGTCACCAGAATGTACCCGTTGGAGCAGGTACATTCACTTCTGGATCACCTTCAGTAATTTAGTTTGTGCTCTCCATTCTTTCAACATCTTAAAAAAAAAAAAACCCTAACCCAGAACAACCAAAACATTAAGGCTTTTACCTGAAAGCCAAGAAGATCTTTGCAAGAATTGTAGTTTTCTTAGGCACCTGGTCATGTGAAAGCAACCAGAGTTACAGGAGTTAAATCTTAACCTTCCTTGGCTTTATAAAGGTTTATATATAGCAATGAATGGAGAGTTTTAGTAGTGAAAAAGTAGAAAATGAACATAAAGTATCCCATAATAACTATTGCAGTTTTAGACTTATATAGCGTAGAGCTTTTCATCTTGTCAGTATCTTCTGCTTACGTTTATCTATGGACAAGATCTAGTTGGCCCAAAAAGACTATTATTAAAAAATGTGACATGCTTTCCTTGTTTTCAAACATTAGAAGGGAATGTTTGCACTGTAACAGGTGCATATATGTGACTTGTAAATTACATTATACACGCACGTGCATATCTATCTAGAGACTGAAATACACAATTCCAGAAGTACTGTTTTCTGCATTATCTCAGTTGAAAAATGTGAGAGGGTTGAGACCTATCTTTTTAGCCTAACAGCTGCTTTAGTGTGGGTTTGTGTGGCATCATAATAAACTTGTTTGAATTTTCTTTCACTTCTTTTTACTTTTAGATGTCTTGTGCACTCAATTAACATGCCTTCATAATGGAGAGGCCGCAGTTTTAGAACATTTTTGAGGGCTGGGGTAGAATCTTGAATTAATCACTGTTTTATTCAAGTATAAATGAAATTTTTCTCTGTAATTCTGGCTCTATCGATGCCTGGACTGTTCTACACTCAAACTGGGCTATGGCAGAATCTTACCAATACAGAGCATTATGTGTGTAGTTAATGTTATGTATTTAGTTAACATACAGTTTAACAGTTCTGTAGTTGTAAGGTTTGTGAGGACAGATTTTGTTATTCTTGAAGCTTCTGATATTTAGCTTTCCCTTTCAACTGGGAGAGAATCCTGTGGCCTTTCAGCATTTATACATTTGAGATGGAAGATGGTCCCTCTTCCATTGATCTCCTGCAGATCCTCCTGCCAACAGAACTGCTGTGCTGATGTGCAAGTCAGAGTAGCAGTTCTTCTCTCCTTCTGCTCTTTCCCCTTTCTCATTTTAATTCTTTGCTGTACGTGGCTTGGATTATTAAAATGGAGAGGGTATGGGTATGCTAAAATGGAATACTCTTGTTTAATTTGCTTTAATCATTTGCTGCTTGTGAACCCATTTGAGAGATTTATTGCTAATCTGTGCTTTGCCTTGGCTTTCTGCTTTGTGTTGTCTTGTCCTGCTTCTATGTTTTTGATTTTTGTCCTGCAAACCCCCATTTCTTTGTTCGTGTGTGTTATTTTTTTTCTCTTTCGTGCTTGTCATTGTCTGCACTTGGCTTTGATTGCGCAAAAAACCCCAAAAAACAAACAAACCCACCCAAAAAAACCAAACCAACCAAACACAATGTGGGGCCCATAAATCTGCATCATTGAATATCCTTGTCGCCGTTGATGACCTGCTCTCTGCTCCTGTCCCTTCCTTGGCCTGCTGTGATTGGTGGCTCCGTTGCTTGGCTTGGGCTGTGTTGTGTGGACGGAGCAGTTCACCCAAATATGGCCTTCTTGCTGACAGGTATCATTTCTGTGAGAAGTGCTTCAACGAAATCCAAGGGGAGAGCGTTTCTCTGGGAGATGACCCATCGCAACCTCAAACGTGAGTGATTTGTGTTTGTTTGGGCTGTGCATTCATAAGCTGTGTCATGATCTATAGTGCTCTCTAAAAGGGAAGGAGTTTAGTTTTAGGTAACCCTTGCTGTTTGTAGGCTAGTAGAAGGTGACCAGATATTCTTCATAAAAACCTGGACTTGTGCTGTAGATTATTGTTTTTTTTCTTTAAAGTCTGGGCTGACTGAAATGAAAAATAAGCACTTAGTGCTTAAAATTGTAACTGTACTAATGGACTGGAAAGAAGAGAATTGCTGGGATTCCTGGAAAAAATGTTTTTCTGAAAACAGTGTTCTTCTGAAAAAAACCCAACCTACTGCAAAAAGATAACCATGCCTGCCAGCAGGTGACAAACAAAGTTTCAAATAGTCAAATGTACCATTCTCTTTATAGACTGGCCATGCCACTAAACTTGTACTCAACTTTAAATTGTTCTTCATCCAGATCAGAAGCAGACAACCTCCTTTTGCCATACAAACATTTTATTGTTGGAGTGCCATCTGCTTATGAAAAATGCTGAGCAGTTATTGAGGAGATCGTGGTAGAAGGTCATGCATGGATTTAGTTGCCTCTTCCATGCTGGTGGCAACCTGCTGGGACAGTCTTTCATGCTGGGACAGGCTTCAAACGTACTGTACCTTTCTCACACCTCCCTCAAAAAATCTTGAATTTTGGAAGACTAAGGAAGCCCTTGAGGGGCAGATGAGTGCCAGGCAGTTACTCTTTGAACTGTTAAGAAAGCTCTTTGAGGAGAGTGTTACAGGAACACAGAAGTGAAGAACTTAGGAAAGTCTGAAGCCGGGGGAGATCTGTCCAAGTTGGTAATTGGATAAACTGAGTTAACTTCCAATGAAAGTAGAAGTTGTCTTTAGTAGCATGTTACCAAATCCTGGTTGCCCCTGTGGATGTACTTAAAATAGTCGTGAAAGAATCCATTTGGGCTTGGGAAGATATAAGAGTACTTCTGCCTTTCTGGAAGGAAAGAAGAAATAATGTTCATGTGCCGGTCAGTGCAATGGGCCATGTCCCTGTGGATAGTATCAATTACTGCTCTAGAAGTGAAGACCCAAAGTTTAATCAGTATTGTCCAGTTCTGTTATGAGATGTGGGATATGAAGTACTTGCACAGGAAACAAGTGTAACAACATCAAATACATTCACGTTTATATATAAATTTTTGCTTAGCAGCTGAGAGATTACAGTCTTTCTCACACACAAGGTTGAATGGTTTGCCACGAACCTTTGAGTCGGGGTAGAAGGTGGCATAGGGTGCTTTTGATTGTTATAAGTACATTTGGGAACATTGGATGTTGGATACAATTTTTTTTTTTTCAATACTGTGAGCTATCAAAAGCTCTTTGAACACAAGCAATGGTAAGAAGGTACTTCCTGCTCCTGGTATTATTTTTTTTTTATAGCTGGTTTAAATGCTTGGTTGTTGTGTAGTAAAAAGGGAGGCTATAGGCTGCACATGAAGAGCAAATACATTTTTCAATGTTCTCCCACCAGCCTACAAGCTTTCTCTTAAGAACTCATTTTACTGGGACATAGGGATCCTGCTCCATTCCTCTCTGCTCACAATCTCTGGTTAAAATGAACAAAAGCAAAAAAGAAAAAAAAATAGGACCATATATCAGGTCCTGTTTACAGTTCTACTTACCATATTATAATAAAAGTTGGAGGTAATTGGAAGATTGACTTTTCCTCATTTATCTGATAAGGAACTTGAAGGATTCTGCAAGTGGCACTATTCAGAATAAACACTGAACTAGAAGGCTAGGAAGGTTAATGAACCTTATGTGAACTGGACTGAGTCTCTGTCATTGCTTCTCAGGCATGTACTGATCTTCTCATGTTACAGAGCACCCTTTTGGGGGTTGAGTTCTTGGAGATCTAGATATTCTTGTATGATTGTTCTGGACTATTTTGAACCAGACTTGTGGAAAAGATACCTGGGACCTCACGGTTTGAAATATGTCATTTCTAGCCTTGCAAACGCTGTAGGAAAGGTAAAGATAGTGTAGAGTGATGGCTGGGCTGAGGCTGCAGGGTTTGGAAGCTGAAACTTATCCTTTGAAGTTAGTTTAGGGGGAGGGATAGGGGAATCTGAAATAAGATCATCTGCCTTTCTCAGTAATCAAAAATAATTGGAATTCACTGCCTTCAGAATATCAGAGAGGCATATCAAATAGCTCAGTGACTATGAAATACTGAGCAGACTGGTCCAAAACATAAACTTCAGCAAGTTTTAACATTTATCCTATAGTAAAACTGAATAAGGAAAGCAATAAAGCACCCTGTGCCAGAGAAAAGAATGTTTTCCTCAGGCAGAGAAGGGTGGCATACACTTTGCTTGTCTGCCACGTTGTGAAATTCTTTCCTAATGCCAGTGAGCGTTTAAAAAAACCTGTTTGCAAGCTTTGTCTTCGTGTGTGGATATGTGTGGTGTGGCATGAGTGTATGTTGTCTTGTGTAAAAACTGAGCTTTATTGCCTGTTTCTCCATAGCACAATAAACAAAGAACAGTTTTCAAAAAGGAAGAACGATACACTGGACCCAGAACTGTAAGTAACGCTGCCACTCTTTGAATGATCCTCGCTTCACTATAATTATTTTGTAAAAACATGTTATTCGTTCACCATCAACTTTGTTTTTTAATATTTTCCAAATTCCATGTAGCTCTGTTAGCCAGTGGGGGTTGCTCAGTCAGTGGTATATCTGGCACTCTGTCCTGAGAACCCAAACCATCACAGCTGTACTTGAGCCATATGTAACACTGTACGTATGAGCCGAAATTAGTGCATTTTGTCATCTTAAATGCGGATTCAATGGTAGGATGAATACAGACAATTCTGCTTTGAAACCCTGTTGTGGCAAATGCTCAAGTCTCAGAACTGATTTGAGTCATTTAACGATAGCTCTTTAGATGCTGGCGGCTGTTCCAGTTGTCATATTTTACAGGCAGCTGTAGTAGAAGGAAAAATTGTTAAATTTGAATCAGACAGTTCTTCCACATTGCCCTGGAAGCAGAAACTGTAGACGTTCAGTGAAGTTATGATGGTGACTCAGCTGCTTTTCTTTATATTCCTGAGAGATTTTTTGAAGCCACTTTACATGCTCCTGCATTATACACCTATGCTGCTACTCTTCATACATAATCTTCATTCTCAAATGAATGTGCAGAAAGGATATGTATTCTTCCCACACCATCCTTCTTAAGGGCATAAGGGTCAGCTAGTTCTTCTGTTTTCCGAGCGTCGTGGGAAGGAAAGAATAGTAACTTGATTCATAACTTGTCTTCCCCTTCTGATGCAGTGAAGATACAGCCTAACAGTAGAATACAAGCCTAATTTACAGTATGATACCATACACCCTACATAAATGACAGCTATTCATGGGAAGACTCAGACTTTTATAAGAAGCCTTGTTCAAAAGGAGTCAGATTGTCCTGATGCATGAAGCAACGTTAGGTATTTCAGTAAATTATATTCACCAACATCTGTGAAGTAGACCATATCACTACCTCAGTTGTCCTTAAATCTTTGCTAGATTTCTGAAGGGGAATTCTATTTGTTTCTGTTTTCTTCCTTCCCACTTTTCTGCAGTATATTTGCAATGTGGCCCAGGCTTCAAACGTAGCACTGCAACCACCAGTGAACTTGTGTGTCTGGTCCTTAGCTTCTGACACCTGTGAATTCGTTTTCCTCTCTTCATTATAGCAACAAGCAGTTTACAGATTTTATCCTTAGAAGAGCTTCACTTAAAAAATAAAAAAGTTAGTGAATTAGATGGCAGTAAGGCAAGCAAATAGTAATAGTGTGTCCCCGCATAGTCCACGTGACTTGAGTTGACAGATTCTTAATTCATTCTGGAGGCTGTTCGCAGCATAGACGTGCACTCTGTTAAAAAGACTCAAGAGTCTACATGTTAGAACTCCTCTAATAAAATACTACAAAATATACAAGCAAGTAGTGATACTACTAACCACCTTCCCTTCTCCCTTTTTTTTGCTTCTACAGATTTGTTGAATGTATAGAGTGTGGAAGAAAAATGCACCAGATCTGTGTTCTGCATAATGAGATAATCTGGCCTTCCGGGTGAGGAATTTTTCCTTAAGGAGATAGATACTGTAGGATAGACTTACTAGAGTTAGTGCATGAACTTCCTTATATTGGTTATATGTAAGAGGTGGCATTCCCACCTGAATAACTTTACAGAATACATAGGGTAACACAAAATTTAGGCATCATATCTTACTTTGTTGTGTGTCAAGTTGTTTCTGAAATACCTGTGAGTGGAAGAGGGCCTTTCAAGGCTTATGTTTCAGCCTTTTGTTTTTAAAGATACTAGTCTTTCATGAAAAGATGTTTTTAGTTCTGGTAACAGTTTTGACACTGTTCTGTATAAATCATATTGCTTTGTCATCTTAAAAAAATAAATAAATTGTAACAGCTAAAATATTTAGCAGGTAAATTCACTTTTTTACTTCAGTGATTAGATTAAATTTAAAAAACAATCTAGTCATCTTCAGATTCTTCATAATCCTTGATGAAAATACTGGGTTTTTTCCCCCAATAGCTTTAAAATCTTTTTTTAAAAGTTGTTAAATTGTGTGTAGATAAAGCTCTGTAAGAGCTTAAATGTTCCCTTTCTTATCAAGAAAGCTATGATTTGTACCATTCTGTTGTCCCATCCACACTGCTACAGAAGAGGGCAGACATCCTGTAACTGAGGAAGAATCTGCCCATTGTTTTGTGCTACAGTATACATGGGCTTCTAGAAAAAAAAAAACATCAGCCTTTTGCTGTATGTATTGCAGTATCTCTTCTTCATCAGAGAGAGCAGTTTGAGACCATTTTTTCCAAGAATGCTTTAAGCCAATATTGTTAGGCCTGCCAGTGGGCTCCCTGTTTCTCAGGCTTGCGGGTGGTGACACAGGTGACTGACAGGAGGCGCACCCCCCCTTGAGCTCAGATCCTCCTCTGCAGTTCAGAAACGGTTGGGCCGTATCTGCCAGCGCTGTTCTCTGTGCTGTCTTTTACTTCAAATTTCAGTTAAGGTATTCTCAAGACAGGATAAGAGCTGGTGAAAGATTTTGCTGCTTAGATGGTAAGAAACTTAATGGTCCGAGGTGGGGTGTTTTTTCACTTTCTCCTGTTTTTGTTTCAGTTTTGTCTGTGATGGCTGTCTAAAGAAAACAGGACGAACCAGGAAAGAGAACAAATTCTCTGCTAAAAGTAAGATTTGTTGGTGCAAGTGTCACAATCTGAAATAATTTGTTAAGAATGGGGAAGTGGTGGCTTTTAGGCTCGTTTTGCAGTTGTTTCAAGTTTTTGAGTTAAAAGAGAATACTTCTGGTTGGTTCTGAACATGAGTTGTGTGATGATCCAGAATGTTTGGGTTCACAGGTGGTGGTGGTGGTTAATAGTCTGTTGTAGAGGGTTAGAGTACTGTTTGAGAGCACCGCTAATGCAAGATACACATCCTTTTTATCTCAGTTGCAGTATTAATAGCATTAGGAAATAGTTGCTGTGCCGCTGCAGTCTAACTTAAATTTACGATAACGTGTTCTAGTCACTGTGATTACTGCTGCTCTTAAAAGCTTTGGGTGGAGATAAAGGTTTCAACAGCTGGTGACAAAACTCTCTATAGACACTTCCTCTTGATCAAGGCAGCTGATTGCAAGGCAGTGTAGGAGGGAATATGTGCAGTCATTGTACATCTGGTCTATAGACAAAACAAGTCCTTCAGAAGCTTCTTAGGTTGATGTGCTTCTTAAAAACAGCAAGTATTTACATTTCTGCTAAAAAAAAATAAAATAAAATCCCCAGCCAACCAATAGCATCAAGTTTCTAACAAGTATTAACTGTGGTGTTAAGGAACTACTTCTTAAGGTCCTTCTTTGCAGAAAGAGAAAGGAGGCTATCAAAAAGTGTTCTCTTCAGCTCTTCTTATGAAACAGAAAGCAAACCACTCAATGGATTCAACACCTGAATCTTTTTCCAAAATCTCCAGAATCAAAGCTTCCGAAATTCACCAAGAACACAGGGAGACTGCAAGGGTTCTTTCACAGTTTCTTATCAGGCTTTGTTTCTAGCAACCTGTATGTATTGCATACTTAATATAGTATATATTAGGTATAGCTTAATATATATGCTTTACTGGAAGGTGTCAAATTGGAAAAATGAAAAGCTGATTGGAGAAAAGGTAATTCTACCAGAAGTAATGGCCAGCAGTGAGATACCCTCTTACACTCCATTAAACTCCCTTTCAGCTTTAGGTTTTGTGCCTGCTAATGTTAGGCTTGTATTTCTTTCATATGGGTTCATTTGAAAATGAGAAGCTTCTAAACTACCTATATTACTTGCAAATACACTTGTATTTAATTGTTCTTTCCATTATTGAAATACATTTTTCTGGTAAGTGGAGAGACTAACTTGGCTTTATAGAGGGAATATACTTCAAAATGCAACACCTGCTCTTAAAGCTATGTCTGAGAGCAGTGTTTTGTAATGCAGTTTCAGTAATTAATAGCTTCTATTCAGGAGGAGCCTTAATTGTGATTGACTTTTAAGACAGGTAAAAATTGGGTTAAAATAGACATTCTTTCTTCATTTAAATAATATGTAAACCATAAGCATGCCTGCAGGTGAAAAGCAGCTCACCCACTCTAGAAGTGTTAGTGTTTAGAGATAAAGCTTTAATTTATAACAACGGTATGTATTGAGTCATTTAGCATCCGAATAGAGAAGTCACATTTGGACAGTTTAATTTTGTGTATATTTAGAGCTGTATTTTTCTCCTTCAGGGTTACCAGCGACAAGACTTGGTACCTTCTTGGAGAACAGAGTCAATGACTTCCTAAGACGACAGAATCACCCTGAGGCAGGAGAGGTTACAGTCAGAGTGGTACACGCATCTGACAAAACTGTTGAAGTTAAACCAGGAATGAAAGCAAGGTATGTTTTTTTCCATATCTAATTTTGCTTTCTATTGGGAGAGGTGGAAGCTACTTGAATTTACTGTACATGCTACTATTTTGGAAACATAGACTGTTTTATTCAAAACCTCATCACTGGCCAGTTTTTACAAACAGATGCTACAGCAGCATATTAATTACTTGTGATGACTGCCATCTTTTTCACAGTAGAAAGTGGATGCCTTGCATTTTGAGTAATCTGTAAGCATTTAACTTTTTAATTGCACTAAAATTACTCTTACGGTAACCATCATCGTTGTTGCTTTTACCTAGTGACGTGTATTCTCTAATATGTGAATTTATTCGGTATTCCCCTTTACCCTCTGTAATCTGCAGGTTTGTAGACAGTGGAGAGATGGCCGAGTCTTTCCCTTATCGTACGAAAGCGCTTTTTGCCTTTGAGGAAATTGATGGTGTGGACTTGTGCTTCTTTGGGATGCACGTACAGGAGTATGGCTCAGACTGCCCTCCACCCAATCAAAGGTGAGGAGCTGCACAAAAGGGATTTTTTTTTTTATTATTTTATTTTTCGTACTGTCTCAGTTGGGTGAACCTTCCCAAGACCTGTATAAGATCTTTGGTGTCACATACATGCAGACTCTTAGTGCTGTTAGCTTCTAGAAAGGAAGTAGCTTTTGTAGGGAATATGCCAGTTAGAGGTATTTCTGACTGGGGATGCTGCCTGGCAGGCAGCGTTGCCTTGGATGATCAGTTGTCCATATCCTCAAGGAAGGGACTGGATAGTTTGGGAGAGATGAGGCTAGGTTATCAAAACAAAGCTGAGTTTCTAAAGGTAAATTAAGAACAAAGGATTTGAAGATTGCTGTTGTATTGGATACTTCAAATTTTATAAATTAACATGAATAAACGTGTAGAACTACTTAAAATCTCTGCTTCTCATCATGGCCTTTTCTTTGTTTGGTTTTTTTTTTTAGGCGAGTGTATATATCTTACCTTGACAGTGTTCATTTCTTCCGTCCAAAATGCTTGAGGACTGCTGTCTATCACGAAATACTAATTGGATATCTAGAATATGTCAAGAAACTAGGGTAAGTCTTTTTTAATGTTTTCTTCTGTGCAGCACTTGTGCTAGGTAGTTTTTATTGCAAATGAAATTACTAGATCTTGTGGCGCCAAGTATGGTGCCTAAATATCAGCTGGTGATAGAATAAGTCAGCAACAACTGTGTTTAGTTGAGGAAAAAACAAAAAAGCATTGCAGGCTTTTCAGGAGAGGCTTATAACTTCCTTAAGTCTAAGTAGAAAATGTGAGCCTTTTTATTTGGACCCAAAAATTTTGCTGGCCTTCTTGATAGTGCAGTCCTTGTGTAATGCCACTGCTTTAATCAGGTCATTCCTTGGGGCTGGCAAGTAAATTCTTACCCATTTTTGAGGAGAAAAGTAAGTGTATTCTGTCGGTGCTGGTTAACTCAATAACAGCTCTGTAAGGCCACTAAGAAATCTCTTGCAGATAAAACAAGTAGTTGAAATTGTGAGAAATGGAAAAGTTGGAGTAAGTGGAGAGTGTGCTTTGGACAGCACTAAAGGGAAGGCAGGACAACTGAAGAAATGAGATGTGGAAATTAAATGACTATGAGTACTGAAGTAGAAAAGTCAGTGAAGTAAACATCAATCTATTGTCAAAGGTATCTGGTGTAGCTTGGCAGAGACTCATTCACGAAGAAATTGTTATGGACTACGTTTAGAGCAGTTGCATGAGAAAAATAGGGGAGTGAGAATGGAGGCAGGTGGTACTGTCTTCAGTACCTCAATGTGGTGATATATTGCTTAGTACTTCAAGGGCATACATTAGGCTTCTTTCTGCCTTTTTTATTTTTTAAATTGTTTATTTTCTTACCTGTGAGTCTGTAAAACTGCTGCGTAGAGCTCAGGCCTCAGTTTGACTTAATACTGTTTTCTCTGCTAGTGGGTAACATCAGGTTCTCGTTTGGGGAAAACAATATTGGTCGTGCAGTATCATCTCTCCCTTCTCGAGCAGAAGGAATGACAACTGGCTGCAGTTGCCAGGGATCAGTTAAGGTTCAGCAGAGCTGTTTCTCCACACAGCAAAGATCGTTATTTTTCTCTAACTTGAGATCTGATTATTCCTCCTACCGGAGTTATTTTCAAAAAAAAAAAACTAATAAGAGTTGAGGATAAAGAAGTCATCTTCCTGGTATTGTATTCTCTGCAGCTGCTACTATATGGATGTAATCTGTCTTCATCGTACTTAAATTGTACCCAATAGAATAGGTTGACAGTGACTGTTTGTTCCCAGATATGATTGTGAAACCTTTTAAAACTGTTCCTCAAAGTTAAAAATCAGAGGATTTACAGTAAAAAAAAAAAAAAAGAATTATGTGTTTATATAAATCTGTTTTGAAATGTTGCTAGATAACGAATGACTGCGCTCTCTCAAGGAAAAAGAATTCCAGATTTTACTACTGAAATAACTAGTTATTTTCCTCTTAGTTTATTGGGAGGTGGCAATTGCAAGTCTATATCAGGCTTTGATTGTTTTTTTATCTAGACTGAAAAATGTGCACACTTTATATGAACTACTCCACATACAGTGCTGAATTTAAAAAAAAAAAAAAAAGGTGAAAAGATGTTAGTGGTATCACATGGATAAAGCTGCAATGAGCACTAGAAATAAAATCTTGGAGAGCTGTAATTAATTGTCCATCTGGTAACACCAGCCAACTTTGTGGTGGCTCCATCTGGTGGCAGAGGGGAGAGCAAACGCTAATATTGTCGGAACCCACAAGTACTACTTTTGATTTTTTCTTTCTGGCGATGCTAGGTATACTACTGGACATATCTGGGCATGCCCACCTAGTGAGGGAGATGACTACATCTTCCATTGCCATCCTCCTGACCAAAAGATACCCAAACCCAAGCGACTGCAAGAGTGGTACAAAAAGATGCTGGACAAATCTGTGTCAGAGCGCATTGTTCATGATTACAAGGTTTGTTAAGTGTATGTTTGTACTGGGGAAGGTGTGTTGACCAGTCTTGTCTTGGTTACTTCCTTGCCTTATTCATTGTGTGTGATTTTGGATTTTACTGTATTAGTTTTAAGCAAAATGAATGCTAGAAGTTTACAGTTAAAATATATCCTCTTCAAAGCACATAGCTTATGAAATCGTTTTAGCAGATCTGAAATGATACCTGAGAACAAACTAAGCTCTTGAGTAATACTGTGAATTTTATTTCAGTAATACAAAGAAAATATATGGAATATTTAATCTTCCGCTGTTAAATAAAGTTGCAGTGTTTGACTGCTTCATGCAGTTAGAATTATGTAAAATCTTTGGAACTATCAGGACTTCAAAGCTGGTGTGGACAATCTAGTGATCGTATTGTCCCACCTGGTAAGTATGCATATTGAAGTCTAGCACATGGCAATGATATTTTTTCTTCAGAGTGGGAATATTTGAAACATTTGACGCACTGTCTGTGACAGATGCAGTATTAAATCTGCATTTAGAATGTGCCCTCACAGAATCAATTGAAATATTAAGCTCTCCTTTGTTTGATCTGCTGGTGCCTTTTTTTTTATCACTTATTGAAGAGATTACCTTTATTTATGTGACTTGTAGTAGTGGTAACCAAGTGTTACGCTCTGTTTCAGGATATATTTAAGCAGGCAACAGAAGATCGTCTAACAAGTGCAAAAGAGCTCCCCTACTTTGAGGGGGACTTCTGGCCGAACGTCCTAGAGGAGAGCATTAAGGAACTAGAGCAAGAGGAAGAAGAACGGAAGAGAGAGGAAAACACTAGTAACGAAAGCACGGATGTAAGAATGCTGCTGCTATTTCATGATCTAAGTAAAAGTTATGATTACCTAAGGGGGCATAGGCACTTCAGTTAACTGGATTTCTTGCTTCACTCTAATGTAGATTTCGATTTTACGTTTTATAAATTAGAGGTGTTAAAATACTACTAAGGTACGTTTGTATGAGCAGTGGGTGTTCATAATGGCTATAAACCTAACTATTTACTGAAGTCAATTAGATAGAAATAGTTGCTAGTTGAATATTTTGCTGCTGAAATCCAATTATTATCAATATTCATTGTGTGCAACCTCAGCCTGACTTAAAAGCTTTTTTCCTTAAGCTTTAGCTTTTGGATTGTGGTTAACTCCATATTTATTTTTTTTTTTATTTTTTTTGCTCCCTAACTTAGATGTTATACCAGTTTTTGCAGAACATTTTGAGAAAGTAAGAAGGGAGCTCTGCTTTATTACTTAGGGGGTAGGATTTTATTCTAGTAGGAAGCTTTAAGGCATTGGTGATCTGAAGCACAAAATACTGCTGAATTGTTGTAGGGCTACTTAAACCAGACAAATTTCTTGCTGGTATCTTGTGGATATTTTTTTTTCTTTTGAGAACGTGCAATAACTGTACTTTCATATTCCACAAAGAACAAAAGGAGGTATGCCTCTTAATTCAACAATAAATTTGAGAAAGCACAGATGTGGAATTTATGCATCTGCCCATCATTGGATCTTCTGAGCTTTTATTGAAGAGGTGGTCAATCTAGGACAAAGTTAGTAGTTTTGCTCACACAATAGTACTCGTTACTTAACTCTGTTTAAACACTGCTGCTTTGTCACCATATTAGATACCAGATTTTTATTTGGGTTAAGAATTAATCTTTTTCTCAAAAGACCATTGGATCAAAAAAGTTAGGTTTAACATTACAATTAGAATTTGTGGTTCTTCTTTCAAGGACTTTGAATAAACTAAGTGCAAGAGTCACCTGGGAGTTAGGTAACCTGATACCAAATTTGCATTAGCTTCTTACTAGAGAAAGCATTATTTAAGGGCTTGTTTTCCACTTGTCACAGCTGTACGTTCCCGTCTCTCTAATACATCAGAAGTAAGTCACGAGGCATCTGACCTTCCTCTCTGCGTGAGGTTGGTCAACACGTAGTTGATCCTTCACAGCAGTTTGGCCCCAAAATCCTGTGGTGGGGGAAGCTTGCAGCGTATTGCTATTTAACCTTTATTGTGAAAAATAATTTCAACTCTTTAGTGACTCCCATCTTTCACCTCTTGAAAACGAGGCAGTAATAAACTGTACTCTCAAATGAAGTGATGGTCATTCGTGTTCATTGGAAATTTCCGTCCTGACAAAGTTGTTTTAGGCTTAGGAAAAATGCTTATTTGGATAAGAGTTGCTTTGATCTTTGATCATTGTCTGCTGTAGTGTTTTGAGGGGCCCTCTGAGAAGCACAGAGAGAAATCAACTGTTCATTGCTAATGGATTATAACTGAAATTAAGCTGACCTGTTTTGTTCAATTGTTGCAGGATATGACAGGAGGAAGGGGCATACTAGAAATTGCACTACTCATGCCTTTTGGATCAAAAGAACAGCTTCATATCAAAATCAGTTTAATGCAGTCTACTAAAAAATAAAAATTAATCTGTCAGAGAGCTGTGACAAACTAAATCTAGGTGGATTAAGTCTTTGTTACCTCTGGTTAGTGCAGTATCGGTTGTATTTTTCAGTTATTTTTAGCTTTGAATTGCATTGAGAAGTTACCTGCTGAACCCCTTTGTGGTTATCCAGAGGTTCTACTTGTTCAACTGTAGCAAACCAGCAGGTTTCACTAAATAACGTTTCCCTTAAGCCTCCTGAGCAAGGAGTATGCTGTATACTCCGCTTTTAGTATTTTCAGAACTATGTATTGCTGATACTGATACCTTCTGGAGTGATGCTAATTGAATTAATTTAATGTTTCAGGGAACCCTGGTAAGTGTCTTTGGAGTAAATTAATGTGTAGTGTGTTTGGTGTCGCGGTTACAGACGGTGTGACAGTAATAAAATGCTGATGTGGCGTGACTTAGATATCTGACATAAAATGCCTTTAAAATTAATAGGTGAGCAAGGGAGACAGCAAAAATGCCAAAAAGAAGAACAACAAGAAGACAAGTAAGAACAAGAGCAGCTTGAGTCGTGGCAATAAGAAAAAGCCTGGCATGCCCAATGTGTCCAATGACCTCTCCCAAAAGCTGTATGCCACTATGGAGAAGCACAAGGAGGTAAGAATTGATAGAAATATATATTTTACTTGAGTAGAGAGGTGTACTTTGAGAGACACAACTTCAGAGTTGTGCCCTGTAAATTACACAGGTTTGGCTGGAGAATTGAGTGGCACACGGGACGAGTACCAGTAAGCCTGGGTGCTCTTTGCTGTGAGGGCAGTGGGGATAAATACAACTTTGCTCATACAGAACTTCCTAACAGCCTAGATCACTAGAGCATCCCAACAGTTTGACTGTTACGATTTGGTCCCGTGCTCATTACCTCGTGCTTCTGAAGAAGGTGAACCTGCAGAGCACCCAGAGGCTTGACATTTCCCACACAATCCTGGCAATGCATCATTCAAGTGTTAGTTGGTCCTGGAATTGTACGTTCTGTGTAAGGAAGTTTGGCCACCCAAACGTCTTGATAAGTGCTGGCATGCTAAGTCTTTCTACTTTTCAGGTCTTCTTTGTCATCCGTCTTATTGCTGGCCCTGCAGCCAACTCCCTGCCTCCCATCGTGGAGCCTGACCCCCTCATTCCGTGTGACCTGATGGATGGGCGTGACGCTTTCCTGACCCTTGCTAGAGACAAGCACCTGGAGTTCTCCTCACTACGAAGGGCTCAGTGGTCAACCATGTGCATGTTGGTGGAACTGCATACCCAGAGCCAAGACCGCTTTGTTTATACCTGCAACGAGTGCAAGCATCATGTGGAGACCAGATGGCACTGCACTGTGTGTGAGGTATGCTTGGGGAAGTTTTCTCTACTTGTGTCCCTGTATCTTTGTGCCCAGAATGCTCTAATGAATTTCTCAATAATAACTGGTGGAGAAGGATCTGTACAGCTCATCTTCTGGCAGTTCAGAAAGAAAGGAGAGGAAATGTTTTCCATAACAAGCGATTCTGCTTATCTACTTGGTGTGATTCTTGTCTTCTACTTTCAAGCTGTGGAGAACTGAAGTAGAATTGTATTTCCTCTAGTTCATTTAAGGTTGCTGCTGCTTAGGCAGTTGGGAACCATAGAAATTGCTTGAGCTGTAATGGTAGGATCAGCTGATTTATATGTTGTTCTGAAGAGCAACGCATCCTTGCTTCTTCCAGTCAGAAGTGTTGTGCTGCAGTGTTTCTGTGAGAAGGGCTCTGCACTGCCTTACTGACACAGAGGTTTTGCTGTGCTGGAAGTCACACTCTGTACTTGGGTGTCTCTTGCAGTACCCTGTTGTCTCTCTGTAGAAAGCTGCAACCAGCATTTCTGTCCTCAGAAGTGTTTGCAATACCAGTGTGTTTGAAGATCGAGTCCAGTGGTCTGGGTCAGTGCTCTGTGCCCTCCAGAAGATGGACCAGCCTTGAATCTAGTGTATAACCTAATTTTTTTAGCCTGGTGGAGGTAAATTGGTTTCTCAGATTTAGTTCTGAAAAGCTCTGATTAAAATTTTATGCCCCCATTTCATTGTGTATACCAGAAAATAAAATCTAAATTTCCTATGGATAAATTAATCCTGAGAATTTGGATCTTTTTCTCAAGGATCAATTATTGAGCCCAAACTCCTGTACTATTCCTTTCACAGAATGTAAATGCTGTTCTATTCTTCTGTTGGCACGCTCTGCTGTTTAACTTGCCTGAAAACTGAAAATGTACCTTTCATTCTCCTTTCTCCCTTTGAAAGTTGGTACCTCTCCTGCCAATCCTGCCCTCTTTTGAAGCAGCAGCAGATGGGTAGCTATTTGTTCCTTGCCTTTTTTTCCTTCTCCTTTACTATCGGGGGAAAAAACGGGATTTTTTCTGGCCCGGCTGAATAATGTGTGACTTTTTAGCTCAGAGCAAACTTGTTTTTCAAGCTCTATATATTTGTGTAGATTTCAGACACCCTTGCGCCCACACACTTTCTCCGGCTATAATTTTGATTTATTCCTTCTCCAGTCCCTCAACATGGTGTGGAAGATTGAATTTTTTCCCTAGAGCAACAATTTGCCTGGAACAGGCTGGGAGTAACTTGTGGAGGTGGCAGGACATCATTTATTTATTGTACGGAGTTTCAGGAACACTGATAACTTTTTTTCCTTCGTTGTCTTTCCAGGATTATGACCTGTGCATCACCTGCTATAACACTAAAAACCACGACCACAAGATGGAAAAACTAGGCCTTGGTCTAGATGACGAGAGCAACAACCAGCAGACTGCAACCACCCAGAGCCCCGGTGATTCCCGCCGCCTGAGCATCCAGCGCTGTATCCAGTCCCTGGTCCACGCCTGCCAGTGTCGTAACGCCAACTGCTCACTGCCGTCCTGTCAGAAGATGAAGCGGGTTGTCCAGCACACCAAAGGCTGCAAACGCAAAACCAACGGCGGGTGCCCCATCTGCAAGCAACTCATTGCCCTCTGCTGCTACCACGCGAAGCACTGCCAGGAGAACAAGTGCCCGGTGCCCTTCTGCCTCAACATCAAACACAAGCTCCGTCAACAGCAACTTCAGCACCGCCTGCAACAGGCGCAGATGCTCCGGAGGAGGATGGCCAGCATGCAGCGGACCGGTGTGGTAGGCCAGCAGCAAGGATTGCCTTCGCCGACGCCGGCCACCCCGACGACTCCAACAGGCCAGCAGCCCCCGACACCGCAAACCCCGCAGCCCCAGCCTCCGCCTCAGCCTGCCTCGCAGCCTCAACCTGCGCCTCCCAACAGCATGCCACCCTACACCATGCCAAGAACTCAGCCCCCCGGTGCTGTGTCCCAGGGCAAGGCAGGTGGCCAGGTGACCCCTCCAACTCCGCCCCAGCCACCTCAGCCACCAGTTCAGGGTCCTCCTCCGGCAGCAGTGGAAATGGCCATGCAGATCCAGCGCGCGGCAGAGACCCAGCGTCAAATGGCACAGGTTCAGATCTTCCAAAGGCCAATTCAGCACCAGATGCCCCAGATGCCGCCTATGGGAATGAACCCTCCACAGATAGGCAGAGGTCCCGGTGGCCATATAGATCAAGGAATGGGGCCGGCAGGAATGCAGCAGCAGCCACCGTGGGTGCAGGGGGGCTTACCTCAAGCTCAGCTGCAGCCAGGAATGCAGAGGCCATCCATGATGTCAGTAGCCCAGCCGGGTCAGCCGATGAATATGGCACCTCAGCCAGGGATGGGCCAGGTACCTGGCGCTGCTCAGGCCAAACAACCACCTCTGCCCCAGGCGGCCTTACAAAACCTACTGCGGACTCTCAGGTCTCCCAGCTCACCCATGCAGCAGCAGCAGGTGCTTAACATCCTTCACTCCAATCCCCAGCTGCTGGCCGCTTTCATCAAGCAGCGGGCTGCCAAGTACGCGGGGTCCCAGAACCCTCAGGGGATGACGGGTCAACCTGGCATCCCCCAGGGTCAACCGGGGCTCCAGCCGCAGCAGACCATGCAAGGGCAGCAAGGAGGGGTGCACCCCAACCCAGCCATGCAGAACATGAACCCCATGCAAGCGGGGGTGCAGAGGCCCAGCATGCCCCAGCAGCAGCCGCAGCAGCAGCCGCAGCAGGCTATGGCTGGGATGAATCCTCAGGCGCAGCAGATGAATATGAATCACTCGGGAATGGCTCCCCAGTTCCGAGACCTCCTGATGAGACGGCACCAGATGATTGAGCAGCAGCGCCACCAGCAGCAACAGCAGGGAGCAGGACCAGCACTGGGGCCAGGGATGGCCAACCACAACCAGTTTCAGCAGCCCCAGGGCGTCGGGTATCCCCAACAGCAGCAGCAGCAGCAACAGCAGCAGCGAATGCAGCATCACATGCAGCAGATGCAACAAGGAAACATGGGACAAATAAGCCAGCTTCCACAGGCCATGAGTGCAGAGACAGGAGCCAGTTTGCAGCAGGCTTTCCAGCAGAGGCTACTTCAGCAGCAGATGGGGTCCCCAGCTCAGCCCAATCCTATGAGCCCCCAACAGCACATGCTCCCCAACCAGGCCCAGTCCCCGCACCTACAGGGCCAGCAGCTCCCTTCATCGCTCACCAATCAAGTGCGTTCTCCGCAGCCTGTACCCTCACCGCGGCCCCAGTCCCAGCCCCCCCATTCCAGCCCATCCCCTCGGATGCAACCTCAGCCTTCTCCGCACCACGTCTCCCCGCAGACCAGCTCCCCACATCCAGGACTGGTAGCTGCCCAGGCAAACCCCATGGATCAAGGGCACTTTGCCAGCCCGGACCAGAGTGCAATGCTTTCCCAGCTTGCTAGCAATCCCGGCATGGCAGGCCTCCATGGTACAAGCGCCACGGAACTGGGGCTCAGCTCTGAGAACTCAGACTTGAATTCAAACCTTTCACAGAGTACACTAGACATACACTAGACACGTTGTAGCATTTTGGGAGCAAAAAAAAAAAATATTAAAAAAATTAAAAAAAAAAGAAAAGAAAAAAAACTTATTTTCTCAAGACTTTTTGTACTGAAGACAAATTTTTTTGAATCTTTCTTAGCTAAAACAACATTTTTCCCTGGAACACATCTGAACTCTGCAGCAGTTGTTTGTGGTTTTCAAAACAAACCAACAACGAACCTGAGGGACAGTAGAGTACAAAGAATATATTTTTGTTATGGCTGGAATCATAACCAGTCCTTTTTCTTGGTGTTTTTTTNCTCTTTGGTTGGGAATATGTCAATTCTTTGAAAAATGTAAAAATATTAAATAACTCAGTCCCCTCCTGAAGTCTACTTTTGTCCTCCAAGAATTTTCTATACAAGAGTCTGAGCTTAAAAAAAAAAANATAGGTTTTATTTTTTTTTTTTAAATTAATGAAAATATGTAATATTGATAGTTATTATTTACTGAGGCAGATGGTAAACATTTTCCCTATTCTGGTTTTTCTTCATGTCACTGCAAAAAAAACCAAACCACAACAAAACAAACCTACAGGAGAACCTTTTCCTAAAACCGGAGGACAAAAGGGGTTAATGTTGCTTTAAAAATACATTACATATATAAATATATATATATAAAAATAAATACCAATCTTTTCCTCTTTGGTTGGGAATATGTCAATTCTTTGAAAAATGTAAAAATATTAAATAACTCAGTCCCCTCCTGAAGTCTACTTTTGTCCTCCAAGAATTTTCTATACAAGAGTCTGAGCTTAAAAAAAAAAAAACTTCAAGTATTAAAATAATTTGTACATTTAGAGAGAAGACAACATTTTTGCAAATACACAGGGGCAGCTGCCAAATGGATGTAGTATATATATTGTGGTTTCTGTTTTCTTGAAAGAATTTTTTTTTTCGTTATTTTTACATCTAACAAAGGAAAAAATAAATAAAAAAGAGGGTAAGAAACAATTCCAGCAGGATGATTTTAACCTGAGAAAAAGTCCCTGGGGTTTCTTCTTTATGCTTGCTTTCTCTCTCCCCTGCCCCTTTCCCACCCTCTTCCACTTTCTGTAAAACTTGAAAATAGAAAGCAAAAAACCCTCAAATGTTGTAAATCATGCAATTAAAGTTGATTACTTATAAATATGAACTTTCGATCACTGTATAGACTGTTAAAAATTGATTTCTTATTACCTATTGTTAAATAAACTGTGTGAGACAGACAGCCTGTTTTTTAATGTTTCCCTTCTCTCCCACATGTGTTGCTTGTTCTTAAACTGGTGGGGGTAGCAGAAAATACGCTACTTTATTCAAATGTTCGCTATTTAGTCGGAGAGCTATTTAATGTATATGACTGTTTTAAAATGCAAATCTCTTAATAAGGGACGTGGAGTAATAATTAGTCTTCTAAATGGACGCTTTTTGGTACAACTCTGCATTCGCGTTTGTTCCCGGCATGTATCTTACCAAAGAAACGAGGTCTGACCTCAACAGTTGTGCCAGTCAGCCGTACCCCAGCCTGCTCACCGGGCCTGGGAGCAGCTGATCTTCAAAGGACCTATTTTGCATTTTGAAATGAGAACTATTGTTTGGATAATGTGATATTAAAAGATCCTATTTCACTTGGAATATATTGTACAGCTTTTGGCACCGAAGCGTGAGCATGAGGTAAGCTTGTGTGGGTGGCCCCCGCGGACACCGCAGCCGGACGGTGCGCGGGTGCCCCGTTGCACCGGGTTAAATCTGGTGATCCGCCAGATGTAGGGCGTGTGTGGTGGGTTACTCTACGTCATCTAGAACAGAAATGCTCCAGCTGTGGAGCGCAGGTGTAGCAAACCCAGGTGTGCGCTGGCTGGCCAGCACGCGTGCAGCTGGTCCCTTGAGGGCTTCCTGAAAAATACAACCTTATTCTGTGTGAGTATCTCCGGCGCTGGCTGCCTAGGGAGTAACTTGTACCCAGGGCGTTACACAGCTGGAAGACCCAGATGTGACACGAGCACAACATCTGGGTGATGCCAGCTGCGTTGCGAGCATCGGCGTAGCCACAAATCCCAGGCAAATAAGGCCGTGAGCAAGCTGCCCTCAGGAAACTGCTGGTGGAAGATGATGGAGGGGGGGACCTGGACAGATGGGAGCCTCAGCTAAGAGCCAAACAAAAGCAATGGTGTGTTGCGATGCCAATGGGTGTTAGAGGATGTTAGAAAATGGGAGTAAAATACCTGATATTTGGGTGTAAGCACAAGTAGGACAATGAATCTTGTATTTAAAAGAGGCGTATTGGGCAGGAAGCCGTCAGCAAGATGGTGGGAAGTCCCTGGGAGGCTTAAGGAAGGCAGCCCAGTGCTTTGGCGCTCTCCTTTGGGAAATCCTCATACTCACCACCTCTGCATGGTGCAGACTGGCTCTGCACCAAGCCCCCCCGCAGTTATCTCCCCTGTTTTGGGGAGGGGGGCTGCTGTCAGGGAGCCGCTTTAACGGAGCAGATAACAACAAGCCACGTGTTGAATGCCAGTGCAGCAGCCTGGGGTGGTTTAGAGCTGCCTTCCCTGTGCCAATCGTGGCGAGCTTTCCTCTTCCATTCCCCCTACCCAAGAAAAGCCAAGTTTTATTTTCAGCCTTGGGGCTTCTCGGGCTGGAGTATAAAAATTCCTTCTGACCACCACACTGGCTAGTGAAGCGTAAAGTGTCCCCAGGTTTTTGATCTGCGTGCCTTTGGTGCATCCCGACTTAAAGGCATGAATGAAAGCTGTTTGCTGTGTTAGTGCAAAAGGTCTGGTTTGCATTTCCTCCAGCATGCATGGGAGCAGCTGGTCCACGCCGAAGCAGGGAAGCCTTGGCAGCTTTGCCGAGCAGCTTTGATTCAAAGAGCTACAGATCTTCCAACTTTGAAGGCCAACTTGCTTAAAAGATGCCACAGGGTGTTTTACGTGACGGCAGAGCTGCTGTGTCCCTCTCTGCAAATGCTGTCTGGGAGCCACGATGAAACGTTTTATTGAAGTGGTGTGGATGACAGAGGGTTGTGAAGTTGCGTGGGCTTTCTTCCTCTTACATCCTTCCTCCTCTGCTTTCACTAATTCTACTGGAGAACCAGAACCTGCCAGTTGGGGAAACACCATGGCTGAGTGGGGAAGGGGTAGGACTTTAGGATGGCAACAACATTAGGAGGTCACCTGTATCACTGCAGTGTGCTCTTGCCGATCGGTTGCACCCAAATTAGAGGAGGTTGTTTCACTTCTTGGACCAGTAAAAATAACTCACACCCGATGTTTTAGCGTTCTAAGCAAAGATTTATTGTCCAGTTACAATGATGCTAACACAGTCAAATAATATGCAGATCAGTGATGTAAAATGTCTAATGTCTACCCCTCCCAGTGCCCTACTGGGTCTTAGGGTCAATGACTGAAGTTACACGTGAGGGGGAGGGCTTACAGTCACATGGAGGAGTATAATCGTGATTCCTCCCTCAGTCTTTGGGTCAAGTATTTTTGTAAAAAAACCCAAAAATACTCTAGACTTTGCTCTCTCCCCTGGTTCATTGTTTCACGTTATGTATGTATTTACTATTTATTAAGTGTTTTATGTATGTTGCATGCTTGTTCTTTGGTACTCCTGGTTACTCTGATGAGGTGGCCACTGGTGAATTGTTTATAGCCCTGGGCCTGCTGTATCATCCTGTGAGTGTATGGGTTTATACTGGTTTGGGTTTTCTTTTTTTTCCCTCTTCCAGTTCTGGTATCGTAGATGCCCTGTTCTACACAGAGGCCTTTCTTGTTACAGAATCATAGAATGGCTGAGGTGGGCAGGCACCTCTGGAGACCATCTAGTCCGCCTCCCTGCTCAGAGCAGGATCACCTGAAGCAGGATGGAGGTGCTGCAGCCTCTCTGTGTACTCCTCCTGCTCGGTATCTGTACACATGCGTAAGATCCTCCTGAGTCTTCTCATCTCTGAGCCGAACAGTCCCAGTTTTCTCAGCCTCTCCTCATTTGACAGATGTTCCAGTCCCCTCATTGTTTTTTCTGGCCCTTTGCTGGACTCACTTCACTATGTCCATATTTTTCTTGTACTGGGGAACGCAGACCTAGACACAGCACTCCAGATGCCTTAGCAGTGCTGAGGGGAAGGATCACCTTCCTCCATCTGCTGGCAATACTCTTCTTCATGCAGCTGAGGAGGCTGTTGGCTGCCTTTTGCCACGATGGCACATTGTTGGCATATTTTTCAACTTGCCATCAGGACTCCCAAGCCCTTTTCTGCCAGGTTGCCTTCCAGCCTGTGCTGGTGCATCAGCTTGTTCCTTCCAGGTGCAAGACTTTTATGTTTCCCTCTGTCGAACTTCCATGAAGTTCCTGTCAGCCTATTCCTTCAGCCTGTTGAGGTTCCTCTGGATGGCAGCACAACCTTTTGGTGTATCTGCCACTCCTCCCAGTTTTGTACCACCTGAGAACTTCCTGAGGGTGTACTCGGCCCCATTAATGAAGATGATGTGAAAAAATACTGGCCCCAGTTACCAACCCCTGGGCTACATCACTGGTGACGTGCCTCCACTGGACTTTGCCACTGATCCCAACCCTTCAATTCACTTTGCTTATCTATTCATCTAGCCCATCTTCCTCAGTTTGTGAGGAAGCTGTCAGAGATGGTGTCAAAAGCTTTAAGTAAATTCAAGATAAATAACATTCCCTGCTCTCTTCTCATTCAACAAAACAACCATAGAAGGCTGTATGGTTGCTTAAGCATGATTTCCCCTTCATAAACCCATAGTGCATACTCCCATTCTCCTCGTCCTTAGTGTGTCTGGAAACGATCTGGGGGAAGATTTGCTCTGTTGCCTTCCCAGAGAATGAGAGGAGGCTGACTGGCCTATAGTTCCTGAGATTCTTCTCCTTCAAGGCAGGAGTCTCATTCTTCCACTCCTCAGGAACTTTCCCCAGTCACCACAACCTTTCAAAGATAATAGAGTGCAGCCGTGCAATGACATCAGGCCACTCCCTCAGCGCTTGGGTGTGCAACCATCGAGTCCCAGGGACTTGAGCATGTCTAGTTTGTTTAAATTTTTTCTAACCTGATTCTGCTTCACTGAGAAGCACTCGGCACTTCACTGTCCCTTGCTCTGGACATTCCCACTGGTCTCAGGGGGCTAGGACTGCTGAAAGCAGGGAGCTTCAGAGAGGTACCCAGGTGTGCTGATTCCCAGAAAAGTTATGAGAGCTTCCCCAGGATGCTGTCCTCCTCTCCTAGCATGTCTTGTTCATGCATACACACAGGCTCGGTCCCCATCTGCCATGTACCAAGATCTCTCCTGTCCACATCGCACTGCATCCTTTGCTTGCTAAGTGAAGGTCATCACTTGCTCACTTGGTTGTAAGTTCTCCTGACCCTCACCTGTTATCCTTAGTTTAAAACTCTTCTCCACAGGCTGGGCAGCCTCTGTCCACTTAGCAAAGACCACCCCTTGGTCAGACAGATCCCATATCTTCAAATCAGTCTATCCTGGCTTGAAGTAAAACAGAACCAAGTTTCTGTTCTGTAATTTTACATCTCCGCTAGGCCTCTTCTAACTCTCTGAACTTAATGGCATATTGCAGAGAAAATATCTCCTTATCTCTTCATCTCGTCTCTTTTTTTTCAGGGGAAGGGACATCTGTCACTCTATTTTTGGTAAATTTGGCCAAAACCACATCACAGTCCTGATCCTTGCAGTCATAAAAAATTTATGGTCAAAAAAGCTGAATCCATATTGACAACAGCTATGAAACCAGTTGTTGACCCGCAGGCTGCGCCTGTTCCCCCTCAAGTACTTTCCCCTCACCAGGTAGAAGACCACTCAGCCCCCATACTTATGCTTGTTGCATCCAGAGCCACAAAGTCGCACCTGATACATTCTGGGTCTCCCAGAGCAGTATCGTCAATGACCACATGGAAAAGCAGCAGGGGAAGCAACAGTGTGAGGGCTGGACAAGCCTTAGCAACCTTTCCATAGCATCACAGATCTGAGAACCCATCAAGCAGCATGTCTCTTTTGGCAGGTTGGTAGACAGGGACCTGTGTCCCCTGCAGCAAGGAGTCTCTTGTTACCAGTGCCCACCATTTCCATGTAGTGCTACTGCATGGCTCAGGTTCAAGTAGTTCAGATGTTTCACTGGATGTAGCTCCCAGCCCCACATCTGCTGTGAGGGCACTGAACCAATTCTGTTGTCCTGTACATGCCCAGGTGAAGCAGGAAGCATGCTCCTGGTGCTGCAAGTCACAACCTTCTAGCCTTCAGCATCATGGGAGTCTCTGATTCCAAGCCGAAGAGCGCAGACTCTGCTGTCAGTACAGATAGGGGGTTCAGACTCTTGAAACTGCAGGGTCTCCAAGAAGATCCTGTTCTGCCCCAGGCTCAGCCCAGTGAGAAGCCTTAAATGCTCCCTGTAGCACAAGATTTTCAAAGCCATATTCTCCCACAGGAGAGTTCAGTCTGGGTAGACGCTCTGACATCACAGGGGAAATTGTTCCAGTGGCTGCAAGAGACCATGCTGTGTGTCACACCACCACCATGGCTGAGCATGGGGACCCTGGCCCACTCTGTGCTCTGCAAATCCCTGCATCTGCTCACTCCTCTCTGGAAGCTGTGCTCTAGGCCCAGCAGGTACATAGGCTTCTCCCTAGCACCTCCTATTAGTTACAATAATATATATATATATATATGCAATAAGCATCACACCAGATAATTGTACCAAAATTAAACCAACATTGCTAACAGTCACCTGGTCATTAGACAATTGTTGTAACAGCAAAATGAGCTACAACCCAGCTTCTGGCAGGCCAAGACAAGCCCAGACAAAGCCTGACAGGCCCCGAGTTACTCACATAATGCAGAACTTGTGGCCTTGTACAAGCGGTGGCAACACCACCACAAGGCCGAAGTACATGATGTGACAGTGACACTCATTCCAGCTTCTTCTTCTTTTTGCAGTGCTTCATGCGGTGTTTGATATACACGTAGTTCCTCTGTAAGAAACTCTACCTCCTGCTTCCAAGGTGGTCTTTTTGCACACTCAATGTCCTTGTTTGTACTGCTCTCAGATGCAACCAAACTCAAGAATTCTGGCCCAGCCTCTCTGGAGAGTCTGGAGTGGGTCCTGTATTGAAAGACAGCAGTGGTCAGAAGGAGCTGATCCTAATGACTGGTTCAGCCTAAGTGTTTGAAGAGGCCTCCTACCCTTGAAATGAGCTTTTCTTTGAAGAACAGCCATAGGTTGCCCTGGCTGGGGAATGTTTGTTTTTACAAACCTTCTCAACAGCTGCCTTCATACAACACAACCCTTGGGTAATTTGTCAATTTGCACAAGGAGCTATTTCCTCCCTCAGCTTGTCAAAATATATCACATGCTGTAGATCCCAGCCTGAAAAAGAGCCTAGCCCCTGAAAGTGTGAGAGCACAGCAGGCCCCATCTGCAGTGGCTTCAGCAGCATCTATGCCTGCATCATGGTTGGAAAGCCACTGAGCTGCTCCGTCAGCCTGGCAGGCTGCTGTGTGCGTTGGCATCTGCCTGCCCAGCTTTGATCTGGCATTTTGTTTAGAAAAATGGGAGTTTGACGGTTTGCTTGAGTTGCCTTAGTAGCACTCCCTTAGAATGGGGTCTTGGTTGCAACTCCACAGCAGCGATCCTGCCCACGATGGATGTTTGAAAGGGAAACCTGCTCTGTAACTGGTGCTGTGGGTAGCCAATGGGCAATTAGCCATGGCTCCAGTCTTCACTCCCTGTTGTAGGGAGCATGGTGGATTTAGGCAGGGTGGAAGAATTACTGTTGGCATCACCTCCCATAGACATCTTTGAAGCCCTTCATAGCTCCTGGTGAAGTTGGCATGGCTCTGTTGTTTCCCTGCGTGTGTTGGGTGGTGGTAGGCTCTGGCATATCTTGGGAGCACAGAGCTCTGTGGGATGCAACCACAACCTCTGTCAGTGAGTGGGTGTTTTTCTTCTCCCCATGCCCCTGCAGTTCCCAGGGCAATAGCAGGAATTGGAAAGCAGCGACAGTGGTATTACAAGAAGAAAGCTCTTTGCCAATCCTGCTCCTGTGGTTTCTGCTGCTGAGGAGTCCTTCACTTAGGTTTGTTTCCTTCACTTTTGCTTTTGTTGTCTTTGTTGCACCACAGCATTGCTGAAGCCTTTCTAAAGTGGGGAAAGAAGTCAGGTATGGCTGCCTACACTCTGAAGGAAGAGTCACAGCAGCATGGGACACTGGGGCTGGCCAAGTAAGGGCTTAGATGTAAAAGTATCTCTGGGCTGGTATAGAAAGGATGTCCAAGGGCTGGAAGGCAGGATTTGGGTGTTAAATTTTGGCTGGGAAATGAGGCCTTGTAAGCCAGGGCCCAGCCCTCTGCACTACTTCTGGGAATAGTGGCTGCAGGGGTAGGGGCTGAGGGGCAGGAGTTGGGGCTGGAAACACAGCACTGGAAGCCAGTGCCCCGTTTTCTGCTCATAGCAACCCCTGGTCCCTAAGATGAAGGTCCTTCAGGCATTTGCTTTTCCTGTGCTTTCTTGAGATCACAGGAGAACAACAGCAGTGGTTGGGGAATTATGTGTTCTTCCTGTGTAAATGTATTCTGCTCTTCAGCTGCTTTACTGCAGCTTGGGAAAGCATATGTAAAGGGACTTTCACCTTGGTAAACTACGTATTATGTGCCAAGCCATATGGATGTTGTAACATCTAATCTTCGGCTATTAGCTGGACTTAGTGGTCCTCTGGGCTGCCCCTTCTGCTGGGGAAGGTGACCTGGCAGGACATGGCAGTGCCCCACATATTCCCAGACTTGCAGAGGAATCATTAAAGCACCAGATTTCTTAGGGGACTGGGATGGGGTAAATACTTAAAACCAAGGTTTATCTAGCAGACAGTTAACTCTTCTATGTTCTTTTCAGGACAGCCTTGGAACTGGACATAGTTGTTCGGGGTTTCTTAAATCCGGACACAATTTTTGGTTCATTTATTATTATTTGTATATAGCGCTGTGCTGACATATAGTGGTAGATCTAGTGTGGTAGTAAAATAGCAAGAAAGGACAGGCCAACTTAGTATTTGTGCCCTTAACTGGGTGGGTTGTTGGGTCTGGGGTTGGATTCACCACACAATCTGCCCAATCGCTATGTTTATTGCACAGTGTGATTTAATGACAAGTCGCTATAAATACCTAAGAACATCAATGTAACATTAAGGATGATCCGACAAGGGGTTTCAGTAAGTTCTGCAGCCCATGAGAGAGAACTAGAAAACAGCAAGGGATTAAGTCTTCTACCTCTGAGCCGGGTCTTAGCCTTTCTGACACAGGGCAGGATGTGCTTTCGCTTGAGGAAACGCAACCAGCGTGTTGGCTGCTTTGCACTTGCGATGTAAGAGCCTGCCTGATGATTCCAAATTAAAAAATAAAATAAAATAAAATAACGTACATGGAGGGGCCTTCACCACCAGACCGTTTGGCGGCGCCGCGCGCCCGCCTCGGCCGTTGGAGCCTGAGGGAGCGGCGCCTCCTTTCACCCTCTGCCCCGGGCAGGGCCAGCCCCGGCGGCCGCCGCTCCCTCCTCCCCGCCCCGGAAAAACCTCGCCCGGAGTATTTTTTTTTTCACGATTTTATCCGGTGCGGGTTGTGAAGCCAGTGATTCCTTCGGTAAACTGCGGCAGCGTCGGTGGCCATGAACCCCGAGATACCCGGCCTGCAGTCAGGAGGGTCAGGGGGCAACCAGAAGCAGTGGCATGGAGAAGTTACTCAGGATCTCCGAAACCACCTTGTTCATAAATTGTGAGTAGCTCATATCAAAACTTTCTCCTGCTAGGTGAGTTGCTGCCTCTGAGATGTATGTGTGGGGCAGGAAGAAGCCCGGCTTTGAAAACCAAGGGGACAGAGAGTGAGTTTTGTCAGAGTCTGTGAGAAAGGAAAGCAGAGGTCCAAAAGATGGAGCTGCCTCTGCTGCTCTGGGGCTGTTGGACTGGAAGTCCCAAGGCAATTGGGAGAATTCAGGATCTTGGGATGACTGGTTAAGGGATCAGGAGCACAAGTAGCATTCTCCACTGTCTTCCAGTTGTTCTCTACATCTACCTGAAAGGAGATTGTAGCAAGGCGGGAGATGGTCTCTTTTCCCAAGTAAGAGCTGATAGGACAAGAGGAAATGGCCCCAAGTTGTGCCAGGATAGGTTTAGATTGGATATTAACAAAAATTTCTTCACTGAAAGGCTTTTCAAGCATTGGAATATGCTCTGCAGGGAAGTGGTTGAGTCACCATCCCTGAAGGACTTTAAAGGATGTGTAGATGTAGTGCTGAGGGACAGGGTTTAGTGGTAACTTGTCAGTGCTAGATTAATGGTTGGACTTGATGATCTTAAAGGTCTTTTCCAACCCTACCAATTTCATGATTCTAAATGTCCCACTCTGTTCTCAAGCCACCTACATGGTGGGCAGTGCCCCCTGATAGCAGTAGCAGTGCCACAGTCGGTTAGATGTGCTTGCTGCTTTGTGTTCAGATCACTTGGTGTTAGTACTGATGTCCCCATCTGGGGATATTCTAATCACTTGTGTGCTTTTTTCCACCCCATCTCACCCTCCCCCCTCCCAGTGTCCAAGCCATATTTCCCCCTCCTGACCCTGCAGCTCTGAAGGATCGGCGTATGGAGAATCTGGTGGCATATGCTCGGAAAGTGGAAGGGGATATGTTTGAAAAGGCAAACAGCAGGGTGAGATGCCATCCTCTGTCGTCCAGTCGTGTGTGTCTCCGTTGATTCTATAGTGACTGAGGAGGAAGCAAAGTGGGGAGAAAGCAAAGTGAAAGCACAGAGGAGACTCCCAGGCTAAGGAATTGTGTGTTTGTGGACTGCTGGGTGGGGTGTAAGAACCAGCCAGCTGTAGGCTTCTGCCTGGGTGTGCCAGGAGTCAGGATGGTGCCTGTTGGGTTGTGCTGTGACTGAGTCTTCTCAGGGTCCCCTGAAAGCAGCATGAAGCTCTTCACTCTTTAGTCTGACCCTTCTTTGGGAGAATCAGAAGTGTCTAGTGTTGGCCTAGCAGTTGCCAGTAGTGCCCCTTTTTGCCCTCTTATCTGCTCAACAGCCCGTGCAAAGTGAGAGCCATCCCCACCCAAGTGGAAATGTGCAAGTGGAAGGCTGTTTTCCAAGCTTGAATCACTGTGACTTGTTGCCTTTACTTAACGTGTGTGTCATCTCCTTTCCTGACTTGCATTCCCCCCCAACAGGCAGAGTACTATCACTTGCTAGCAGAGAAGATCTATAAAATTCAGAAGGAGTTGGAGGAGAAACGAAGAACCAGGCTGCAGAAGCAAAACCTGATCCCAAGTGCTCCAGGCATGCCCCAGGCTCCCATGAATCAAGGGCCCAACATGGGACAGCCCCAGCCAGGGATGTCTACAAGTAAGGACAGTTGGGTTACCGCCTACCTAGTGTAGGGCAATCCTGTACTGTCATGGTCAGGCCGGTGACCATTTCCCTCTCCTCATTTCACAGGTACCTTTGTAAAACCAGTCTGCCAAAAGTTAAGCAGAACACTTTCTGGTTTGGTTAGGTTTTGTTTGTTTGCTTATTTGTTTTTTCCCTTCTGTTTGCTCCTTGGTTTACTGAGCTGTTCTACTTTACTTTCCTTTTTCAAAGGATGTCATTGTGAAAGTATGACCAAGGGTTACAAGTCTATAAGCACTTTATGTTCAAAATGGCTGTCTTCCGGTGCTGATGACGGAAAGGAAACCCTTGTGATGTTTTTTTTGTTTTGTTTTCTTAACTGTGTCAGCACAGGAGGTAAGAGGAAAAGCGTTACTAAAGCTGTGTGCAGCTTCCCACTGCACTCAAAAATTTTCAATATGGCTTTGTAACCAGGATACCACTAGGTGCTGGAGGTGAAGCTAGGCCCATGGATTGCCAAGATCCTCATTAGCTCTTTGAAATGACAGAGAGTAGAAAACTAAAAGAAAAAAAAAAAAACAAACCCAAAACCAAAAGGCACTGGAGGAGCAGTGGATGAATTTATGAAGCCTAGAGACCTGAAGCAAGAGCTCCCTGTCCCAGACCATGGGTGAGGGGACAGTCCCAGCAGACAAGCAGAAAGAGCCAGTGTCCCAATGCTCCTTAAGGAAGCTGTGGTGATGAGGAACAGAGCTGGTGCTGCAGTACAGAGAGCTCTTCCAGCTGCCCAGCTTTGAGCTGAGCACCTGTGTACAGCTCTGAGAAAGCAGCCTGGCCTCTGTCCTGCAGGAATAATCCCCCCTATTGCATCCTGAGCTGCTTCCCTGCTTTCACCTGACAGCAGCAGCCCTTTTGTAATGATCTTTCTAAAATTTCTACTTCAAATGCCACCAAAACAGAGACCAGGCCCAGAACAGCAGTAGGGAAGGAGATAGGAAAAATGAAGTCTAATCTCAGTTTTGAGATTGTCAGTCTTGTTATATCCCTAAAGAAAGGAGCTGGCTTTACAAAGACAGTCCCATATTCTTATGTAACAAAGTTTTCACTATTAAAGAGAATACAAGTATTCCTTAATCAATTTGAATTTGATCCAAGATAAAATGAAATTTATTATATATTATAAATTACTTATTATTACTATTTGTCGGAAGGGTTTATTTAGAAGTGCAATGACAAGTGAAGCAGCTGTAAGATGGGGACTGCCTTTAAACCTCTTCTGTGCCAAGACAGGACTCATCTTTGCTTAAGCTCTGGAGAAGCCCTGAACCAGCCTGTCTGTCACCTACTGGAGCAGCACTGCTCCTTCCACTCTGGGAAGGAGGCAGGGGTTGCACACCCGCAACAGCTCATAATGTGTTACATGAGAGATTATTGCAGTAGAAAGATTTAACGAACCTTTAATTTTGTCTCTGTGTCTTTTTGGGAAACAGTGTTATTTGGCACACAGTGCACTGCAGCGATATTTGCAAGGGAACAACAGCCTCTGTAATCTATTTCTATATCAAATGCATTGTTTGAATACTTTAAAAGCAATTTTCTGTTTCTTAACAGCACTGGAGGATTGTTTGGGAGAGCTGAAGCTGGAGGATCCCTAATGCTACAGAAATCCGCTGATCAAGTTGCACGCTGTAGGCTTTGCAAGCTCCTCGTCACTGACCCATAATTAGGCTGTGACTCCAATCGCTGCCCCAGATTGTCAGCGTGATCCCCGGTGACACCCCTGTGCTTTTAGAGTGACGGGCGATGGCCTCGTGCTGGCGCCTCTGGAAGAGCAATCCACGTGTGTCTGTAGCGTGGGAGAGCCTTGGGAACGAACCGTGTCCATGCTGCTTTACTCCCACCTGCGACTGAGGCCGTTCCGTACGTACGCGAGAGGAACCGTGTGTGTGCTCCACGCATCCCTTCTTGTAGCTCCTCACTGCAAAGTCCCCAACAGAGTAGGAATGGTCAGCACGGGGAGGGGGGGGGTTGTGGGGTTTTTTTGTTTGTTTGTTTGGGGGTTTTTTTTTCTTGTTAATTTTTACAATTTCAGCACAGCGAAGGCAGTAACAAAATTAAAAGAGATAGAATGGGAAATAATTCACCACCACGGGGTTGCATAAAAGAGAAGGATTGCCAGAAGACGTAGGGTGAGACATGGGCTTTTTGGCTGTCCTTGGCAGCCGGCTGGGGTGAGGGATGTTGCTACCAGTACCACTGGGACCGCACCACTGTTCCATGGGGAATAACGTAACTGGAAGGCAGAGAAGGATTTGAATTATGAAGAACACATGCTATAAACGTATTTAAAAAAAATAATAAATTAAAACCAAGTATATGGCACAGTTAGCACTTTGAAGCCACTTTTGCACAGGTAGTAGCTCCTTTGTCAAATAAAACATCTCTTTTTATGTGTGACGTCCCCGAGACTGATGATTTGAGGAGACGGGAAGCAGCGACATTGACTCATGGGTGTTACATGGGGTTCAGCGTGCAGGGTGGGAGACACCTGCCGCCCTAACGGGGTGCCCCCTACCTAAAACCAAATCTTTACCCACCCGCCAAGGATTCTCGGAAGCCGTGCGTGTCCTGTGTTACGTTTAAGACACAGGATTCCGGCTGTGCGTCTCCGCGGGGCGCGTGTCCTTTCGGGAATGCTGATTATTGCTGAGTGTCAGATGTGTCCCTGGGGCTGAAGTCTGGGGGCTTCTTGTTTACATGCTGCTGAGCGAGCCAATCCGGAACTACGAGAACGGACGACTGCGGCCCGCCAGCGCTCTACGGCGCCGTGCCCGGCAAGGCGTGAGCGGGGCCCGACCTCTCCTCGGCCCCTGGGTGGGACCGCCGCCGCCAGGCGCCATGGCCGCGCCTCACCGCCGCCTTAGCGGGAAAAGAACTACAGCTCCCGTTGTCCTCTGCGAGCAGCGCGGCGAGAACAAGCTCTTCGCTGATTTGCTTTCTTTTCCCGGTTCCCGCCAATCAGACGCGCTGCTGAGGGGGACCTGCTCCCTGCGCGCGAGGCGGGCTAGCGGCGTCCTGGGAGCCATGCAGCAGGATCGGGGGGAGGTGAGCGGCGACGGGCCGGGTCGGGGGCTCCTCCGGAGCAGGAACCGGGCCGGAGGGGGGCCGTCCGCTCCTACAGCCGCGGAGCCGTCCGCAGGGAGCTGGGGAAGGCCTTGGGGCACCGGGCTGGGCCGGCCGATGCCTTGAGGGAGGGCGCGAGGCCCGGGCTGGGTTAGCAGGGTTAACGGCTGCGGTGTGGTACGGGGGTGACGGCTGCCCGCGGCCCGGAGGAAGCGAGGAACGCTGGGCCGCCTCCTCCCGGCCGTCGTGCTGTTGTGATTGCCGGCGTGGCCGTCCGCCCCGCCCCCGTGCTGCCGGGAACCGGGCTGTTGCTGGAGAGGGTAATGGGTCTGACCCGAGCGGGACGGGGCCTCTGCGTCCGCCTTGCATCTCTGAGCGAGCCCGGGTGATGCTGTCTTTGTCAGCCCTGGGAACTTGTAACGTGTCTGCAAGTTTCGTTCCCGTTCTGTAGAAAAGTAACGATCCAAAGATCCTGTGAGCGGAGGGAAGGTGCATGCTCAGAAGGGGGCAATAAAGAGGTGAATGTGCTTTCTTTTTTTTGAGGAGTTCAGGCCTTTCTGAAGTCAGGAATGCTGTCTGAGGATGTGGGTCTGCAGGAGAGCAACTTTCTTCAGGGAACAACCTGGGTACTTTGGGTCTGTTTTGTATGAAAACCAGGGAGGATGTGGGGAGATGGCTGTGAGTGAAGTCTGATCTTCCTGTTCCTGTGTCTGTAACAATACCCAGGAGCCAAGGTTTGGAGGAAATTTACCACTGGAAGGTGATGGACTTGCTGCTGATCTCTTGTTGTTGTTTACTTGGATGAGCAATTGTAATCTGGTGCCTCATGTGGCTGTTCCACTCTGCCTTTCTGTTCCATCACTCCTTGTGCTGATGCTGACTTCTCACTGCTCCTTCGAGAGTTATTAACACCTTTTCCCAGCTTCTTTAGCACGTATGTGGAGCCCGGCTCAAGATTCTTCCAATCTGAGCAACAGTTATAGGATTTCTCTACTCTTTCTTTAGTCACTGCTTCTGTGTTCTCTTGCTGTAACAGCAAGTACAAAGAGCTAGTGAAGGTGTTTAGTTGTAGAGACATCTGGTTGCAGGGTAAAACTCTTAACAGGCGCTGTTCTGTTATCCTGCTGATGCAGCTTCTGAGGTCAGCTGTGGACTATGCAGTTTCCAAAGGACATGAACCTTCTCCAGAGTAGAGTTTGTCCTGCTGACGTCCAGGCTGTAGTGGTCTCGTGAGCTCTGGTAGCCAAACTGTGTAGCTTTGTGATCTATGCTCAAGTTTGCAGTGACTTTAATGTTGATGATGTCTAAACTACTGCCTGCAGTTGTTGGGAGAGACAGTGCCTAGATAGACACAGTCGTCTCTGTCTTTGTCAGCGTGGCAACATAGTCCCTGGATTCTCTCCATGTTCCTCAAACTTTTTTTTTCTACATAACTGCAGTTCTGTGGCTCTTTTTTTTTTTTGCTTTTGGGAAGCAGAATGCAGCCTGTGAAATACCTGTAATGAGACCTGTTGCAGAAATAATGGCTTTCCTGTTAGCGGTTCAGAGTCCCGCCTTTGGGGCTGTTACATGGATGCATTGCTCACCCTAAGGCCTCTCCCTGGTCTATGTGGCCAGTGAAGACAGGTTTATTGTGGGGTGTGATATAAAAGATCTGTTTTAAAACAGACTGGGGTTTTGGTTTTTTTTTTTTCAGTTGGTGTCTACTTTGTGCCACAAGGCTTCATCTGTGGAGCGGATAGAGGAGGACGGCGATGACGATGAGGAGGAGGATGAATTGGACATCTTTGGGGGTTATGACAGCTTCAGGGGCTACAATAGCAGCATGGCCAGTGACAGCAGCTCCTGTCTGGATGAGTCTAGTGACAATGAGGTGGCAGACCGGGAAGCTGGAGAGCTTCCAACCTCTCCTGTGCACCAGCTGTCCACAGGCCGGTTCGTGGATGACAGTGGCTCTGAGCCAGGTACCCTGCCTGCCTGTTCTACCTAAAGCATGTGTGTGATGGAAAGAACAAGGGGTGGGAGAAGCTGAAGGGTGGTGACTGCATCTTGAGTACCCTTTGGGAGTGGTACTGAATTAAGACAGCATTTTCTGGGATACATGGGGGAGCTGCTATGTGTAATGAGAGTTATCAGAGCTTGACTCTATCCTTATAGTGTGCCAACCCTGCCAAGTGCTCACATTTTCATGCCTTCTTTCTCTCAGCTGTGTGTGAGATGTGTGGGATTGTGGGCACCAGGGAAGCTTTCTTCTCCAAGACCAAACGTTTCTGCAGTGTATCCTGCTCCAGAAGCTACTCCTCAAACTCCAAGAAGGCCAGCATCCTGGCCAGGCTGCAGGTGAGTCAAAACATTTCCTTCTTCCCTGGGGATGGAGCAGGATGTGTGTACACGTAGGCATGAGTGGTTGCTCTCTAGTTAAAGATCAGACTGCCACTACCAGGGACTTGTTCTTCCTGCCTGAAGTCCCCAGAGAATGCATGCCAGCTGAAAGGTGGTGCTCCCTAGAAGCTGCGGAAGGATACATTGGTATTTTAACTGCTGATTCTTCTTGTTCCTGTAAGCATTAGTAAATATTGTTGCAACCTGAAAATTGCCCTAATGAAGAGATGTGTGCCCTGCTGGCCAATTGCAGAGACTGACTTTCTTTCCTGTGCCACTAGCATTCCTAATATTCCTTCTTTTGTAGGGGAAGCCACCAACGAAGAAAGCTAAAGTTCTGCACAAGGCAGCCTGGTCGGCCAAGATTGGGGCCTTCCTCCATTCTCAGGGCACAGGGCAGCTGGCAGATGGGACACTGACAGGCCAGGACGGTGAGTGTAGGTGAGGTGTGAGGAGGTGCAGCTTGTGGAACCACAGAAAAAGGGACACCTGGAGGGCTGTAAGCTCTACTGTCCTCTTCCTCCCCTCTGGTATACTGCCTTGTACTTGTGTGTGGATTGCTCTGACACAGCCTGGCAGGACATGGGGCACATCTCCCTCCCTCACCTTGCTGATGCTAACGGAGCCCTGGTGGCTTCCTGCCCATCCACTATTGCAGCATTATCCTTGCTCCTCTTGTGACTTGGACTGAAGCATAAGCTCTCTAGTAACAGTCTCAGGAGGTACTGACAAAGCTGACTTAAAGGTGTCTTGCTGCTCCCAGCCATTCTGCTGCCCTATGGCCTGTGTGGAGTTATATTTAAGCCAACTCCTTCACTCATCAACTTGAGGAACAGCCAGGAAGTGCAGCTGAAGGAGTAGCAAGCTGCTGTGTTAGGGCAAAAGTGAAGCCCCAGGGGGTGGTGCCAGGGATTGATCCCTCAGCAGACCACTGCTGGAGCAGAACTGTAGCCTTGGATCAGGAGTGACTGTAGGATTAATATCTCAGTGCTTCACTCTGGTTTTCCCAGCACCCTCGGGGAAAGCAAGTGCTGCTGATATGACCCTGCAGTGTTACCGTTGAGAGGCAGAGCTGCTAAGTGGTTTAGTGCTGACATGATGCCATCTCCACTGTTACCCCTGGGCTGGATTTGAGCCCTTTTTGTGCTCATCCTACCCCCTTTCCCCAAAAACAAATGACAGCAAGAATTGATTACCGATATATTATGCCTCTTGTGGAGTGCTGGTCCCCATGCACTCTTGGGATCTAGTTGCCCCTTGGGGAAAATGCAGTGGAATGCTGAGTCCTTGTGTGCTGGGACAGAGGGCTGTGTCCCAGAGCAGACCACAATATGGCCACAAGCTGTAGTCCAGAGGTAACAGCCTTTTCTATAATCTCACCTGATTTTCTGCTCTCATTGCTGCTTATAGCACTTGTCCTGGGCTTTGACTGGGGAAAATACCTGCAAGAGCATGGCTTCAAGGCAGCTCCTGTCAGCTGCTTCAAACATGTGAGTTCCTTTTTTCTGTGCTTTGTAGTATACGTGGGACATGCTGTTTGCATGGAGCTCCCTTATGCTCCTGTGACAAGGCGGTGGGGAGGGAGCAGGGAAACTGGTTATGAAGTCCCAGCTGATGCAAGGAAAGGAGCTGGAGCTTCTCACAGCTAAGAATGAGGGTCCCAGAGGGGGATCAGGAGTTTTGGGGGAGGAGGCAGAGGGGAACTTGGTAGAAACACTGCCGGTTGTGTGACCCAGCGCTGGCTAGGTACAGAACTACTTCTGATGGGAAGGGATAGTGGAAAGTGCCTTTGCAGTTTGTGTGGGTGAGCACAGCCCGGGGTGATGTGCAGGGAGGAACTCAGCTCATGTGGGCCTGGCAGTAACCAACCCTCCAGCATGTCTGGTTCCCACCATGCTGATTTGTAGTCCTTGTGGGCCAAGTAGCCATGGCAGATCCATGAAGGAATTGCATTTCTTAGGTATTACAGCAGACCCAGCCTCTCTGTGTATTAAGATTCACTTGTCACGTTCTTTTTGAATTGTGATCTGTGGTAACACTAACAAAATTTTATTTTCCTTAAGGATCAGTCAGGTAGACACAGTAATTTGATGGTTAGGGCTTTTGATACCATAGAGGAATGGCAGCAGCAACCTTAGGGATAATAGGACAGCTGGCAGTGAAATAGTTAACCGTTGGTAAACCATGTTCTGCCTTTTGGGATCCTCTGTGAACACCCCAGTGAGATGCTGGGGCAGTTCAGTTGCGTTTCAAGCTGTTGGCAGGTAGAGGAAAGGTAAGGCATGCAAACCTGGGCCTAAGGTGAAAGTGTAGCTGCCTAAAATGTGGCTCTGAAAGCTCGAATGAGGGACTGAGCCCTGCTCTAACTATCAATGTCCCTCTTCCAACATGGCTTCCTCAATTTTTCAGGTGCCGCTCTTTGATCAGTGGGATGATGTGGTGAAAGGTATGAAAGTGGAAGTGCTGAACAGTGATGCTGTGCTCCCCAGCCGCGTGTACTGGATTGCATCCGTCATTCAGACTGTAGGTATGTCTCCAATGTAATTCCTGACAGCTGGGAGGGAAGCTTTGGAGAGCCAAGTGTAACCGGTCACGCAAAACATCAGCTCTTAAGGAGTTCCTGTGCAGTTGCGGAGAGATTTTGGAACAGGAAGTACCCTGGTGCGGGGGTGGGAGGAAACCAGCATCTGGTTCCTGTTCTGGTTGCTGGGGCTCTTTGCAAGGGCTTCCAGAACAGTTAGAGAAGTTCTGATGATTTACGCAGAGCTCTGAAGGCCATGCTGTAGGGAATAAGTCTGTTGTGCCCAATGGGGACAGGAGAAATTCTTGGCCTCTAATGCCTTTTTCTGGTTGTCTGCTCTGCCTTGCTAGGGTACAGGGTTCTTCTGCGATATGAAGGCTTTGAGGATGATGCCAGCCATGACTTCTGGTGTAATTTGGGCACAGTGGATATTCACCCCATTGGCTGGTGTGCCATCAACAGCAAAATCCTGGTACCACCACAAAGTAAGTGTGGGGCGAGAGGGGCCAGCATGTGCCTGGACATGGAGGAGCCTTGGTTTGTCCCTAGTGCAGTGGGACCACAGCTCCATTTGTGCTCTGAGTTACAAGGAGCAGTTAGTTCTTTGGGAAGCCGGAGACTGCTTGGGCTGCTCCCCCTGTAGCTCCCTGGGGGTTCTGGATGCAGAGCTGGTGTCAGACCTATGGACAGAGGCTAATGCAGGTGGCCATTCCTCATTCTGACCCACGTGGTAGCTATGCTTAATCTTTGGGGGAAGATTTTTGTCCTACATCCCGGGAGGTATCTCTGGAGAGTGCAATGGTTTTTGGTCTAATGTGTTTTTGCTTTAATGCCACTTCCACATCTAGATCAGTGGAGCTGGGTATGTTTGGCCCAGTCTGTTCTGTAATGGTGATCCCTTGCAGCCAGTTGTGAGGGTGAGCTTGCAGAACACAGTCTGCCTGAGAGCAGGTACAGGATCTGAATGTAACAAAGGCCTTTTAATGCAGATGGACTCTTGGAGAGGAAGAAAAATGTAGTGTGGTGCTGTAATTCTTTCGGTTATAAAGATGTGCTTTTTCCCTGTGCGTATGTAGCTATCCATGTCAAGTACACTGACTGGAGAAGTTACCTCATGAAAAAACTGGTGGGAGCCAGGACCATCCCAGTGGATTTCCACATTAAGGTAAATGTGGGAGGATGTCGTTTTATGTATGGAGATGAAGCGGAATCCAAGAGACCTGTCTGCAGCACGTCTCTTCTGGTTCTGATCTGTGCAACCTCCTCTATTTGTCCCCTTGAAACCTAGGCAGGGCAGGGGCAGCAAGACACCTGTCATCATCCTGTAGGTAATGGTACAGCCACCATGGTCAGCAGAACTGTTTCTACTTTGAGCCGTTAGATGGGCTTTAAAAACTGTTGTCATGTCAACCTCTGCTGGAAAATACTGGGGGTGAGTGTGCTTTTTTTGCTAGTGGGAAAGGCCAATGCAGTTCCAGCCTGGCCTTTCCCTGCTCTGTTTCAGTGCTGGGCAATGGCTCTGAGTGTCAAACCCAGTTGCCTTCATGGCAGCCTGTGAAGAGTGAGAATGGCACAGACTCCCTCAAAGTGCATGGATGCAGCTGTGTTTTGGCCTCGCCAGGTTTATAGCTCTTGTAGTTATCTTGTGTAGCCTGCTCTGAGGTTAGACCTTGTTGGGGAGAAAAGACTCATTGCTGTCAACTTTGTAAACCCGACGATCCCAGCAGGCAGGAAGGCAGGTGATGAGTTTTCCGATGTGTGAGGTAACTGGTGATGCTGAGCTGGAGACCTTGATGTAGTTTGTGTTTCCTTTGTTGTTTCTCAGAAAGTTTGGATGTTTGTAGCTGCTTATTCCTGAGCCACAGCTTGTTAACTGAGAACTCACATCATGGAAGTGGTAGAGGGAGACAGATGATGTCAGCATTGTTCTTCTCCCAGCATCCCCAGTCCCACCTAATGAACAGGGATGACCTTCCCTTCAAAGTTCTGGATTCAAGTTTTGGGTGTCTGAGTCTGTTTCTAGCTGTGGCTCTTAATTGCTGCACAGCATTCTGGGATCCCCACTGCCAGAATGTCAGGTGTTCTTTAAACACCTTTTGGTGTTTGTGAACGTGTAGGATTATGCTGTATCAGCAAACTGAAGGTCTCAAAAACAAATCAGTTAGAAGGCAGACAGTGACTCTTTTCATGTGCCTGTACCTTTGGGTCAGTCTGCAGAGTAACTGGTGAAGCTGGCAGATAGATGGTAGATTGTCATGTTGCTCTACCTCTAATCAGAGCAAAAAAAGTAAAAATAAGGGCTTGATCTTTTAAAGTCATCTGAAAATCCTGTTGCCCTTTGGGAAGCTACACCTCCTTCCAGCCTTGAAACCCTTATGGTCTCATGAGTGAAAAGGGCATGCAATTCCTTTCTCGGTTCCCACTGAACAGAGGTGACATCTGTTTCTCACGCTCAGAACATTCACACAAGGGGCTGGCTGAGCATGGCTGCTGGGCCAGGGTGGGAGGTAGCTGTTACGGAGCCACAGGACAGGGGACATTTAGAGTGCATGTGCCCAACCATGCTGTCATGTGTGGGGGTGGCAGCTCCCCTTCCCTCTGATGAATCCACTCCCATGTATCCCTTCACAGAAGTGTCTCCTGGTCAGCTTTGGGCAGCATGTGGGATTGGCTAGGATGTCTGTGGGGAAAGCTGTTCTCTGAAGTGTTTGGAGAAGGAAAACACCAAGTGTGATTGATGCCACCTCCTTTCTTGGTTGTTGCCAGATGGCGGAGAGCATGAAGTACCCGTTCCGGCAGGGCATGCGGGTGGAGGTGGTGGATAAGAACCATGTGTCCCGAACACGCATGGCAGTGGTGGACACGGTGATTGGGGGCAGACTGAGACTTCTCTATGAGGATGGCGACACTGATGATGACTTCTGGTGTCACATGTGGAGTCCACTCATCCATCCTGTGGGCTGGTCACGGAGAGTGGGCCACAGCCTGAAGAAGAAAGGTAGGGATCAGGCCACCACAAGCATCTTCTGATTTGCTATGAACTGCCTGGACCCTGCTGTTGACACCGGTCTTGACATGCTGGGAGCCAGGCAGTTGCCTAAGGATCTGACAGATAAGGTCTACACAGTTGTACGTCTGCTGCTTTTCCCCTGGACAGATAAAAGCCCAGCAATCTGCTGCCACAGGTTAAGACAGAGGGACTGTAGGGTTTCTTACCTGAAGTAGGTAGTCTATCCCCACAGTGTGAGAATGTATAGTCTGCAACATCAGATGTTTATTTTTTAGAAAATTCATGCTGGCTTCTGGAAGACTGGATGCCACCAGGTTGTCCTTTTTCTGGACTTTACAGAGAGGAATTCTTAATCAGCTTAGGCTGGCAGAAAAAGCAAGACGAGCCCTGCTGATCCTTTTTGGTTAGGTCTCCCTTCCTCGCTGTCTCATCTGGGTGATTAAAGCTGCGTGTAGAAGTGTCATCAATAGCGCTCAGGAAGATCATCTATCTGCTTTTGAGCGAGCCATGGGAAGGTGTTAAGGGACTGGCCTGGTTTTTTTTATTACTCTTCTCATGTTCTCTGATCTAGCTCTTTCATAGCTGCTGAGTAGCCAGTGGGTTTTCTTACTGCAGTTGCTGTGGGTTTCTTACCTCTCTATTTCTTCCATTCCTTACAGAAGAAAAACGTGGTGACATGGCAAACCATCCCACCTTCCGAAAGATTTACTGTGATGCTATCCCCTATCTGTTTAAAAAGGTAGGACAAGTCTGCCTTTCTGCACTGGCCACAGCAAAGGAAGCAACGATAACACTTCTTTACTTGGTGTATATGCTCCTGTGTGGGTTGTTGAGGATTGTTTGTCTCCCATACAGCTATAGGGCAGTAAGGTGTTTGGAGAGTCAAGGCTGTGGTTGGGCAGGGGCAGGTCAAAATAGAAAGAGGAAAGAACTACAAGAGAATGACAGATTGAAGGATTCCATTGAAGGGGAAGGAGTTGCTTGAAACTGAGTTGGGGGGAAGACGATTGCATGGGAGAGACCAGTTCAAACAAGGGGCTGGATCATACTGGCGAGGACTGAGATGAGGAGGAGGCTTGCTTTGCTGTGGAGCAGTGGCTGAGCACTGAGCCTGGCTCTTTGAGTGACCAGGGCCTTGGCAGGAGGTTGCTGACATGAACACAGTGTATGTCTGGCTGCCTCTTTGTATTTCTTCTAATTTTTCTTCTTTTGCCTCCCAACTTGGGTTGAGCCAAGCAAAGAAGGTCTAATCCTGTTTGCACTTGTGCAGTTGGTGTTGGGATGGAACTGTCCCATGCATACAGCACATGATATACCAGAGTCTCCTTTAGGTACGAGCTGTCTATGCTGAAGGTGGATGGTTTGAGGAAGGCATGAAACTGGAGGCCATTGACCCACTGAATCTGGGCAACATTTGTGTGGCCACTGTTTGCAAGGTAAGTTCAGTGGATGGAAGCAGGTCTACTGTGTTTACCTGAGATAACCCAGCCTCTCCTCAGGTCTTTGCAAATGAATAAGAGCAGGTAGGATTTTGCATGAGGCAGAGGAGAGGGCTGTTGATAGTGGTAGACAGCTGGTGTATGGAAGGAACTGGGGCGTTACGTCAAAGGTCTGAGAAACTGATGAGACCAGCAGTTGTCCGTGTGTGCTTAAACAGACAGCATGAAGATGAGCATGCTTGGTCTGCAAGCTAACTGTGCAGTCTGTACGACTGGCAGCCACCCTTCCTTCACCCTTGGGCATACAGTAGGGGGAAGACTTGTTCTGCAGTTCTTGGAGTGCATAAAGAAGAGCCCTCTGTAGTGCTGTCTTAAGGAGACAAAGGAGAAGGGAAAAGTTGTGGGATGACTTCTGTGTCTGTGATGTGTATCTGTATGGGCAGCATTCATTGATGTAAGAAGCTGAGGATAGTTGTATCTCCTGCAGTCTCACTTGATGAGGTGGTAGTGAGGTCTACTCCTGTGCTAGTGTTGGAAAGTAAATTGCTTGGCCCAGTTTCCTCACTGAGGCATGTTGCACGTCCTAAAGTATCACATCAACTTAGCTTCTTCAGGGAGCAAGAAAAGCCTGTTTGTCCTGGTAGAATCCAAGCAGAGGACTTTGAGACTTGGGGTTGGCAGGGGGATGCTGGGAAAGGTCTTTGTGTCTGTAAAATGTTCCTTTCAGCCATTGCTTGGAAACATGAAGAGGCTGGGGCAGATGTGCCTATCGCATTTGGTAGGCACTAGTTACTACTGAGTGATGGGATGGGACAAGTCTTGTTGCTGTAGGAATTGACAAGTCTGAAGGTGGTGCTCTCCTCTTCTGCCCAGTTACAAATTCATGACCTGGCTGGTGTAGAGGGTCTCTGGGCTGCCAATAAAGCCTGTTTCTGAGGGAGAACAAAGCTCCTGACTGCTTGTGGCTCAATCCTTTTCACAACGTTACTAGGGTTGGTTCCAGTCCTGCAGGAATTGCTACTTTGGGGATTAGCTTGTGTTAACTAATGTATCAGGAGAAGCTACTCCATGCCCTGGAGCATATAACATTGTATTTTACTATCTAGTGCAATTGTGATCCAGCTGGGGGGATGGATCCTTTGAGTGGAGAGGCTTTAGAGCAAGTGACATTATGCACTCATGACCTTCGCTTCCACCTCAGGTCCTCTTGGATGGGTATCTCATGATCAGCATTGATGGAGCCACAGCTGCTGATGGCTCTGACTGGTTCTGCTATCATGCCTCCTCGCATGCCATCTTCCCCGTCAACTTCTGTCAGAAGAACAGCATTGATTTGACCCCTCCAAAAGGTGAGAGTTGGACTCTGCTCTGGGGTACAAACCCGCGTGCAGAATGTGTTGGGCTGTGCTTTTCTGAGAGTTGTCAGGTTCAGATGAATCAAAAGCACAAGGTCCTAATCTACTTGTTCAGGGAGATAGGGCTGGTTCAGAGGGTGACTCCATATTCTCTGCCCATATTCTGAGTCTTGGTACTTCATGGAAGAAAGTAACATCTCTTCATGGAAGAAAGTGACATTAATGGCTCCTGACAGATCAGTGGGAGAGGTGTACGATCCCTAAACTGAACAGAATCAAAGGTTTAAAGGACAAGGAGAGTGGGAAGGGAAAAGTAGAGCCATTGCTCTACTGCATGTATGACTCAATAGTCAGGCAGGAGTTATCTCTATTCTTCTGGTATGAATAAATCTGAGACCAATATTTCTGCAAAATCCTGAGAGGCAGTCACCCTAGGAGTGTTTCTACTGCCTCATCTCGCCATGCCCAAAAAGACCTGCTCTGAATTTCTGTGTTGCAGACTTTTGTGCAGTGTTGTTGTCTTCCTTTGTTCCTGCTGGCGGGAGAAAGATTTGTCTTAGTGATATATTTTGAACATGCTTCTTCCTGCCTGCTGCTTGTCTTCGCTATTCTCTGTGGTTTGAATATGTGACTGTCACAGGTGTTCAGAATCACAACTTTTCTGTATTTGGCCACTGGAGGGGGGTATGCTATTTACATCCAAAATCAGGCTGCATGTGCTGGTTGATGAAACAGCTTTGCAACCAGTTGTTATGCCTCCTTCCTGTCTATTCTGCCTTTTCTCCCAGCTGATCTGCCCAGTGGCTGCCTTTTTTTCTGCTGACCATTTCTTCCTGCTACAGGGCAAGATGCACAGACCTTCAACTGGGAAAGTTACCTGGAAAAGACTAAATCAAGACCTGCTCCAGCTCGGCTCTTCAACACAGTGAGTGCTGCCAGGAAGAAGAGATGTGTAGGGTTGCGTGTAGTCAACAAAGAACAGCACAAGAATGGTGCTGGCTGTCACAGAATGATTAGGTGGGAGGGACTTCTGGAGGTCATCTTGTCCAATCCTCCTGCTCAGGGAGTATCATCTAGAGCTGGTTGCCCAGAACCATGTCCAGACACCTTTTGAATATCTCCATGGATGGAGACTCTCTAGCCTTTCTGGGGAAGCTGTGCCAGTGCTCAGTCACCCTCACAGTAAAAAGTGTTACCTGATATTCAGAGGGAACCTCCTGTGTTTCAGTTTGTTCCCACTGTGCTCCTGTCCCCCGGCCACCACTGAGAAGAGCCTGGCTCCATCTTTATACCCTCGCTTCAAATACTTACATACAATGGCAAGATCCCCCTGAGCCTTCTCTTGTCCAGGCTGAAGTCCCAGCTCTCTCAGCCTCTCCTTGTATAATAGATGCCCTAGTCCCCCTCATTATCTCTGTGGCCCTTTGCTGGACTGTCTCTAGTATGTCCATGCCTCTTTTGTACTGGGCACAGTACAGGACTTAGGCACAGCACTCCAGGTGTGGCCTCACCAGTGCTGAGTAGAGGAGGAGGGTCATCTGGCAATGGAGGGTAGTGGAGA
>VXBJ01005129.1:0-32906 GCA_013400055.1 Nycticryphes semicollaris
GTAGCTCTAGAGAGGGATGAGGTGTCCCCTTGGCCTCCTCTTCCTCAGACTAAACAGTCCCAGCTCCTTCCATCACTCTTCATAAGATTTGTTCTCCAGGCCATTCACCAGCTTCCTTGCCCTCCTCTAGACTCGCTCCAGCCCCTTGACATCTCTCTTGTGTTGAGGTGCCCAAAACTGAACACACAATACTCAAGGTGTGACCTCACCAGTGCTGAGTCCAGGGGGACAATCAGAAATACCAGGCTAGAAAGCAAGTTCCCACTCTGTTGAAAGCTCTATGAGCAACACCACAACCCACAACAACCCCATTTCAGACATAAGCCAGCCTCCAATTTCCCAGGAATTCCTCAAAGCAATTCAAGGATCATCTTTCAGGTCACAAGCCCTTTCCTGTTTTACAGTATTTCTAGAGCAAGCTATTGGCACAAAGTCACTCCAGATGAGCACAGGCAGCTTCACAGAGCAATGCTACATTTTGCCTTCAACCATTACTTGCGAGAAGCCAGGAGAGAGAAGAACGGAGCAGAGAGCACACACACACAAAATAAAAGCACTCATTGCTCCTCTCAAAAGCTGGACCCTCACAGAGACAGGATGCCGGGCAAGATGACCTTCTGTCTGACCCAGTTGGCAAGTCCTATGTGCTCACACTTTGCTCCATCAATACGTCACCACATCAATGTGCAGCCTGACCTACCCCACGTGATGAGATCCAGGGAGCATAGACACATCTGTTAACAAAAGCCATTGAGCTGGCCAATAAGTAGAATTCTTTCTCTCCTATCTTTGAGGGCAACCCAGTGACCCGAAGGACTATAATAAGAAAGAATTAGAGCAGGGAAAACTGAAGTCTCTCTCTTTTAAGGGTAAAATCGATAAGATCAGGGTCTTCCCCAGCTCCCATGTGACCAGCTCATGTGAACAGAGACTATCTGAAACAGCGGACAGTGACATGTCAGATTTACTAGCATGAGGTTAGAGCTCAGCTTCCCAGAAACAAGGGTGCACTTGTTCCTGTATCTGCCAAAACAACAGGACGCTTTGTGCAAGTCAAAGAAATCATGTATTTTTCTAATACTTGACATATGGAAGCAATTTACTTATTTTCCCTGTAAAGAGATTTAAATGGGTTCAGTGCCCTGCCAGAGGGAAACCAAATGAAGTCACAAGCTTCAGCAGCAGCTGAGTATCCAAAGCCAGCGTCTGCCTGGAGAGAAGGCTGAAGCTTTGCTTGCAGGATTTTGTTTTTATATCTCAAGGGCTAAATGTTGGGGAGAAGAAAAAAAAAAAAAAAAAAAAGGGGAGAAATCAGTCATCATAGAATCACAGAGTGGTTAGAGTTGGAAAGGACACCTCCCACCAGACCAGGTTGCTCAAAGCCCCATCCACCCTGGCTTTGATCACTCGCAAGGATGGGGCAGCCTTTTCTTCTTCAAGCTGATCAACCCCAGCTCTCTCAGCCTGCCTCCATCCCTCTGACCATCTTTGTGGCCCTCCGCTGGACCCATTCCATGAGCTGGACATAGTACTCCAGGTGGAGTCTCACAAGGGCAGAGTAGAGGAGTGAAATCACGTCCCTTGCTCTGCTGGCCATGCTTATTTTGAGGCAGTCCAGGATATGGTTGGCTTTCTGGGCTGCCATTTCACACTGCCAGCTCATCATGGGAATAACGTAAATGCTGGAGTTTGCTCATTACGCAACACCTTGTTCAAGGCCTTATTATCCACAGCAGCACAGACAAAATACTCTGGAGCACGATACAGCAGCACCAAGGCAGGTTTCCCTTTGCCTTGTGCCATTTATCATTCACTCCTTGCTGAAGAAGCAGAAAGCCCTGATGGCTGCAAACAATTGCAGTAAAATAGCTTGCTCAGACTGGGGCACGTTGCTGATTAACTCTTGCAAACACACTAATTCACATGGACCTCAAGAAAAAGAAAAAAAGCAGTGAAATGAGATCCCCTTTCCAGATATCACTCAACTAAAAGCTACGCCACCCCACCCAATTCATCTTCAGGCTCCTGACCTTACTGGGGAAAGAAAACACCATGACAATAAGGCGTAGCTCGCAGCGATGTGGTTTGCTTGAGATATGTGGCGGTTTAGGTGGTTACAAGCCAGGCTTGTTAAGCAAACCCTAAAGTAAGGCGCAGCAGCATATTCTGAATTAGAGGAACCAGGAGGTGGTTTGCTTTTCCAGGAAGCCCAGCGTAGTTGCGTCAAAGAAAACGTAAGATATGAAGAGGCAGCAGCTAGCAAGAATAAAAGAGCAGCCTTGCGGTGAAACCAGCAGTTTGGGAGAGCAGAAAAGCCAACACATGCTCTTCCTCCAACATTAACCTGTGGTCCTCAGCCTGGCAACGTGACCAACATTACCAGATTCTTGCACAACACCGATACTAAAAAAAAAAAAAAACCAACACAAAACAAAAAACCCCAAACATCATCCCAAACACCACGATCAAGTTCTTCATCACTTTTGGCACCCATAAAGTGATTTGAACAACCATCCAAAGTTTTATTTGGTGGAGCTTGGTCCTGCTTTTTGTCACCCAACAGTAAACTTCAACTTTGCAACTGGCCAGTGAGGCTTCAGGAAAACACACAAGGCAGTTAACTCAATTTTTAACAGTCAGAATGCTCCAAGCTTAGGACACTTCAAACAAGGCCATAGTTGTTTCAGGTTTTTTTCCATAGTTGTCCCTGAAAAAAAGCCTCTTGACTGCACCAAAGTCAATTGGTTCTCAAGTGCTGGCTGACATCATCTGCCAATAAGCAATGCTGCCAAATAAAGGCTCAAAACCACATGTCAAGGAAAACACGACCAATGATGGGTCCAGACCAGATCATCAGCTCTTCTCTTTAATGGCTCGTTGCAGAGGTGGCACAAAGGAAAAGAATAGCTTTCAAGGTTGAGATGAGCAACAAATACCAGTCACCACAAAACCCATTAAAGCCTCCAGCAGAGACAAGCACAGCTTCTCTCTGCACATCTCCAGCTCCTACTTATATCCTTGAAATCAGCAGTAGTTCTCCTGGAAACAACCTGGAGAAAAAAGGTTGAATTTAGTATGAAAGACCCCTAAATTCAAGGCCCCTTTTTGAAAAGGACTCATAAGACAGTAAAGGCAGACAAAAGTCAGATCAACTTCATGGATAACAGTGAAGAATAGTCAGTTTTGCTAATTGATTTTGTTAATAAGTCAACACATCAGCACCACTGAGGTTGCAAATTCATAAAAAAACCCCACAGACTTTTCTGAAATCCAAGTTGAGCACCTCAGTGCAGAGGCAGTCTGGATCCCCACCCAGATCCCACAGGCAGCCAAGTCATCTCTAAACCAACAAACCAAGAGACTACTGAAACATCTTGTGACGGCTGCCAGGAATCTGTAAGTCCACGTATCCGTAAGTTCTCTCCACTAACCACACAACGCTGTAGAGCTACCTACCAGAAATCAAACCACCCATGTGCATGTGGTCTTGGTGCACGGCCCCATTTTACCCACACCCCAACAACACTTTTGAATGCCTCAGAAACCTGCGCTCGCCACAGTACACCCAAGCACCCAAACAAGGTGTAACTCAGATATCTGTGGGTTTTTGAGGCTTTTACACCAGGCTGGCAAGCCAAGGATGATACTATGGTGTAGCCAGCTCAAACCTTGTTTGCAGGATTAGGCAAAGGTCCTTAATACAGGCCAAAGACTTAACTACATTAGTTTAATCCCATTTGCACAGCAATGTTTCCCTTCCTCACCCCACTAATGCCTTTGTTGGGCTGAGAATTGAACTGCAGATGGCACGTCGGGCAACAGGCCAGCCAACAGCACCATACAGCATTGTGACAGGACAGTTTGCTAGCAGAGCCCAGCAGAAATGACATGGGAGCAACTACAGCCAAACTCTGACATTAGCAACACCTAGTATCAAGATTTCACACAGGTACACACACCCCCTCAAGTGGGCTGCCTTTGGGTCAGGAGGCAGAGCTGGTCCGGCAGCCACTCCAACTGCTTAAAGTCAGGAGTAGCTTGAAAGAACCACCACCAAAACATCATTGTAATCTCTCTGTGATCCCTAGTCTTTGCTATGAGCTGTCATGCTTCAATCAGTCTTCACTGAAAGAGGAATGAAGGTCCTCCACTGCAGGTCAGGATCTGGCCACATGCATGTGTGTTCTGGAGGGCTTTTTCCTTGGCTCCACCACACAACCAGCACACGGGAACGCATTGTGAGAAGTTACCCAAGCTACAGGCCTTTTGGTCAACAGCCGGATGAATGTAATCCAGCAGTATGCCCTGGAGGCCAATAAAGTCAGTCAACAGCAAACTGGCCTCTATCAGGAACAGTATAGGACAGCAGGACTGGGGCAGTGACCTGTACCGGGCACTGGGGAGGATCACCTGAAGGTCTAGGTCCAGTTTTGGGCCCCTCCTGATAGGAAAGGCCTTGAGGGGCTGGAGCATGTTCAGAGAAAGGCAACAGAGCTGGTGAGGGGTCTGGAGGACAAGTATTGTAAGGAGCAGCTGAGGGAGCTAGAGATGTTCAGCCTGGAGAAAAGAAGGCTGAGTGCAGACCTCACTCTCTCCAACTCCCTGAAAGGAGCATGTAGCCAAGGGGGGGTGTCAATCTTTCTTCTCCCAAGGAAAAGATGATGGGACAAGAGGAAACAGCCTCAAATTGCACCAGGGGAGGTTTAGGATGGATATTGGGAACAATTTCTTCATGGAAAGAGTTATCAAGCCTTGGAAGAGGCTGCCCAGGGCAGTGATGGAGTCACCATCCCTGGAGGTATTTAAAAGCCAGATAAATGTGGTGCTGAGGGACATGGTTTAGTGGTGGACTTGGCAGTGTTAGGTTCACAGTTGGACTTTATGATCTTAAATATCTGTTCCAATCAAAATGATACTATGATTCTAAGTTTGGTGGGGCTGGCTATGACCACATTGCTGCTGAGACCTGAAGGAGATTCAGAACAGGCAGTACAAGAAAAAATTCAAGAGAATCAAATGTGCTGTTTGGCCTGTTTGTTCACATGTGCTAAAAGCATAGGAGGGATCTTGCTGCCAACTCCTCATTATCACATATCTCAATCTGGTGATGCTTTTGAGCTTCAGCTGCTGAAGAGCTCTACTTTAGAGGAGACACCCAGCTCCCACTGCAGTAGTGTTCATCCTGGACCTGCCATTGTGTGCACAGCAGGGTGGGAGAGGGACCAGAAATACAATTCAGATCCTGGAAACTTAGAGAAATCCCATAGGAAACACCACTGAACTTCCAGAGTAAGGAAATTTTGCAATCATCTCCATGTTTCACTGGACCTAAAGTGCAGGTTCCTGAAAGCCTGGGTCAGAATACACAGACTGACAAGTCAGAAGGTCCTAAACAATACAGTCATGATTATAGAAGTCCATCAATCACACCTTTCTAGATGCCAAAACTCATTGCTTGAGCAGTAAGCTACATGGGGAATAGAGGTTTTTTTCCCAAAACTGCTTGCAGTAACCACACATGCAAAAAAAAACCCAAAAAACCACGCAACTGCTGCAGCTTTTTCCTGGGAACGGGGGAGGACAGCACAGCCACAGCCATCAGATTCCACCCCCAAACAAGCATTGCTGCGATAACTTATATGCTGCAGGAAAGCTGCAGAGTTTCAGTTTGTGGTGGCTTTTTTTTTTTAATTAAATGAGATGAGTTTGCAAACTACAAAGAACAATTGCCCTGTAGGGAAATACGTTCTACCAGCCCCCTTACTGCAAAACCCAACCGTGCAGCTGAAACACCGCATTGCCTGATTTATTAATAAATGGATTAGAAACTCCAGCAAGGAAATTAATCTCAGGCTGTACCTGTTCTGGGATGATGGTGGGGTGAAGGACAGGACCAGGAACTGCGTGCAGTTCCTCTACAAAGAAACTTGGCCAGACTCCCAGAATAGGGGGCATGAATGTGAACATCTGTATTAAAAGGCAGGAAAAAAAAATACTATTATGCAAAAGCATTTCAGCTTCCAAGCCTTCCTGTTCCAGGACTTCTAGCAGCCTCCCCTTCCAAATTAGGATGAACAGCTGCAATGCATTTGCCAAACTAACCTCTGCTCTCCATTTAGAAGCTTTTTACAACACAAAATAAGCCACATGCATTTTAAAAACCAAAGGGACCATTAAATTCTCTAGCATGACTTCTGTACAAGAAAGGCCACTGAACGTCACCCCACTTCCTTGAACAGCGTGCTACAGCTAAACATGGTTTCTAGGCACACTTTCCAAAAAAGAATCTGATGGTGTTGAGAGACTGAATATCCTAAACATTGACTGCAGGAAACCAGAGAGAAATAGATTCGAATAATCAACTTTTGTGAAGAATTGTTAGAGCCTGTTCAATGTCTTTATTGATGATCTCGACAAGGATATAGAATGTACCATCACTAAATTTACAGATGACACCAAGTTAAGCAGGAGTTTTGATTTGCATGAGGACAGGGAAGCTCTANAGGGCAAGGAAACCGGTGAATGGCCTGGAGAATAAATCTGATGAAGAGCGATGGAAGGAGCTGCGACTGTTTAGTCCGAGGAAGAGGAGGCCAAGGGGAGACCTCATCCCTCTCTAGAGCTACCTGAAAGGACACTGTAGAGAAGCCGGTACTGGTCTCTTCTCACAGGGAATTAACAATAGAAGGAGAGGGAATGGCTTCAAGCTGCAACAGGGCAGGTTTAGGCTAAACATTAGGAAATAATTTTTTTCCCAGAAAGAGTGGTCAGACCCTGGACTGGGCTGCCCAGAGAGGGGGTTGAGTCCCCATCTCTGAATGTGTTTCAGAGTTGTTTAGATGTGGTATTGGTAAGGACTTTGTCAAGTAGGGCTGATGGTTGGACTTGATGATCCCATGGGTCTTTTCCAACCTGAATCATTCTTTGACATCCATCAATGCAGATGAAGGTGGTTACTGCAGACTTTAAACCATCCCTGTAGTATTTCCAAAGACCACAGAGGACATTGCAGTTCAAGATACTGCAACCTACATTAAGATGATGTGGTTTTGCAAAATAGCCTCAAAACCATTGAATACCCCTCACAACACAGCACCAGAACCTACAAGTTAATATATCCACATCTCTGAAACATGATGCAGCTACTACTCATTATCTCCTGTCATGGCAAGATGCATCTCAGAGCTACATTCCCTCAAATATCTTGCAAGGAGACCCTGCAACTGCTGAGAAATTCAGTGTAAAAAGAAATTTAAGTCAGCTTAAAAGAAAGCAGCACATCAGGATTTTTCAGCATAAGCTTCCAAAAAAAGTGCCAGTTACGGAAGTTTTCTGGGGAATGAGAAAGAACTTCCATCAGGAGATTTCTTAAATCCAGGGTGCAACTCCTGGTCTAAGCCAGAGACCACCAAGATGGACTGGTCCCTAGACTGGACAAGAAAAGGAAAAGCCAATGACTTTGTGGGTAGAGCATTTGGATTGGATGGGTGTTTATCTGTCCTGTACTAGCTGGGTTTAAACTCGTGGGCAAGGTGGCAAACCAGACAGAGGAGAATTCTTAGCTGCATTCTTTCCCACATGGGTACAAAGCCCCTAGGGGCAAGGGGCAATGGATGCAAGCTGGAACAGAGGAGGTTCCACTTAAATAATAATTAAAAAAAACCCCACAACTTCTTCACAGTGAGGGTGATGGAACACTGGCAGAGGCTGCCCAGAGAGGTTGTGGAGTCTCCTTCTCTGGAGATATTCAAAACCCACTTGGATGCGTTTCTGTGTGACCTCATCTAGGTGTTCCTTCTCCAGCAGAGGGATTGGATTAGACGATCTTTCAAGGTGCCTTCCAATCCCTGAGATTCTGCCCACTTCCCAGATGCTCATTTTCAGCATCCATACGAATTTAGAAGCTCCAGACCCTGCTGCCTTTGCCCAGATATCTGAGCAAGGCTTATTTCGTGGCTCCATCAATCACAAATTTAGAGTCCCGCAAAAGGACTTGGTTTTTCCCCTGCCAGTTTTAACCATAGAACCTTCACACATATAAACAGTGCTCTGGAAAGGAACATCAAAAGCATCATGACCAGCAGGTCAAGGGAGGGGATTCCGCCCCTCTGCTCTGGTGAGACCCCACCAGAGCCTCAGTACAGGAAGGACATGGACCTGTTGGAGCGGGACCAGAGGAGGCCACAGAGATGCTGAGAAGACGGGAGCCCCTCTGCTGGGGGACAGGCTGAGAAAATTGGGGGGGGGGGTTCAGCCTGGAACAGAGAAGGCTCCAGGGAGACCTTATTTGTGGCCTTCCAGTCCTTAAAGGGGCTCCAGGAAAGCTGGGAATGGACTCTTGATCAGGGAGTGGAACCATAGGATGAGGGAGAATTGCTTTCAACTAAAAGAGATTTGGATGAGACCTCAGGAAGAAATTTGCTGTGAGGTTGGTGAGATCTTGTCCCAGGTTGCCCAGAGAAGCTGTGGCTGCCCCATCCCTGGAGGGGTTCAAGGCCAGGCTGGACAGGGCTTTGAGCAGCCTGGTCTGGTGGGAGGTGTCCCTGCCCAGGGCAGGGGATTGGAACTAAGGATGGTCTCTAAGGTCCCTTCCAACCTAAAAACCTTCTATAAAAAAAAAAATTCTGTCACAGTACAGTAGTATGCAATGGGAAGGGGGAACCACAGCGTGACAAAATTGCTTGGTCTTTCACACAGTGCGGCCTCTCTGGGCTTTCACCAAAGCAATAGGATGTGTCACCCTAAGAAAATAGAAGCAGACGATACACATGCATTGAAAGTTACATCAGCAGTGGAAAAAAGAGCACAAAGTCTATTCCACTCCCCAGTCTACCTTGCCCTCCTCCTGACCTATAAATCAGCTATCAGCAGCACAGAGGAAAGACTTTGAAAGGGATGAGAGAAAAGAGAGTATTGGGGTAGGCCTTCTGTTTCCCACTATATCAACATTTCATAAACACCTAGGATGGCAACAGGTGTTAGAAGCGATTGCTTATTTAACTGCACTTCACTGAAAGTTTACTCTTCCCAAGCCTTTTATTCTCAATTCTGCATTAATCCAGTAACAAATGGATGGAGGTTGAAGGACAACATGTGCCTATGGGCAGAAAAATTAGTAGAAATAAAGAAACATCGGGCAGGCTTAGCTCTGTGCTTGGCTGAACCCTATGGCAAATATTTCAATCCCTCATTTGAGCATCCCTGCACCAAGTTGCACAGAGCTTCCACAAAGTTCTTTAGCACAGCAGACATCTAGACAAGCTTCTCCTAGATGATACACGGCATGGAAGCATCTCTCCTAGCTCAAACTTCACCTCCAGTTCTCCCTTTTCACCCCCTAAATATGCCCTCCTCCCCAACATGTGGCAGCCTATCACTATTGTGAAGCTTTCTCATCCTAAGCTTGCCCTGCCTCCCCACAGCAGCAATTTTTATATGAATTTGTGCCCTACCACCTGCACAGCAGCATCTTCTTAGGTGATCAGCTGAGGATACAAGTCCATGGGACCTGATGAAATACATCCCAAGTCCTGAAGGAACTGGCTGATGTAGTTCCCAAGCTATTTTCCATGATATTTGAGAAGCGTGGCAGTTAGTGAAATCCCTGTGGACTGGAAGAAAGGAAACATCACACCCATTTTTTAAAAGGGTAGAAAGGAGGACCCTGGGAACTACCAACCTGTCAGCCTCACCTCCGTGCCTGGAAAGATCATGGAACAGATCCTTCTAGATACAATGCTTGGGCACACGGGATTCAACACAGACAGCATGGCTTTACTAGGGGCAGGTCCTGCCTGACTAACCTAGTGGCCTTCTATGATGGAGTGACTATGTCGGTAGATAAGGGACAACCTATGGATGTGATCTATCTGGACCCTCTGTAAGGCTTTTGACACAATCCCCCACAACATCCTGCTCACCAAATTGGAGGGATACGGATTTGATGGGTGGACTGTTTGGTGGATAAGGAACTGGCTGAATGGTCACAGACAGAGAATGGTACTCAATGGCCTGAGGTCCAGATGGAGAGCAGTAACAAGTGGTGTCCCTGAAGGGTCCATGCTGGGACTGGTACTGTTTAACATTTTTATCAATGATGTAGACAGAAAGATTGAGTCCACCATCAGCAAGTTTGCAGATGACATCAAGCTGTGTGGTGGTGTCGATACACCAGAAGGATGGGATGTCATCCAGAGGGACCTGAGCAGGCTGGAGAGGTGGGCCCAGGTGAACCTCATGAGGTTCAACAAGAGCAAGTGCAGGGTTCTGCACCTGGGCTGGAACAATCTTCACTATCAATACAGACTAGGTGTGAGGTATTAGAAAGCAGCCCTGAGGAAAGGGACTTGGGGGTGCTGATGGATGAGAAGCTGGACATGAGCAGGCAGGGTGCACTTGCAGCCCAGAAGGCCAATCACATCCTGGGCTGCATCAAAAGATGTGTTGCCAGCAGATCCAGAGAGGTGATTCTGCCACTTTCCTCTGTTCTGCTGAGACATCACCTGGAGTCCTGTGTGCATGTCTAGAGCCACCAAGATAGAAAGGACATGGACGTGACGGAGCAGATCCAGAGGAGGGGCACAAAAATGATGAGGGGGTTGGAGCACCTTTGCTACAAGGACAGGCTGAGGGAGCTGGGGTTGTTCAGCCTGGAGAAGAGGACCCAATAACAGAATTCCAGTACCTGAAGGAGGCTATAGGAAGGCTGGGGAGAGTCCGTTTACAAAGGCCTGCAGTGACAGGATGAAGGACAATGGCTTCAAGCTGGAGAAGAGCAGACTGAGACTGGATATTAGGAATGGGTTCTTTACTCTGAGGGTGGTGGAACACTGGAACGGGTTTCCCAGGGAGGTGATTGAGGCCCCTTCCCTGGAGATATTCAAGGTGAGGCTTGAGGAGGCCCTGGGCAACCTGGTCTAGTTGGGGATGTCCCTGCTGACTGTGGGGACATCATACTAGATGGCCCTAGAAGTCTCTTCTGGCCTGGACAATTCTATGATTCTACCCATCACATCTTGAAAGAACTGGGCTCTCCATCACCACATCTTTCCTTCTCCTGGCAAAGCACCATCACCTTCATGGAACACTCAAACCCACTCACACATCTCCTCTGGAAACTGATATATCTCTCTGAGAAGGGCTACAGCCGCAGGAGACCGCTCTCTTGGACCATCTGTGTTCAACCCATGACTTGCAGAAAGTTCAACCTCTTCAGCAGAGGCCTCTCCAACATTTTTTATCCCTTCCCCGAGAGCTGCTATTTGCAGCCATTTAAAATTAATGCTGAAGTGGTGCCAAGTTTAAATTGGTCCTACAAATACCTAATCTACTGCTGAAAATTGAGAGAGGACACCAACAGGAGGCTGCTTGCAAAGCCCAGCTCATCAGCAGTCACCAAGCAGGGCCCTGTGGGAACGCAGCCTCTTAGCATCCATCGATATCTTGCATGATTTATTTTTGGCTGTTTTGGGAAAAACGGTCTGCAAGCTGGGATAGGGCCAAGCAGTAGTGAGAAGGAGGCTGTGTCGCAGGTAACAGGACAAGTGCTGGGGAAGGCAGGAGAACCCAATGAGTCTCAGCTTGCTAACCACCACCCCCATCCCTCTGGCCATGCTTAACAAGGGAACATCATCACAAGGTGATCCTGCTCCTTTACATTTCCTCCATGTCATTCATTTAGTCACACTGGTGCCAAGTTTCCTTCTCATTTGTCTAATTTTTATGATAAATTTGGAGCCACAAACATCCTTGATCAAATTCCGCAAAGTCTACTTTTATGAGAAGCAGGGAAGTTTCTTCAGAGCAGGAACTGGGGGGAGGAAGGGGGGAAGGAAATGGAAAAAAGCCTTCTCCATCAGCCAATATGCCCTTCCAGGGCATCCAGCCACCCAGCAAGGACATGGTGCAAAGTTATTCTCCAATGTTTTATACTCTGTCACAGCTCAACTGTCCCTGGATTTCTTCCAGAGTACCTGAGAATCAGAGAAAGGTGCTGGGAAAGTGGACTCAGTGTATCAGGAGACTGGTAAATTCAAACCCCAAAAGTAAATCACTGGAGTCCAGCTGATGGGCAGCAAGGTCACACTTGCTTCCTCCTGAGTGAGGATAATAAGGTTTCCTCTGAAAAAGGACACCCATCCTTGTTGAGGTAGGAGAGAAAGCTGTAGACACCAAAACAGACCAACAAGTCAAACTTTGATGACGGCAATATAATTCCACTTCCATCACTTGCTTTCTTCAAAATTCAGACACTTATGACCCTAGACATAGGGAAGAGCTAAATATCTAAGGAAATAGCAACACACTGAATTAACCTATCTTGGTGTGGCCGCCAATAATGAAGTTTGCGCTGGTAGAAGTACAGGATCCCATTGCTTCTTCGGAAAAAGGAGTTATCCAATTAAATTTAAAATAGTCTAGCTGTAGCACTAACAGCAAGCATACAGCCAAGAGGGAAAACATTTGTTTTGGAAAGCAAGCAGGAAAACAAGCATTTTCCCTTCCTTTTTAGAAAGAATTACAGTAAATATTCTACCTGGATGCTGCATAAGCACTCTTCAGCAATAGTAAAACATCCCTAATTTATCAACACATTTTCAGTCACAAATCCAAAACATAGCACCATACCAGCTACTATACAGAAAATTAACTGTACCCCAAGCAACACCAGTACAGGGGACTCCCAGGAACAGCCTGGAAAGGCTATGGGGTGGCCAGTTAAACTATGAGTTGATTGAGCATCCAAGTCTCATCTCTCACCAGCATCTTTCAAACTGGTAAAGATTTTTCAAGAGCAGTTGCACACCATTGTCTTTAGACTGGAAGGACATCACCATGCCCAAGAGCTCCCAGAAAAGCCCTGGCAAAACCCAACTGACAAGGCTTCCAGTTCTTATTAGCTAAGAACAGGGTTGGCTCCAAGTGACCATGACCCAGAAAGCCCCCCTTTTCCCCTCTTAGAATTACAGAAGGGTTTGGATTGCCAGGGACCTCTAAAAGCCATCTAGTCCAATCCCCTGCCATGATCAGGGACATCTTCAACTGGATCAGGTTGCTCAGAGCTCTGTCCAATCTTACCTGCAACGTTTCCAGTGATAGGGCATCCACAGCTTCTCTGGGCAACCTGGGCCATTGTCTCACTACCTTCAGTGTAAAACATTTCTTGTTTGTATCTAGTCAATCTCCCCTTTTTTAGTTTAAAGCCACTACCTCTTGTCTCACCACAACAGGCCCTTTAGAAGTCTGTTCCCATCTTTCCTATAGGCCCCCTTTAAGTACTGAAATGCCTCTTAAAGGCCTCCCACCTGCCTCCCTTCCCCCACTCTCCAGATGCAGCTCCAGTTCAGTGCTGGCTCTTTATAGCCCAAAACACATTTTGCAAATGCTCTGCAGTAAAAAACTTTGACATCTATAAAGCATAAATCATAGGCCACGTTAATCACCCAGTCTGAGCCCATAATCCCAACTCAGGCAAAACAGTCAATGGGTTTTGCAGACTCCCTCCCACAGGCATTTTGCCTACATCAGGACTAAGCCAGAGATTTAGCATCAGTCAAACATCCTCACCCTGACAGTGCTAGGCCCCACCAGGCAGCACATTATCAAACACTATGTTTTTCCTGGGGTTCCAATGACTTGGGATTTCCCATCCTTCAAAGGAGTACTATTGAAGTCAGAACCACCTTCCACATGGAGCAAGCAGGAATTTACAGAGACCACAGTATCTGCAGTGAATGGCTGACTGTATATTGAAGAATGACTGTGGAGGACAAACACTTAAGGCTGCAACTACATTTACTGAATAGGCTATAATTTATAATGTTGCTCAGCAGCCTGGCCTTTGGTCAAGTAGTCATGACTACACCAGATTTCTGGGCTTCTACATCCACGGCAGGATCTAGTGACCAGCAATGATCTTCTGCAGTCTCACTTGTCTAAGCTTTTCCCTGTGGCTGATTCATCCCAGCCTTTCTAGGAGCTGTCTGACAACATGGGTCTCACCAATAAGCAGGAAAAGCCTGATTTCTAAGGCTAACACACCTCTCTGCTCTTTGCCAGTCTACCACAGGACTCCTGCTCAGCCTAGGAGAAGTCTTGCTCCTTCGTGAAGGCCAAAACATGCTATTCCCTGATAGACCCAGAAACATTCCTTGCAAAGTCTGGTCTGATAGCAACATGCACACTAAATGCAATTCCTGCCTGGCTCAGCTGATCACAGACCTGGTTTAGGGAATACACAATGAAGGGACAATTAGATAGGGGAGGGGGGGGGTGGAAATCCCACTTTATAATATGACATCACAATGCCCTGGGTACATTCAGTTCAGCCTTGAAGGCTGGCTGCAGTCACACCTCAGACGAGATCTGTGGCAGATGGCCTTGGGAAAAATTGGAAGAAATGCTGCTTTTTCATCTTCCCTACTGATGGAGGGAAATATCCACCACTGCGTAAAAATTTTGAATGTTTCAGCATTCAAACGTCACTGAGCAAGGCAACACTTGAATGGCGCACATGCTCCCAGGAGAATCACTTGCAATCCTCCAGATTCAACGGGTCTGCACTTCTTCCTGACTCCCAGGCATCTCCCAGAGCCCAAGAAAACCAGATTTCACGAAGAAGCAAGACCGCAAACACAAGCAAAACAATTCCTGCAAGGCGGTGCAACCTCAGTGATGAGAAACCACAGGGAGCTCAGCAAAACCTGCAGCAGGGGGTGGAGGCTGTGTGAGATGTCCACACGCAGCTACAAGCATCTCAAACCCCTTCCCTGCCCAATCATCCACCCTGTGTCACCTCACAGCCTCCCTATAAAATGAAGGGCTCAAACTTCCTTTAAACCTGCCTTTAAACAATGCGCAAAGCTCTGAAAACAGGGTAGAGTTTTGCTTTCAATTCCAAGCATTGGGGAAAAATTATTTTTAAAAAGAAAAAAAAAATCATTGTTTAATCCAGCTATTGGATTTTCCTGCACTCAGCTCATCACTCCAACGTAATCTGACACATCCCTTCATGGGGATTCAGCTCTGAATCATTCCTCACATCCAATGTGCAGCATCCAACCTCCAATCAAACAGGCTCGAAAGAGCCTCTTTCCATCAAGAGCTCCCATGTCCTCAGGCCTGTGGTCATGAACATTAATAAATCGAAACCGCATGGAAAACATTAAATTCACCAATCCCTTAATAGTGGTTTTCAGCAGAGCAAGCTATTTCTGTGACCAGTGACCTTTTGTCCGCTTGGGGATTAGCACTGAAGACTCAGTAAAGTCCCTGCTCCAAAGCCTATAGTCACACAGATACATCATGCCAATGTGGCTTAGGTCATTTGTTCAGGTCATTTAACAGCTCTTGCCACACGGGAATTACAAGGGTATTTCACTATAAAGTGAATTAATACGTGTATCAGACAGCACAGCAATCCATTATGTCGATGGATCACAGCTCCTCGTTTGTCTTTTCACAAAAGGACCAAAAAAAAATTAAAAAAGCCATCAGAAGCCTCATTACAAGACCATGTGATGTTTTCAACCAGATGGACCATCTTAAATCATTCACATTTTACTTTAAGGGAATAAATTTTAACAGCAAACACCCAATTCATTAGGAAGAGTTTGATATCTCATTTGTACTGGCTTCCAGCTACACGAGCCGAAATAGACACTTTAAAGGCAGGGAGAAACATTACAAGTATTAGACATTTCCCCCATCTCTCCTCCTGTATCAGCACAGTTCAGACACCTTGCATTTTTTTAAACAGAGGATTAGGAGACTCATGTAAAAACACTACCTCCAAAAGAAGAGCAGCAGTGCAGCTCCTTCAATGAAGCTGCTGCTTTCTCATGAGCATCTTGGGCTGTCCCACGGGCCACAACGAACCCTCTGCTGTTACCTCTCGTACCACAGGCCAACCAGGACATCTGCATGAAGCATTTATTTAAGCCATAAGGGGAAATTTGGTTTCTAAACTCCATTACAGCTTCTCTCTAAATTTTCATCCTGCTAAGTAAGCACCACTGATGTTTTCTAAAGGGTGGGTTAAAAGAGGATGGAGCCAGACTCTTTTCAGTGGTTCCCGGTGACAGGACGTGGAGCAACAGACACAAGCTGGACCACAGGAAGTTCCAATTAAATAGGAGGAAAAAATTCTTTCCAGTGAGGGTGCCAGAGCCCTGGCAGAGGCTGCCCAGGGAGGGTGTGGAATCCCTTCTCTGGAGACCTTCAAGCCCTGCCTGGATGCAGTCCTGAGTGATGTGCTCTGGGCAATCCTGCTGTAGTAGAGGAGTTGGACTACATCATCTCTAGAGGTCCCTTCCAACTCTGACAATTCCATGGTTTTTGTATTTCTCCACTGCTCTTACACACACCCCAGCAGTCTCCACCTGTTTGTTTTGACCACAACATACCCATGCAAGAACAAGTGTTGATGGCTCAGCAGCACACAATGCACACCATAACGCACAGCATTTCATAGAATCATAGAGTGGTTTGGGTTGGAAGAGACCTTGAAGATCATTGAGTTCCAACCCCCTGCCCTGGGCAGGGACACCTCCCACCAGACAAGGTTGCTCAAAGCCCCCTCCAACCTGGCCTTGAAAACCTCTAGGGATAGGGCAGCCACAGCTTCTTGGGGCAACCTATTCCAGGATTTCACCACCCTCACAGCAAAGAATTACTTCCTGGGATCTAAGTCTCCCCTCTTTCAGTTTAAAGCCATTACCCCTCACCCTACTATATCCTAATTTAAGGCAGCAATTACCCTGATGTTGCCACTCTCTGTAACACAGGAACATTACGTGAGCAGAAATTGGAGGTGGCTGTGCTACTGGCTGATTACTTTAACTGCTCCATGCAACCATTTGTCAGGGGGTAGGAAGAGGGAGAGGGATGCATCAGCTAAAATATCTTCTGCCTTAAACATTTAAATAGCTGGTCAATGGACTAGGAGAGCACCTTGGTATTATAGAATCATAGAATGGTCAAGGTTGGAAGGGACCTTTCAGATCGAGTCCAAGCATCAACCTAACACTGCCCAAACTGCAACTAACCCATGTCCCTGAGCACCACATCTGCACGGCTTTGAAATCTGTCTGGGGGTGGTTATTCCACCACTGCTCTGGGCAGCCTCTTCCAAGGCTTGACAACCCTTTCAGGGAAGAAATTTTCCCTAGCATCCATCCTAAACCTCCACTGCCACCACTTGGGGCTGTTTTATTTTTCCATCAGCTTCTATCTATTTAGTCTGTTACACAAGGAGTTTTAGGAAAGGACTTTATCTTTGTCATACGTGTATAATGTTCAAAGCATAGTGCAATCCTAGCCCACAAGTAAATCTTTGAAGTCCTGTAATAATGCAAATGAAAACATGAATCAAACGTGCTCAGTAAGTCTCACACTGCAGTACCCCAGATGAGACACGCTGCGTCAGGAGGCAATAGATCCAGCAAGCCTTTTCTTCTCCAAGTACCAAAACCTGGGTGATTGTCATAGAAACACTGGCATAGTCATAAACATCCAAAGAGGAATTCAGAGAGAGAAACCTCAAGAAAAACGATCAGGGTGAGCACCTCTCAATCTGAAGCTGAGCATCTGAGGTTATTTTGACTGCTGTTTTGGCAACAGCCACAACTTTCAAGTCTCAGTTCAGCTTTCCCAGCACAGGGCACAAAGCTATAGGCTGCAGCTTCCTCCTATCTCTTTCATCAGCCACCCCTGGAAACCCTCAAGCTCTGGCCCCATCTCTCTCTGGAGAAGCTCACTCCACTAACAGATCGGAAACTACTGCCCTCACAACCAGCCATCTGAGGCTTTGAAGTTTCCTCCTTCCGCAGTGCTTATCCTTTAAGAGCTTCGAGGATCTGCTCTCAGCCTTTCTTGTTCCCCAAACTGAACATGGCAAGTTTGAAGTCATTGCTTTCCAAACACTTTCTAGGAAAGTCTTGGCTAAACTCCCTGATAACACATAATGGATTTCCTGGGAAGAATAGGCAGCCTGGTCTTCTGTCTGGAAACCAAAGATAAAAGGAAATTAAAAAAAAAAAAAAAATACATGCAAGAGCCACCTCCTCTGGCTGCTGCAGTAACAACAAGAGAAACATGGAGATTTCTTGAATATCAAAAACAGGAGAAGTCCAGCTTTGTCCTGACTTGTCTAGGGATCTTTAAAGGGTTTTAAGGTCCCTTTTATCCTTATGTGCTTCTCTAACAACGTGTTGATCCTATCTTTCTTTCTTCATCCCCTCCTCAACAGCCCAAAGCCTCTTTCCTGCACAGATGGCACTTGGCCCACCAGTCCTCAGATCTACATGCCTACAAAGACTACAGACTAATTATTCAGCCCTGGCTTAAGCTATTAATTCAAAAGGTTGGTTTCCACTGCAACCCAGAATGAAAACTGGGGGTGGTAGAGGTCCATCCCCACAGTCTTCTTTGGGTTTGCTATTCTGTGGTTTTGGAGTTTCACCAGCTACTTTGGGACTTTCTAGTGCCTCTTAAATGGGTTTCTTTATGCAAAGAACCCACTGACATTACTGAGCTCACCCTCCCCCAAGTTACACTTTATGGCAGTACAATGCACACATTGGCTTCAAGGAGGACAGGAGAAACAGCATTTGATGTATCTGAAAAGGTCCCACAGGAAACAGGAGGAAGGAGGAATGATGGGCTCTAACAATGTAATTTTTCACCCAGATAATTAGTAGAACACAAAGAAAGAACAGTTGGAGGGAGCACATCTGGCAGCTATAACAAGGAAATGCCACAAACAGAATAAAACCCTGGAGGCCCATAACGTTGGAAAAGTCACAAGGCACCTTTGTGTCTCCAAAGGGGGCTGGCCTGGATGTTTATCACTAGGAGCTTACACATGGATTGTTTCAAGGTTTCCGAATAAAGTAGTAATGACAAAGTATTAGAAATTCTGTAAGCCATTGCTATAGGAGCTAATCAATCACCTATAAAATGGTCAGCCCTGCTCAGAGGCCATTTATAACATTACCCAGAGCTTGGCTTTGTAAGCAGACAAGTTAAAACTGCAGAGAACACGACAGAGACCCACCAAGTTAGCTGCAATTCCTGGTGGCATCAGCCACAGCATCACACAAGATCCTGTCCCTAGCTCCTCATCTCTAAACCAACAGGAAACAGCTTGTGTCATCAGGAAGCCCCAGGAAGAAGTGTCCACATTAGAATGATCCCTGGGATTCAAAATTCAGTGATGGCCACCATCAAGTCATCTCCCAACAGCTTGACTTCTGTGCCTCAGTTTACCCAGTTACATAGAAAAAAAACACAAGCTAGCAGATTTATGCCACTTTACACACTAAATACAAGAGATTGTGTTGATTACAGACATTGGTATTTTTGCCTGAATATTAGCAACTCCATTTATTAACACTGGAACCCAATACTGAGACACTGGTAGAGGTGTCCAGAGAAGCTGTGGCTGCCTCATGCCTGGATGGAGTTTTGAGCAACCTCGTCTGGTGGGAGGCATCCCTGGCCATAGCAGGGGTGTTGGAACTCAATGATCTTTAAGATCCTTCCAGCTATGATTCGGTATAGTGGGGAGAGAAGGGAGGTACCTGAAGGTGCTGAGCAAGAACTGGTTGGCTTGGGAAATTGTCAGTTCCCACCCACTTCAGCGTGCCCATCTGCTGTAGAGGCCTCCAGTCAGGAAGGCTGAGGCACACTGCCAAGCCCTATTAAGTTTTTACTCCACTAAATCAGAGCAGCCCCAGGAAGATGATAACACCTCTCCGTATTGCAAAGGTATAAAAGGCCATTTGTCAAGAGGGATGGTGAATGAAGCAATGGTGAATGAAGCAACACTCTTGGCCCAAGGTGCCACCAAGGAGCTTGTAACATCCAACTAATGCTACCCTTTTTTTTTTAGCAGGTACTAAAGAGCCTCAAATTGTGACCCATCAGTGCATACCACAGCAATTCCTGAACTCCACAAACTGTGGAACATCTGCTGTAGGGTTCAGAAGAGCTGACACACTACAAGTCATTGCCCCATTGCCCCGGGCTTGACACTGATGAGAGCAGCAAGCCCACAGACCAACAGCAATGAGGAAACATCTCTGCCACAATTACTGACTGTTACTGTCAGAAGAGGATGAAAGGAGGTAAAGAAAGGTTGCAGCAGGGACTGATAGGACCAGAAGAGCCACACAGCAGGTGGGGAGAAGACAACCTGCAAGGACACATGTTCAGGGAAGGGACAACTAAAAAAAGCAAGGATATTTGCTGGTACATAGAAAAAGAGCCTAAATACAGAGGTGGGGAAATGCTTCCAGCACTGCTGGTGGGTGGTAAGGGCTACAGGAGTGGCACTGTCAACACCAGAAGCTGGTGGCTGCAAGCAACCAGCATTTCCAGCCCTTGTACCAGGACCCTGTGCTGCTCCCATTAGCCACTAATGGGGATCTCTGAGAAGGGAAGGGGACAATGCCTTAGATGTGCAAAAACAGGCTTTAAAAGTGACATTGAACAGATTAGGTTGGAAGGGAACAGAAAGATCATCCAGTTCCAGCTGCCTGCCACGCGTGAGGACACCTCCCGCCACATCAGGTTGCTCAGAGCCCCATCCAGCCTGGCCTTGAACCCTTCCCAGGGATGGGGCAGCCACAGCTTTTCTGGGCAACCTAGGCCAGTGTCTCACCACCCTCACAGCAAAGAATTTCTTCCCAAGATCTCATCTGTATCTCCTCTTTTTTAGTTTGAAGTCATTCCCCCTTGGTCCTATCTCTACATGCTCTTATAAAAAGTCCCTCTCCAGCTTTCCTGTAGGCCTCTCCAGGGCTTTCTCTTCTTCAGACTGAACAATCCCAATTCTCTCAGCCTGTCTTCATAGGAGAGGTGCTCCAGCCCTTACAGCAACTTCATAGCCCTTATATGAGGTATGTGGAAAGCACAGCGGCTTAAAACAGGCTGCATTCGTATACATATCAACCCTAAAAAGCCACACTGAAAGAGAATTATTTTTTTATAAGAGGGGTTCTGAATAAGTTGTGTTTTTAAGGACAACAGTACACAGTTACACCCATAATCCAACTGGCAACCCCATCTTTCATTGACTATCAGTCCTGACCACCTCCAAAGCTTTCAAAGAAATACAGTCCTGAGCTTGGACGCGCATCTCGTTAGCTCCAGTTTCACCCTCTTTCCAGGTTCTTAAACAAGGATGCGATTTATTTGATGCTCGGGTTTAACACTCATGGAATTAGAGCATTTGGAAAGCAGTGGGATTTCTGTGCGTACGCAATTTCGTGATTAATACTGCTCCTTTCACTCACATCATCTCAGGGGAGTTAAAAGAAATAGGAGGAAGAAAAGAGGGTGTACGAGTATCATGAAGTGCACCATTCACAGAAAGCTCATGACAAGACCTCCATATCAATGTTGTAGATTACACTGAAGAGCAGAAAATTACAGACACCTTGCAATTTCAGTCACCTGCCAATTTTGGGTTCATTCCCAGGTGATGATGGCCGTACTGTAGGTAGCCAAACTAGGCACCTACCCTTGCCTCTTCTTGGCAACTTGCTGAAGGAAAAGATAGTTGTGTAAACGTGGGAAGTTTCCCTTAAATGGGGAGACAAGAGAAGTTGCCCATTACATTTTGTCTGCCTCAACTTGTGTCTCAGAAGGGTTCATGGTTGAGAAATGCAGTATCATCTATGCCTGCTTCTAAGCAGAGAAGCCATTTGCACATGTTGAAAGAATTTTATCCTATTTGACAGGAAACTAAATAAAGAAAATAAAGAATGCAAAATTCTAGAATACAGAGTAAATGGTAAAAAAAGGCTAACAAAAAAAACAGGCAGCCAATAAAAGTGGTTTCTTCTGTTTATTACATAGATAAAAAATATATCACTGCAATTTTCTTCTGCGGAATGTATCTTTCCCCGCTCCTGGATAGGATGATTTCCCAGGTGTGATATTGGCTGTGTACAGACAACATGGGTTTGGAAGCAATAAAAAAAAAAGTCTGAACAAGGCCAGTTGATAGATTTAACTTCATGTTTATACAATGCAACCCATCAACATCTCCCACGTGGATACTGATCCAGCAACAATCCTGGGTGGATTTAAAAAGATGCTGCAGCCTGGACTCTAGCCCTGGAGCAAGAGCTATTCTGGTGTTGTAATACCCAGCAGCGGTTCATTTTGGGTGAAGCACACAAGCTGTGCACAGAAGACTGTTTACACACTGCAATTAGCAGTGCTGCTCTCCCTCTGTTTAATTGCTGGCAATCCATCAACAGGATGGTGGAATCTGGGAGCTACCTTGGAAGCTGCCAGCTGAACTTCAGACCTTTAAAAGCACATACAGCAACTACAAGCCAAAGCTTATTTACCCACAGTTTCAAAGTTAGGGCTATGGAGCCCCATTAAGATGACGCACTGACTTAAGACCATCTTTGCTTGAATACCCAATGAACAAACTGTAGGTAGATCAGAAATTGCTTCCTCACAACAGCTAGAGACATTATAATAGCAAGACCATTTTTTTTCCTCTTCATTAAAAAAAAATTAAAAATTTTAAAAAATGTGAAAGGGCATCCTGCCGTGAAAGCTGAAGGCACACAACAGAAATGGGAATTTTGCAGTTTTTCAAAATTTAAACAGGAGACCAAGTTTGCAGGTTGGGCACCTTCAACCCCCTTCCTCCATTCTCATAAAAACAGAGGAAAGCGAGAGGTAATTACAATTCCAGCAAGCAGTCTCCCAAAAAAAAAAAACCCAACCTCAAACTCAAGCTTACAATTAAAATTCTCATTTTCATGTAAATTTTTAATGTGTTGTAGAAAGCCTGCTCTGCATACATTCAGCAGAAAAGGAGAGGAATCATTAAAACTCTGGCTGTTAAGCTGCAGCACAACTCAGAAAACAAACATTCCCAGTCACCAGCAGATTTCAAGGACACAAGGATGGGTCATAACCCAAACTTATGTGAAGGCCTTTTATTCCAGAAAGTTTGATCTTTTAAAAAGAAAGCAGAGAACCATGCAGTAGTCTACACTAAATAAAAAAAAAAGTTGCCCTTTGAATACATGCCTTGCTTTCTGATAACCACAGAGTCTAGACATAACATGTACAAATCCTATTCCTTCCCTTCCCAGGTAGCTCTAAATTTTTGCGAGACTTAAGACCTCCCAAATATACCATATTTTTGACATAAAGCATGTTCAGAAGACCACGTATTATACTAGAAGTGGCTCTACTCTGGGCTCTCAGTGGCTGAGATACCATGGGTTCAGGTACAGGGCAATACATAGGTATTTTCATCAATATGCCACTGCCACCCTGAGTTACGGTGTAGGACTTTCCTGGCTAATCCCTTACAGGCACATCTAAATATTGTGAAGCAGTTGACACGCTGGAGGGACAGGATGCTGTCCAGAGAAGGACCCTGGACAAGCTTGAGAAGTGAGGCCATGTGAACCTCATGAAGGTCAACAAGGCCAAGTGGAGGATCCTGCACCTTGGTTGGGGCAATCCCAGGCACAAATACAGGTTGGGCAGAGAACGGCTGGAGAGCAGCCCTGTAGAGGAGGATTTGTGGGTGTGGGGGATGAGAAGCTCAACATGAGCTGGCAATGTGTGCTGGCAGCCCAGAAAGCCCCCCACATCCTGAGCTGCATCCTCAGCAGCACAGGAGAGACATGGACCTGTTGGAGTGGAGCCACAGGAGGCCACAGAGATTCTGGGAAGGCTGGAGCCCCTCTACTGGGAGGACAGGCTGAGAGTTGGGGTGGTTGTGCCTGGAGAAGAGAAGGCTCCAGGGAGACCTTAAAGCCCCTTCCAGTCGCTAAAGGGGCTTCAGAAAAGCTGTGGAGGGACTCTGGATGAGGGAGGGGAGCCATAAGATGGGGGGGCGGGGGGAAGGGTTTGACACAGAGAGGAAAGATTGAGATGTGGGGAAGAAATTCTTTGCTGTGTGGGTGGTGAGGCACTGGAACAGATCTCCCTGAGAAGCTGTGGCTGCTCCAACCCTGGAAGTGTTCAGGATCAGGCTGGATGGGGCTTTGAGCAACCTGGTGTGGTGGGAGGCACCCCCACCAGTAGCAGGGGGTTGGAAACAGGTAGTATTTGGGGTCCCTCCCAACCCAAACCATTTTATCACTGCGGCTGAAAGACATCAGCTGGAGACAATTAGTATATGTAAAACTTGCTATCCCTATATAATACCTTGGGATCTTAGCAAGTTTTCCTACCTACCCTGAAAGCCTTCTCATGCAGGCCAGAGATCACTAAACATCAGTGCTGGGAATACTCTGTGCGTTGGGGTAAGTCCATCTCTGCTTCAGAGCTTCATTCCACTGCAGACTGGAGTTTGCCGCACAAGTGGTCCTGATTTGAGTGATTCCATTAAATGCTTTCCCATCCCATCCAGAGAGGTGGAGAGATGCTGCAGCCTATAGAAGCGACCTGCTTGCTCAAGCAGCCAAGGACTTTTTGCAATTTCTCACTCATCTCTTGCTCATATCCTAGAGGTCCCCACCTATTCTCTGCCATATTCAAGCACATGCAAATAAACCTGCCCAAAAGAGGAGAATTAGCCTCCATTTGCATTTTCCCCTCCAAACACCATGCTACAGCTACTCGTTCCAGCGCTAACACCTGCGAGGCACTTTGACAGCAAGATGGGAACAGATTCTTCATACCTTGGTTTTGCATAGCCTGTAGCTAATTTTAGTTAACTTTGCTCTTGCGGGAGAAAGACATCTCCATTTCTTTATTGAAGAAAGTGGAAGTTGAGGTCTCATGCAGACCTTAGTAAGACTGACTCAGGGACCAAATATATTTTTTAAGTCTGGCTCAGGTACTTTAAACACAACAAATTCCTTTCTAGCACAAGAAAAGACAATTGAAATTATAAGTAGAACCAGAAGGCTGCCACTGATATTTTTTGGTAAAATCAGTGCAAGTGCAGCCAGGTTTCAGTGAACAAAAAAGTCAATGACAATTTTTCTATTAATTCTTAGCTAAGAAGCATAATGTTCCAGTTCATAAGACACATGGAATAAGGCATTTTGAGTATTAAAGTTATACACACACACACGCCAAGACATTACATCCCGCTATTTTCCTGACAAAGTCTTAAAAACCTAAGTACACCCTCCACTAAGGATGTGCCCGGGTATTTACTCAAAGGAAATGTCTGCTGGCTCAGAAGCAGTCACTTGGACTAAGCTGGCCAGAGTGAAAGGGGAAGAAAAACAGCACAAACATTTCTACTTTGCAAAAGGAAATTTGTTTTACGCTGCACAAACGCAAGCCATGACTTTTCAATTCCTGTGGGAGCTCCTGGCCAAGCTACATCACCAACAATTGATGCGATTCAGAACCAGGAGCATTTTTGGCAGGGGATCTGCCGCCCAGAAGCATTTTCTCCTTAACAGCTTCTTTTTCCAGAGAACCAGCACTCCACAGCCAGGAACATCCCTGGTTATAGGCTTATAAACAAAACAGAGCAGCTAACAGTCACCGGAGCAAAACTAAGCCCTCAAAAAAGCTGTGAAAAGCATCTTCTGGGGACATTGCCAGGAGAAATGAGATTTAAGTTTTGCTTTGTGGGGTCTCTTTTTATTTCTCTAAGGAGTAAGCAGACTAAAAAAACCCCACTAAACTAGAGAACTTGAGAGCACAGAAAAACAGTAATACACAACAACCGTTATCCAAAAGATGCAATAAGGCAGCTTTAACAGTATTTTTTTTTTACCTTTCCTCCTATAAACACATCAAGTCCAGCCCTGCTGCCTGGATTCCCTCTGCCAGAGCCCTTAAAAACTGCATTCATCCAGGGGAGGGAAAAGTCACCTCTAACAGCTCTCCCATTTATCCTCTGTTAGCTCTCGCCTCCTGCTGCTTTCCCCTACGTACAAACTTACTTTCACATGCATAGAAGCTGGAGAATACACAGAAATGCAGTTCCTACATATTCAGCCAAAGGAACATAAGCAAAGCAATAAAACAAAGAACAAGGAGCAAAGCAGTACCCAGCACAAAAAGGAAAATACAAGTGGATTTGGCCAAACACTCAACCACTTTGAGCACCGTGACCCACTAACCATACCCAACTGCTTCATCAACAACATGGCGAGAACTTCTCCCAGACCTCCAAGCCATGGGAGCCAGTGGTTTCCACTGTCTATCCAAGCCAATAACAGCAAAATCATATATCCAACACTTTCAACCAAGACCCATCCGCAATCCAAAGTCATCAGGAAGAGGTGACGTGGTCAACTACTCACCTTGGTGGTGTCATCATGTGACCGCTGGTACCGTTTCCAGCGGCAGCCGTAGATCCCCGTCAGACAGGACAAACATAGCTGTGGCTCGTAGTACTGCAGCGGTTGGTGTTTAACCATGCTCCTTCCAGCCTCTCAGGAGCGAGGTATCAGAAATCCATCAGGTCCTGGGAGTGCCCTTCAACAAGAGGAGAAAAGAAAGAGAGGAGGAAGGGGGATGGGGAAGGAAGAAAAAAGGAAGATAAATTAAAAATGCCAAGCAATATTTCAATAAATTAACAAGCAATTTAATAATTAAACATATCCTCTGGCTATTGAGAGGAGGAATGATAATCAGATCTATTCCCAGTCCTGCCAACATCTCCAGCTTGTTACTTAACAAGACCGAGAAGTTCAATTAGTTGGCAAGTTTTATTTCCTTGTGCAGTTTCTCCCACACCACTAAAAGCAGAAGTATTCATAGGAGTTATCAGTAAAAAAAGCCATACAAGGACAAGAGCAGTAGCAGATGATTTGGAGCCCAGATGATTAGATTTTTATGAATGATTGAAATGCAAAGAACCATAACCTCTGCAAGCACAACCTTAAAATTGATTCACAGACCTCCACAACGCTGAAACCCAGCCAAGCTAAATTGGTTTATCTTGAGCATCCTATGGAGCCAGCAAACCAGTCCCAGACGGGGAGCAAACAATTCTGTGAGTGCTGGAAAAAGCAGATATAACCCTCCCCTTTTCTATGCATCTCAAACAAGCACTCAGAGGGATACAGAGATGGCTGCAGCCTTCACCCAGGAGAAAGGTCCTCTCTCCACCAAGTACTCACTCCCTAAGGACCAGACTGACTCCAGACGCAGAACCGAGGGTTGGATGGGACCTGTAGGGGGCTTTCTGGGCTGCCAGCACACATTGACAACTCATGTTGAGCTTCTCACCCATTAACACTCCCAAGTCCTTCTCTTGAGGGGTGTTCTCCATCCCCATCTGGTACGATGATGACCAGACCAGTGGGCTGTGCAGTTCCCAATGCTGTCTTTAAGGGCAGCCAGTGCCACTTGACTCCCAGGTGGCTCAGTTGTGACCTGATTTATGTCTTGGGACAAGTTCATTCCCAACGTCTGAGAGTCAGGCTGGAGTTTATACCTTCAAGCTTGAAGATACAGTCTTCTCTGAGCTCCTTTGGAAAGGTGCATTTATTGCAACTGCCCATTTTAATTTGACAAAAGTACTCACACAATTGGTTTGAGTCCTGTAGATCCCTGGGCTGCAACACTAATTGGCAGCAGTGAAATTTGCAGATTAACTAAGAAATCCTCAATAAAATACCCTAGCAGATCCTCCTAGAGCAGGTTGCACAGGAACATGTCCAGGTGCCTTTTGAATGTCTCCAGAGAAGGAGACTCCACCACCTCTCTGGGCAGCCTCTGCCAGGGCTCTGCCACCCTCAAAGTGAAGAAAGTTCCTCCTCATGTTTAGATGGAGCTCATGGTCATCCTGTCATCCACCAGGACTCACAGGTCTTTCCTCAAAGTTGCTTTGCAGCACGTCAGCCCCAACCTGTCCTGGTCCATGGGTTTATTCCTCCCCAGGTGCAGGACCCTGCACTTTCCCTTGTTGAACTTCATCAGGTTCCTCACCACTCAACTCTCCAGCCTGTGTAGGTCTCACTGCATGGCAGCACAGCCTTCTGGCATGTCAGCCATCCCTCCCAGCTTTGGATCATCCTCAAACTTGCTGAGGGTACATTCCATCCCTTCCTCAAGGTCACTGATGAAAATACTGAAGAGGACTGGACCCAGTACTGACCATTGGGGGACCCCACTTGTTACAGACCTTCAACTACATTCTGCCACTGATAAGGACCCTCTGAGCTCTCTATGATTCATATTCTAAGACAATCAAAGAATGGTTTGGGTTGGAAGGGAGTATTAAGAGTCATCTAGTCCACTCCTCCTGCCGTGAGCAGGGACATCTTCAATTAGATCAGGTTGCTCAGAGCCCCATCCGACATGACCTTGACCAATGCAACTCCTCTATTTGGCACACATGGGAACAACACTGTTTTAAGGGAAAGTACTCCACTCCATCAATTACATGCTTTGTGAGTCACAGGGATTTTTTTTATTGTCATTTATATATATATATTTAGATGCTCACTTTTGTTTCTGGTCAGATTCATATCAAGAACAGACCAAGTAATTGTATGCTCTTACTAATTCCTAGAGTCAGCGCTGGGCGATGGAAACCTCAAAGCAAACATTTGCCAGCCTGGTGGCATCACACTACTCTCAGCTGTACTCCACTCCCACCAGGGGATTTTCCCACAGGTTGCTGATGCACAAGTCTACACCCACAGCCCCACACGGGGCTGTTGCATTCACAGCCAGTGCACTACGAACTACACTCAACAGCATTTGAGCTTGAGAAGTGCTTGGCTACCTCTCTAGAGTGTGCAGTTGCATGCACAATATGTGGGCAGTAAGGAAACTGCACCCTCTCTAAGGGGAAACACTTAATTTCCTTGTATGCAGGATCCCCAGCATTCAGGTCTTGCAAGAAACCATGACAGCTATGAGTAGCAATGTCCTCACTAGCATCAGCAAAAAGTCACAGGGCTTAAGCAGATAACCTAGCCACCTAAGAGCCTTTCCTTGCTATGTCTCATGGAAGGAAGCCTCCAAGAATGGGTGGTGAGACATTGGAACACGTTGCCTGAAGAAGTTGTGGAAGCCCCATCCCTGGGAGTGTCGAAGGCCAGGCTGGATGGGGCTTTGAACAACCTGGTCTAGTGGGAGATGTCCATGCTCATAGCAGGAGGATTGGAATTCAATGATCTTTAAGGTCCCTTCCAATTCTAACCATTCACTGATTCTAGGAAGAATAGGGTTGACCGTATTTTTCATTATAGCCCATGCATAAGGGGATGCTGCAGGTGTTGCAAACACTGTGGCAGCATCTAGAAGCATCAGTGAGGACACAGACAGCTCAACTCTTCCAGCTTCTGTCCTTTTCTATGTCCATTTACACCCTGTGCTTCACACTGGCAGCCTAGGACAGCCCTGTCCTGACTTTCTCTAATCAGGACTCAGCATCCCCAGAGCCAGTGAGAGCCTGCCAGTTAGTTGTTGTGTTTTCAGAGCCCAGCAGACCCTTACCAGGCTGCCTCCAGAAGTCCTCTGCCTTCCTCTTACACAGACACACAAAAATACAGCTTTTTCCTTCCAGCAAACCCCTCTCCAGTAGTCCAGTCACTGCTCAAGGCATTGACCCAGGCAGAGGATGAGACATGTAGGACTTGCTACTGTGAAGTATCGGTTCATAGTTGGCCCAGATCCCCACATGGTTTTGTCCGTCCCCTCTGGCAGGACACACAGGACAGAGGCAAGAACATATCCAGTCTTAAATGAAACCCAATTATGTCACCCCGTATTCTCCCAGCTGCTCTGCCCCCAAGCACTGCTCTACCACCTCCATGGCCTTGTGCTTGAGGTCACCTCCCTGCCTGCCTCTCATCTCTGCTTGTGCTATTTATAAAGCTCAGCATTAGTCACTGCAAAAGTTGCCTCCTGTCTTCAGCTTTTGTCTGCCTCAAGATTGTCCCCATGAAATGAGTTCCCCAGCCTGCCTTCCCTTGTGAGCCAGCAGTACACTGCGGGCGGAGCCAACTGTCAGTTAGAATAGGACAGAAACGCTGAGGACATGCAAAGTTAGATGCTATTTAAGAGTCTTGGCCAAAGCCATAATCTCTGCCCTGAAGGTCTTAAGCAGCAAGGGATGTGCAAGGTGTTGCAGGCCATAGGCAGGACGTAAAAATTATCCACAGCCTATTAACAACTCCATATTACCATCCCCAAAACCTAGCAGGATAAGCTCATTACAAGAAATCCTTCATGAATTCATCTCCAGAGGACAGCATCTCTCCCAATTTTTACCTCTTCCCACTTTAGTTACGCAAAGCAAGCGAGCAAGCAGACATTTAAAAGCTTTGACCACATATTTTATTTGCTAGCTTACGAGAACTGCATTGCAAACTCCAACACAAGTGCTACAGTGGAGCATTTCAACCCTCCACTCTTCTGGGAAGCCTCTAGCTGTTCTCCAGCCCAGACACCTGGAGAAGGGGTGCTGTACCCCAGCCACATGCATACAGAGCATCAAAGCTAGCAACCCTTGACTTTTCCAATAGAAATGCAATTCATCCAAAGTGCCAGGAGCCTGGGAGCTGCCCTTTGGCAATAACACAACTCCTTTTGGGGATCCATCATTCCATTAACACAAGTTGAAGTTCAAACACTTATTAAGTCCCTGAAACTTCACAGCAGGCAACTGATAAGGCTGGGAAGGGAATAGGGTGAGATTGGGCAAGGAACACAAGTTAGCAGGTACCTGAAGAGTTCTTGCCTCAGGGCTATTACCAGGATCCCCAATTCAGCCTGTTCAAACATCCCTCTCATGACTGCTTATCCAGAGCTGTAAGTTAAAGGCATGAACTTTGCTGCATTTCCAGCAATAGTAGAGACACCAAAGCCTTTTCAAACAGGATTACTTCAGTAAGGTACAAGTGCACTTCAGAGATGGAGAGGAACAGCAACCAACCCTTTTCCCCAAATTAAAATCTCACTAGGAACCCCATGGTAGATGCAAAAGCTTTGAGTTTATTGTGCAGTTCTGTAGAGCATCCACCAACCACCCCCAGCAGCATCTAATCCAGCATCTCTAATCTTCTGGCAGAGTTCAGGAGGGACACAAGCGTATTCAGTACAAAAGAGTAACCTAAAAGTACCCCTTCCCACCAAGATCACCAAACGGCACTGATGAAGGCTTCAAGAGCAGCAGAACCCACTAAAAATGATGAAGAGGATAAAAACTACAAGCAAGGGAAAACACAGCTGAAAAGGGCCCATAAACCACCACAAAAAGCTCCCACCCTAGTTCCTCTTGCTGAAACCCAGCACAGGCAGATGCTATGGGAGCCCATAGATTCAGGCTGCTCTCCATAAAAACAGCCAGGAGAAGAACAAAGAGAAGAAATACAACATGAGGGTTTATGGGTTTTTTGGATTTTTTTTTTTCCTTAAAAAAGCCATTCTTAAACAGAATTGAATTGCATGAGGCACAACCTACAAGCCAAAAATCATTCCCTCTTCTCCATGAGTGTCATGAGCAGGCACATAGAAGCCCACAGCAGAAAGGAAAACACAAAACACTGCATCCATACTCCTCACCACACACACAGAGACACCTGAGCAGTAACAGGAGATGCAGGAAGAGACAGAGGCAGAGCAAGCAAGAGAGGAACCCCACTGATACCATCACTCCAGAGATCCTTTCATGGCCAAGATCACGGACTGAATACTTACTGCTCCTGCTTCCAAACATGGATTTAATGGAGAGAAGCAGAATGTCCGCACCTTACAATCACTGTTCCCATGACATCTACAGCTTTGAGGTGGAGAAAGCAGGCTATGAATGATTCAAACCTCTGCTGGTTAGCATTACATACAGAAATGAAAACAGGAAGCAAGACAACATACATTAATTATTCAAATTCAGCAACACGCACCAGAAGAGGGCAGGAGGCGGGGGTTGAGGGGGGAAGGAACACAGTAGAAAACACAAACCCACACAATCTATTAACTTTGAATTTAAAGATGCATCATCTGCCAGTGGCTACAAAACTACTTTGAGCTGAATAACCAAGTTTGCCAGCCAGCTTGCCCAGAAAGGGGGAGCAGGGTAGACCCCATCTGCAAATATAGCAGGAGAATTTTCTAAAGGATCCAGGATGGCTAATTAGCACACACATTGCATTCCTGAGATACTGGACTGTAGGTATCTGTTACAGCCTGTGACATATTATTCCTTTCCAAACAACTTTGGAGCACAAAAAAAGAAAAAAACAAGAGAGAATTCAAATTGCAAATTTAAAAGGGAAGATCTCTGGGGAGATCTGGTCTAAAAGTTTGTATTTTTGTCTGAGTTAACTCATTCATCCCAAAGCAGAAAGAGAAGAAAGCCAACAGGATCAACTGTTAAAATATCTCAATGTGATTGTTTTAGCCAAGGGAAGAGCAATGGCATGAGTCCTGAAGTGCACTGAGTAAATAATCATAGAATCATCTAGATTGGAAGAGACCTTTAATATCATCTAGTCCAACCACCAACCTAAATCTGACAAAAACCCATCACTAAACCATGTCCCCGAGCACCATGTCAACCTGTCTTTTGAGTACCTCCAGGGATGGTGACTCCACCATTGCCCTAGGCAGCCCATTCCAATGCTTTCCATGTAAAAACTTTTCCTGATATCCAACCTGAACCTCCCCTGACACAACTTGAGGCTGATTCCCTCTTGTCCTATCACCTGTGACTTGGGAGAAGAGAGCAGCACTCGGCTCTCCACAACCTCCTTCCAGGTAGTTGGAGGCAGCAATGAGGTCTCCCCTCAGCCTCCTCTTCTCTAGGCNCCTTGGTTTCAGCCCATCCATTCAGACTATCCAGATCCCTCTGCAAAGCTCTTCTTCCCTCCAGCAGGTTGACACTCCCACCTCTTGGTGTCATCTGCAATGTGAATAAAGCCATGGAATAGCAGGTTTAGCAGCATCTAACCCTTTCACAAGGCTTGGTACAGTCCAATCCTTCCCCTCTA